>JBAMJR010000089.1:8722500-9167500 GCA_038501785.1 Myoxocephalus aenaeus
ATCAGTGTGTAAGATGACAAATTAGCAAACTAAAAACGTGTTCATTTAAAAAAACATAAGTTACACCTGCATTGCCCTCGAGGTCATTTAGATATGAAACTAATTCGAAATCTATTTTCCCGGATCGTAACATTAATGTTCAATTCACAGCCAGCGGGGCAGCTCCAGGTGCTGATTTTTTATGATGTGACGAGCTTCAGGAGAGAATTGTTAATGCTCTGTTACATTAAGTGAACTGTCTCGAGTCAGGGTAATGATAGGTCACTTCCTTTGCTGCAGGGGAAGCTTGGATCTTGGCTTTTTGCTCCCGGGAGTGACGATTGGTGTGATACTCCTGATTGTGTATGTGCCAGCCTACCTTTGCCTTGGGCCAAGTTGCGGTTGAAGCCCAGCGGACTGACAAACTCAAAGAGGAAGACGGCGATGGCTGTGACAATGAGCAGCATCACAAACATCATCACCCAAACGGATGCACTGAAGGGCTCTGAGAGGGGAGAGAGAGAGAGAGAGAGAGAGAGAGGGAGCAGGAGGGGACAGAGTTAAAGAGAAATCGAGTTCATGAGACAGAGTGCGGGAGCAGGAGATATATAAAAAGTGAGGGACGGAGAGAAAGGGGAGACAGACACGCCAAAAAAAAAGAGAACAGGCAGGATGGGGGCCGACAAAGCGAGGAAGAGATGATAGAGAAGACACAGAGAGGGGAGAAAGGGAGGCAGACGGAGTGAGAGAGGGGGCGGGAGGGGAGGAGAGGGAGAGTTAGTCACAGAGAGTTTGACGGACCACATTTCCATATTTCTCATTATTCCCTTGGATGAGAGCTGAGAGAGGGAGAGGCCTGAGGCGGGGGGGAGACGGCAGAGGAAAAGGGGGAGAGAGAGAAGGAGCGAGAGAGACAGAGGGGTGAGAGAGAAGAATCAAACTCTGAGTGATCTGATGTGCCCTGCTGTGGGCATGCGTATGTGATCTATTTGTATGTGATCTGTGAGTGTGAGTCTGCATGTGTTTGGGGTGTAGCAGGGCAGGAGTTCAGAGAGCGGGATCAGTGCCAGAGACGCTGAACCCAGACAAATTGTATGTATGTGTATGTATGTGTGTGTGTGTGTGTGTGTGTGTGTGTGTGTGTGTGTGTGTGTGTGTGTGTGTCACTGTATGTCTAAGTATGTGACTGCCAGAGTTAGCCAACCCTGAGAGATTGCGCGCTGAGGTGCCTCTAATATGAGTGCGAGGGATACTGAACCGTCACTGATACCCTGGCCCAGGCTCAACACTCACTCACAAACACACACACACACACACACACACACACACACACACACACACACACACACACACACACACACAATGTGCTTTCATATAAATACACACACAAAGCATTCACCCCTTAACATATATACGGCCAGAGCACATTCATTCTCCACACACCCTTGATGCAATACGCAAACATCCTAATATATTCGTGCAGTATCCCACACACACTCCCCCTCCCCACCCCCCCATTTTAACACACACACACACACACACACACACACACACACACACACACACACACACACACACACATGCATACTGACACATGGCTTGATACACAGGGACCAACACACGCATGGTCCAATACATCCCCTCGCTCCCCGTCTCGCTCCAATGACAATACAAGACATTAGGCGAGCACAGAGGAGCGCTTCAGTTTCTAGTCATCTGAACCACTGGAGGAGGATGAGGAGGAGGAAGAGGAGAGAAGATGAGCGAGGAAGAGGAGAGGATAGTATCAAGGAAGCTTTGTTTGAGCTGACTTTTCGAGAAGAAAAAAAACAGCTGGCACACTTCGCTTCCTCCGCTCCGCTAGAAATATTAATGTGCTCAGGGTGTTCAGGCCTAGATAAAGTCAGAATACAAGTGGAATTTGGCCAGCATATACTGCCTGATTTAAAATATTCCATTTTATGGACAGGATTTTGCCAACACGTGAACATCTCCTTTTGTTCTCCGCTCGGCTTACTGCGGGAGAGTCGGAGAGAAGGACAAAAGAAAATACCGTATGGTTAGGTAAGACAAAAAGAAAGATGGATTTACCGAGGAAGGCAGACGGCGAGACGGTCCCATTGCTACGTGACACCATGACGCTGATGCCAGTCTCCACAAAGGGCACGGAGAAGTCAATGGCCTCCGACCTCTCCTCGTTGATCGTCAATGAACCGACTGCCATCACCGCCTTCTTATACACCACCTGGTGGACAGAGAACAGAATGGTTACAGCGAGTGCGTGACTCACCACCTACACTGACATATAAATATAGCGAGCTCTGTGAGAATTTGGACCACATCAAACAATTTGCCTTTGATATGTTCCTCCTTTTTTTTTTTTTTTGGATGTGAAATATCACAGTGACTGAGGGTATGCGCTCAGAATGTTAGCTATAGTTGGAGGGCATTTGCAGCCATATCAGATGAAAAGTAGAAATACAGCTGTCTTTTTCATTGTTCCGCCATTTCTGGTTGTCTGAATGTATTCTGACAGACGGCGACTCTGCACATAAAGATGTTGTTTTTAGTATGCAGTAAAATGTTATGTTATTCTTTTCGGATTTAATTGACTCAAGGCTCCCAGCGGTCTGCTCACGTAAACATTACCGCAATCTATGGATCATATTGTCAGCTTCCATCATCATACGTTTTATGTTTTCCTTTCAACCTTTAGGGATTTCACCGTGACAGCACTTAGCTTTGATTACCTCCACCAAGGAGGTTACGTTTTCGGTTTGTTTCTCTGTTTGCCAGCAGAATAATGGAAAAACTACTGCCTCGATTTTTTTAATGAAATATGGTGGAAGGGTGAAGCCGAAGCCAAAGAAGAACCCATTCAATTTTGGAGTGGATCGGCCTATGCCGAGGTCTCAGCTCTCCGAGGGCCCTTCTAGTTTAGTCTGTGGTTGAGCAAATCGTTTCCAGAAAAGATAAACGATCGTGTGTAATAAGCGCCTTTAAATAATGAATGACTAATACGGCACACTTATTTGCTTTCTTGCCAAATACTGAGATAAGAAGATTCATAAACTCTCATATCTGCCAGTGTATGAAGAGACAGGAAGCAGTTGGTTAGCTTAGCTTAGCATAAAGACTGGAAGCCATAGCTTGAAGACATAACATGCTACCAGTAAGGTACAGCGGTGCTGGTGGGTGGATTCATGTACAATTGGACAGATCCAGGCAAGCTGGTTTCCCATGTGTCCAGTCTATGCTACGCTAAGCTAATATTCACCACACAAACATGAGTGTTATCGCTCTTCTCATCCTCCAAGAAGGCAATTAAGCATATCGATTTGTCCCAATGATTGCATAGAGTCAGACAGATATGGTGTGGTGGTAAGACAGAGACATGTAGGACGTACCTCTCCAACCATGCCGTTCCACATATTGTTGATCTTCTTGCCGTGTTTTCCATTTAGGACCAAGTAGAGGTCATAAGTGAACTTGACGTTCCTCGCTATCTTCTTCAGAATGTCAATGCAGAACCCTTTGCAGCACTGCTTAATGTAGGAACCTCCTGATGCTGTGCTGTTACTGCAACACACACACACATACACACACACAATCAACAATTAGGTCATGTTTTTTTTACATTAGACGACATTTAGGAGTTGTTCAGGCGATTGTGTGGAGTGAGTGTAACTGTACTCTTGACGTCTGCTCGCTCCACATCTGGTGGTTCCATCAAACTGTAAAACTAGAATTATGACAGTGCAGAGGAACCATGAATACTGCTGAAGGGCATAGAGAGCTTATATGGAGTTTGTGAGTGAGTGTGTGTGTGTGTGTGTTTCCCTCAGTGCTTGAAAACACAGGGGTACTGAGCAGATGCTGCCGGGCTTTAAATAGAGCTGGGCTCTGCAGAACAACCAACCTACATGATTAAAATATCAGCTGTCCTTCCCCTCGTCTCTCTCTGCGTTCCTTCACGCTGTCCTTTCCTCCTTTCCTCTTAAGTGTTTCACTGATTACGTCCGTGAGGGGGTACTCCTCTAAAACTCACAGCCTACCTACTGTACATACCCTAAGCAGCCAAACAGACAATGGAAACTGATGTTCAAGTAAACCTTCCTGACAGCCCTCCCCGAGGACCTCGGAGCTGTGAACTGAACTAAATTGTTGGATCAAATGATACTCATAATCTATTAAACTCCACCCGGCATTTTGAAAAAAAGTACTTCCATGAAAACTTTATCCCGCTCCAACGTCAACCATCTTTGATGTACCGTAGCATGTATGGACTTGGAAGCGTAACTCTGTGACCTTTTCACTTGCCATTTTAGCTGATTCAAGAGAAAGTTCATAAAGCACTGAGGAAGTCACACACCGAGAGAACACAGAGAACGGCTGTCAAAGAACTGAATCGTCAAAGGATTAAAAGGTCTTTTAGCGGTAGTCGACTGTATCTGCGGCACAGCATAATGTGCATGTGTGCGAGTGTGTGTGTGTGTGTGAGAGAGAGACATGGCATAGTTTTCATACAGAGCCTTTCCATGTACAGCGTGTGCCCCAGGTGTTCTAATGCACACATAATGTATACATTAGCTCTCCCAGCTGAGCCCTCTCTGTGTCCTTATGTCACTATGTAAACACACACAGACTCCCTGAGATGCCCATACAGTGCATCTGCTTGATTCATGCCATACTTTTGTAATAACAAACACACAAATAAAATGGAAGTAGTGACTGAGTAAATGTGGCACTTATGGATGGTTGGATGTACGCACGCATGGATGGACGCACGGATGGCTGGACACGGGGGGGGGGGGGGGGGGGGGGGGGGGGGGGGACAGCGAGCTAACGTAAACAAAGGCCCAGAAGAGGCGAGTCATCTTGTCCTGTGACCGCTGAGACTTCCACGGCGATCGCTTCGGAGGAAGGTTGAGAAATCGGGTCACAAGTTAAACTTTGCGTGCCCGGTGATTCAGTCGTCTAATTGTCCGCGCCCACAGTGTCGTGACTCCATGGGTTGTTGTGTTTTGCGTCTTCTGTCTGCCGTCTCGGGTCCGCCTGACGCTTAAAGCTTTAATGCGGTGGATTCTGTTTATTAAAAAGAAAAGTCTCATAAATAAATAAATCTTGCAAGACAGTAATTAGAGTTGAGTTTTTTGCACTTTCCCTGTGGCCAGCTATGACTATATATATGTGTGTCATCCTGTTTTATCCTATCCTAATTGCTATCCTGAACAATTTTTATATTTTCTATTATCTGGTAGAAGTTTAGACTGTGTTGTGGCCAAGTGATCAACCAGAAGCACAATGCAGATGCAGATACTAAGTAAGTGGTAAATAAACCTGCTGCAATTATGATTAATGCTTATGTATTCTGAACTGGCTGTATACAGATAAACCTGGGAGATGGGAGCTAAATTGTAGAAATTAGCAGAGAGAAACAATGCTCTTGTCATGCAGAGGTTCTCATTGAGGTGTCCATATATTGCAGATAATTGGAGTAGAACCCAAGATGTTGAAGTATTCATGCGAAGCTTCTTTGAAAATGTTTTACTTTCTCTGACTATTTGAGAAGTATCTATGCGTTGTTTACCCACTCACGAAGGCCTGCAACACATTTCAGCCACTATAAACCGCCTTTCAAGTGATTTTCAAAGAGAAAAGTGCATCGTATGTTTTGGGACATTTCTAAAAAATCGTACGACATGCGTGTAGAAAGTTTCACACGGTTACACTGTAGATGTGACCAACGTCACGAGAGATAAGTTAAATTCTGAATGAATGTATGAATGAATTTCAAAAGGATTATTTATAAAACTATTTTTGAGGGTTACAAGTGTGAATGAAATCTATGTATATGGAAGATGTATGTGTATATTTATTTTATTTTTTCTTTATTTTGAATTAATTATCTGATTTAATTGTTAATAATAATTTAGGATAGGAATATATAAGTATGTTTTGCTTCTACCTATACCTTTTCAGTCTTTCTGTTTTGTATATTATATAGAATATTGTATTGTATTGTATTGTAATGATTGACTGAATAAAACACACACAAACAAAACAAAAAATGTCCAAATGAATTTAAAAAAGGTTAAATTGTGTCAAAATGTATGTTTTATACGTATGTAATCTAGTTTCACTGTGATACGAATTTAAATCTGCTGGAACTAACATTATTTGTAACAAAGGATGGTTTAGGCCGTTCAGCCCACTGCTTTGTTTCAGTGGAGAAAGTGTTATAATATGCAGTGAGGTGGTAAGTGGTGAGGTATTAAACTGTATACATACATTAAGAAATAGTCACATTTGATTAGGTAGAACAACAAAGTCAATATGAATTTGGGAAATATTTCCATCCCATTAGCTGACGCTGTTATCGCGAGTGACTTAGTGCACACAGCAGATAATGAAAGATTCCTGTGATCCTGAAGTAATCACGTCTGATAAAGATATGCTAATGACGATGGAACCGTCGAAGTAAACAGCAGGTGCAGAATACGGATATGGGAAAATGAGGGTATTCAAGGGATTGAGCTTCTTTTCTTTTCCTTTTTTTAAGTAAGTAAGTAATTGTGAAGTTGTGTTGCCCCGCGTGGAGTGGGAAGGACATGCCACTTTTGGGGAGCCGTAGCGAGAAGGCCAGGTGAAACCAAACCATGACGTCGCTGCCGCAGGGAGCGGAGAGCTAAGTGGCCGGTTGTAGCCCAGCACAGAGGCTAGTGAATACGGTGAGACCAGTGCCTGCAGATATACTCGTGCGACTCTCTAAGGAGCCCTGAATGCCAGGACCAGAATTTAGAATTTGATGTGAACAGCCACAGGCAGCCTGCAGGGAGGGAGGGGGGTATATGTGCGGAGGCAACAAAGGAGAACTTGGGGAGGTTGCAGACAGGGCAGGCTGCAGCGTTCTGCATGGGTTGGAGCTGCTGAACAGAATACGTTACGAGCCCGGCTTGTTGGGAGTTGCAGAAGTCCAGATGGGAGATGAATAAAAGGTTGGGCTGCGTCCCACATGACACATCTTTTCATGTTCTGTCTCAAGGTACAACTCAAACTGGGATTTATGTATTTATTTACGGATTTTTTTTAACAGGGACACTGCGCATTCATAGACATAACTGTGACTGCGTTCACCAAAAGGCTGGTTTTCAGAATGGAAGCCAATGTTCGGCATAAATATTTGAATCTCATGAGCAACTAAACACCAATTCTTTAAACTTGAATCACTACTGAATACTAAAACAATGAAGTTAAGGCATTGACATATTTAACTTTGAGAAGCATCTATATTTCCAAAAGCAGATTTTGAGTTGTTCAATTTAGGCCTGCAACTCATGATTACTTTCATTATCAACTAATTTCGCAGAATATTTCCTCAATTAACTGATTATTTGGTCGATAGAATGTCATAACATTTACGATTTCCTAGAGCCAAAGGGGATGACTTTTTGTTTTCTCCGTCCAATTGTCTAAAACCTTTGGCATTAATACTTGAAAAAAAAGAGAAAAGAATGTAACAATAATTAATAAATTTCCTGTCCATTGACAAATGAAAAAGAAGAAGCTCTAGTGCAATTTCAGGACCTTTAAAAAAAGAAAAAGTACATAATTGTCACATTTATAAAAAGCTAAAAAACTATATTCAAATTGCTCAGATTATCTAAAAATGCAAGTTAACAAAATTCAAGATGAAAAGTCACACTTGAACCGTTGGCTATGCTCAGTCATGGAATCCAAGTAAGAAGAGTTCAGAGTTGAGACTGAATTTTATATCCAAATCAAAGTTTTTAAAATTGTAATCTGAAAATTTCAACAAGGGAAATTCAAACCACAGACAATCAGATAAATGGTTTTCACTGAATGAATATTACTTAAATTCTTCTAGTTTTCAATAGTGGTTACATTTCATAATCAAATGTTCAATTGCTTATAAGATTAAAATCATTATGCTATTTCTTTGCTTCCATCCGGCGACATCTTAAATAATGTCTGAGTCTAAAATTAGATACACTAAAAATATAAACAATATTGAAATATAATGTAACTTTGCACATCAATGAGATGAGAATTTGAATGAGTCTATATTTACCACAAAGAGAAACAGCAGCATTACTAATTATGAATTAGTGAGTGTATCATCTAAAAACAAGCAACACATTCTGTACATCTAAAACAGCACACACAAAAAAATCACACTGAATTAATGGAACAATGAAACAAAGAGCATAATGGGCAACACGTGCAATTACAGTGATAACAGAAACAGAAATCGAGTACACTGACAGATTGGCATTAGCGAGCTGACAGCAACAGAGAGCAATTCATTATTAATGCTGACAGAACTGATTATCTATGAACCAAATGGGAACTACTTTGCCGGTATGTGTTAAACTCTCTGACAAGAAGTTGGAGAAGAGTTTTACTCCTGTACAACACTGACAACAAACACAAAATAGTGAGTAATGCCAGGGAAAATCACTGATGTACATCTTGGCTGTCTCAACTGACATGTCGAGTCGAAATACATGAATCTGAAATCAGCTGCAGTTAATTTGATTTGTATATAATGCAATACCTGTGTAGACACCTGGGGCTACACAAGACCTACTCGTCTTGGTAGACAACATATAGCGACGGCCAAGTTTTAACATGCACCGTTGAGATTGTGAGTTTAGTATTAACTTGTGTTTCAGCACCGCCATGTGATCATATTAGATTGTCAGTCACATACATTTGGATTTCAGTTTCGAGGACAAATAGATGATGAGTCATTATTATATAAAGTAAAAATGAGTGGGCCCAGTATAAAGCCTTGTAGAACAAAAGTGGACAAGCAAAGGTCAGCTGATTGACGAATATGTTCTTAAGACAAGTTGAGACTGGTTTGAGAAGTGTCATTCTATTAATTTCTTTCTACAGAAAAGTAGAAAAAACTAGTGGGAAGATGACAGGGGAACTAATTGATTGTCAAACGCTTTCCTGAGATCAAGAAGCAACTTTACGTATGCCTCCTTTTTTATTGAAATAAGACGAAGTACCTTATTTGATAATGTATTCCATGTCCAGTTTCCTCCAATAGTTGAATTAGTGAAATTATGTGAAAAAATACCAACCAATCCGGACGAAGGATTTTCTAATTATCCCACCTTCTTCATTTGCATGTTGGGTACTAGTTAAAATTATGCCTGAGGACGTGTAACTAGTTAACTAACGGCTGCATGTTCTGCAAAAAAATATTCTGAGTAGTAGTCTATTTTGACCTTACTAGGCTCAAAATTGTACTAGTTAACAGTACAGGCTAAAATATTCACGAGTTGTGCTGTATCTGTCGTACATCACTAGTCAAACTAGTGAGGTCAAAATGGACCCCAACAAGTCAACTAGTCAGTAGTTTTAGCTTGACTAGTCAACGAGTAAGATAGTCAAGTCAACATGAAAGTTAAATAGTAACTCATTTGTGTAACTAGTGAGCACTTGTAAAACTAGCAAAGTCAAAAGACACTCCACCTAGTTAACTAGTGAGCATTTTGGTTTACACTAGTTTAACTAGTGGAGGAAACTGACTTCTGACATCAAGGTCTTCACACCTGTCTGACCTCCTGAACCCTGTTAGATCCGAGAGATAAGCCCCTCCCACAGGGCTATCTATTACACCAGCTCATAGGCCGTTCATCCTAGTTGCTCAATAACCTCATTCTTTATCACAGTTTAACACACATATATGATTTCGACAGAGTACTCTCGTCGTTATAATAAGAGGAACTTTGATTAATTTCTTATAAAGCAAAGATTATTTTAGCAAAGTTAAGTATTTCAGCTGAAAAGGCAGATTCTTCCTTCATGCACAGGCGAGAGAGAGAGAGAGAGAGAGAGAGAGTGGCCCTGCAGTGTATCAACAACTGATAGTGTAGTCACAACAACCTCCTTGCAAAAGCACACTCCGTGTTCATCTATGCCAAATGTCAATCCACACACACATAGAAATAACATCACACATTACCCTATGGGTCTTAAATCATACTCCACAAATGCAAAATCAACTTTTAGGTTATACTCATTAGTTATATACGCTCTTCACTCAGGGCAGCCCCTCTGGGATCTCAACTCTACTTGACAACCCCCTCCAGTTGAGGGATTTGAGCCTTTTCTTAGCAGCATCGAGCATGCATGAGCTGTGTGGTGCTGCTGGGTATTTGTTTGTCTACTTACTCTTTCACATGCTTGCGGCATGGCACAGAGTTTCTCATGCAGGTGCCGGTGAGGATGTCCACATTGTCGACGATGACGAAAGGTTTCTCCTCCAGGGTGACGATGGAGAGATGGTTTTCGTCTGCATCCTCATCCCCGTGGGAGTTATACCTCGGCCACACTGGGAACATCAATGACAACGTCCCGTTCTCCCAGCGGCCCATCTGTGTGTGTGTGCGTGTGCGCAAACACACAAAAACAAAATCAGGGATACCATCTTAATGAAAGTGTTTTGACTTTTTAATTTCCGTGCTCTTTTGCAAAAACCGCCGTGTTCATTTGTTACCTTCTCCCAGTTCCGTTCACTATTCAGGACGATGACAACCAATTTGGGGTTGGCCTGGTAACCATCTGGCGTAAAGGATAAGTCGCGCCCATCATTCCATACGTGCATCATGTGTCTGAAATAAATGGGAGAAGAAGAGAGCATGCAGCTGTTATTTGCTTTTGTTTTGCATCTGTTTGAGTGCACAAGAGCGTATACATTTAAAATATCAAGTAAAGCGCTCTATAATCACTGCAAGAGTATCCTCCTCAAATCAATGCTGTCTTCACCCACTGTGTGTGCTTGTGTGCGTGTGTTTATGTGCGTGTGAGCCTCTCTTTGTGTGTAGGAGTGGGACGAGTCAGAGGGCACATATCTCTCCAATCAGCATTCTGCATTGATTTCTGCACAGATATACACGCCTGAAAGACAAGTCACTGGTGCAACAAGGCTGCCCTCACTCTTCTTACTCACAGTTATCTTGCATACGCAAACAGACCCTTTGCAGAAAAATTTACACATTCGCCAAAAGTGAAGCAGTAGAGAGGAGTAAATGAACCAGTATCTCTCACAGTGATATGGGATTAAGAATACACTTGCTCCAGTAAAACTATTCTCAGAAGGCGAGGATGGTCTGAGTGGTACGACTGGGATGATAGCGTGAATTCCCACTGGGGGAAAAGAGGCCTGTCTAAGGAAGTTTACTAAAAAGGCCAAATAACAAGAGAGACAGCAGCTGCCCAAAACCACTTTTTTTTCTGTCTTATTTCAAATAGTTTAATTCATTTTGACACGGTGTCGAGCGCGCTTTCCACGGGTGATGCCGTATGACTGAAATAGAATATTTTAAAAGTCAACGATTTGCAGCTTTTTATCTGCTTTACAAACATTTAAACATTTGGCGCAAGAGTCCACTTTTCTACTTTTTGGTAGCACTTTCTATGGCGCCCATGTCTTCAATGCATTATAAACATACTTATAATGCGTTATAACTTTCTTATAGTAATGTATTATTATAGGTATACGCCCTCGTATTTAATTCTGTCATAATATTAGTATTCATAATGCTCTATAATAGCAATCATAACACAGTATAAAACCTTTTACAATGACTAACAAGGTATCATTATACCTAATATAATTAGACTTTTTTTTGGCAAAGATTATAGTGTATTACTGTAATTTCCATAGTTGTAATAGATTCTAATCATTATAAGCTTTTTTTCAATCATGCATAATAATCACTGTCATAATAATGTGATCATAAGTTACCCATAAGTTCTCTTTGGATGCTTTAAATTAGTTAATGAACGTCTTGAAGCAGAGAGAAATATGATACAAGTTTACAAGCTGGTTACAGGTCACGTTAAGTGGTCATTGTTTGCTTTAAGTAAAATTAAGAATTATCCATAAATGTAAACTGTCAGTGAGTGACCAGCAATTAGGAAGTATTATGATCTTATAAACCAATAAAAAAATAATATCATCGTTATTGTTATGAATAATTTAATAGATGCATTCAAAAGGCTCTTGAAGTATTCACAGATGCACAGTGTCATTGTTCTAAAACAATGAGGGACAAAAGGAGACTAAGATCGTGTGAGCCGGTCAGAGCATGAAGAGAATCTTTCGAGTGCTGTTTGGCATGCGCCCTGCAGGTTAAAACTATGATAATTGCACTCCGACACACATGAATATTGTTGTTGGAGAGTGGATTAGAGAGCGGTACAATAATCATCTGTTTTCCCAAAGACTTGGAAACAGGCCTGTGCTCTTTTGAAGCGGGCTCCACTCACACGGAGTGAAGAGTAAATAAAGAGGTCCCTGTCTCCCTCGCATGAAGGCGCTGCAGAAATCCCAAACAGCTCTGCCGTGGGTATACCCTCTCTGAACAAACACAAATAATTAAACATAAACCTAAAAAGTTACACATAAGGGACTTCTCTGTGCTGCATACCTGAACCTGCCTTTGTCATTACAGGTTGGAATGCTATTAGTAACATGTCAGGACTATTATATATTTCTTTGTTTGAATAATATTCGTGGTGCAGCAGGTGATGCCCTTGTCACAGTGCATTGCCACAGCTGAATACATACTGTATAGCGGAAACACTGTTGCAGTCTATTCTGGGAAACCGCTGTCTCCTCCTATTTCAGGTTTGTTACCATTTTTGGGAGAAGATTTTGATGTAAACGGATGAGGCTGGTGTGTTTTTTTAAGGCACGTGAAACAGGCAGATTATTCTTCATACATTCATTCATATTTATACGTGTATTCCTGTCATTTTGTGATACTGTGTGATGTCAATAAAACAAGATGTCTAGCGACATTAAAAAGGGGTTCAGTGGCTTTTAAATTACTGTCTGCAAAATGATTGGCATTGCCTAGAAATTCAACGCCCGTTTTTAAGAGCAGCATCAGAAAAAAAAGATGACCTGCTAATGCAAATAGCATCTTTCAAATGTGAGTCCACTTACCACTATGTGCAGAATATTTTCCTTTTATTGAAGTGCTTGGGTAGCCATTGTGCAAGCACATTTCTAAAGGTATGAATAAAGAAGGAGGGGAGGCTCTTCCCAACTTCTGTATTGTGGCAAGGAGCATCTTTTCAGAAAACAGTGACAGCTTAGGGGTTTGCATGGTACAGTGGTTCCATCAAATAGAATAACCTTTCGAAATGTACGACCAGGACAAACCTAAATAAAAACCCTGTGCCATTGTGGAGACCAAATAAGATGAATTAGAGTCCGGGATATTAATGCCTGTCAGGCAAGAATGACGTGGAATCCAGCGGGACTGATAATGACTTTTAAGTGCCAGATGATTTTGTCCTACTCCTCTCCACCTCACGTTGTTTATACACACTGCGGCAAGATTGTATCTAGACTAATGTATGCAGAATTCTGATCACAGCCTCGCCACTCGCAAATCGGGGTAGGGGAAATCCAACCTGTCAGTTTATTATCACAAAAATTGGCTGCACTTGTTTTGACAAATATGCAAATTACATTCAATAAGTTAAAAATGAGGTACCTCTGACAGAATGAGGAAAAGATTATTCAGAAAAAAGGTTGGAGCTCCTATTGAGGTCTGAGTTGTATTGGATCAACCTGTCAACATCGCCGGTATTGTATACGCTTTGATATATACTGTAATGGGCTAATATGAGAGAGAAATGGGATAATAAAGCCATAGTGGTGAGAATCACACTGCGGCTCTCATTCTAATGAGGCAACTCATAAGTCATCATAGATGTGCAGAGCCGAGCAACCTGACCTCTATGAATTCAGTCAGTTTAGCGTCAGTGTCTGAATAAATAATCATATTTTAGCCACTGAATGCCTCCTATTCAAGATGCAGTCACAATATCACACCAAAAAAACCCTGAAAGGAAGCAAAGCTGCGAACAGATTCACTATCTGTGCCTTTACAATAGTGGATGTTTCTGTGTGAATGTGTGTCTGCGCACATTCCCCCCTTCTGGTTTTTGACTAGATTTGACTATTTCCTCATCACAGACACTTCAGAGAGGAGTACATACACTCGTACTGGTATGCATATGTGCACGTAGAGACTCACACACACACACACGCACACACACACGCACACACACACACACATACTGCCACAGAACCCTGTAATAAGAAAAAAGAGAGTGAGAACAAAGCTAGTAAAAGCTGCTTTAATCCTGACTTAATGACATCCAGTCATGTGAAGTAAGGTGCGCACATAGAACTACACGTGAACACACACACACACACACACACACACACACACACACACACACACACACAGCAGACGCATGGTAGGCTGTAGTTAACGCAGGGCAGGAACAACACGGAGGACTGCCTGAAGTTCAATTCCTTGTCGCTCGGCTAAGGCAGCAGAGTGAGCTCAAACATAGAGCAGCCATGCACATTGCACACAACAGCTAATAGTGTTAAATGTCATTAGACATCACAGTGTTTAACACTTCTGTCATCTTTACTTCCTCTCTCCGTTCTAGGCCTCTCATTAGTGCATTTAAAAAAAAAGACTTATGTAACACGGCTCAACACCCAGCTACAAAGGCGAGCAGAGTTATGCAAGTCCCCAGACCTTGATCTCCTCACAGACTCTCACACTCTCTCACACGCACACGCACACACCTGCGCAGGGCGCTAGGTGGGAGCTTCCCGGGGCTCCTGTCTGACGGTGTGCTGTAGCAGCTGCTCTGGGCTTCTGGCAGCTCCCCCTTCTCCCGCAGCATGGCGGTGGCTGCGGAGGAAATGATGCCCACCCCATCGCGCACCCGCGTGTCCAGCGGGTACTCCCAGTCATCATAGGACACGGAGATCATACCCAGAGGAAACACCTGAGAGGGAAGGAGAGGAAGATCTGAGAGGTGGCACATATGGTGTGAAGGATTCAATTTGACTTTTTTTTTTTTACCCCAGTTTTTAACTCTCTCAAAGGGTGTCACGCAGGTGATTTATTGGTTTCATGTGCCTTCCTGAAATGACTCATATCTGGATATCACATAAGTGTGAGCAGACTGTATGTCCACAAACTGAACTGCTCATTCAGGTATGGCCTCCATCTTGAAACTGTCAAAATGAAATAATTGGGAAACCAAATAGCGGACTAAGTTTGTCTTTCAAAACCAGACTGAGCAAACATTTAAAAAAAATAAAAAAGCCAGCACGCTAGTCTGTCAATCTACCCGACAATATTTTGTTTTACTTTATTTTGCCACAAAATGTGGAATCTTTGAAAACAGAGGCATGAAAATCAAACATTAAAAGGGACTTGAGAATGATGGACAGGGAGAAGAGGAGGATAAACATTTGAGAGGCTTTTGAGAAAAGGTAAGCACAAATTGGATGTATTTTGAGTTTGAATGTGAGGGGAACACTTGAGCTGATTATACTTTAAATTATTTATGCACATATTCATATCCTATTTGGATAAGAGCTGCCTTGCTGTTTTTCTTTTTCAGAGTGAATGTGTATGTAATGCTGTCAAACATCATATTTAGGGACTAAGCAAATGTTTTCAAGTAGAGAGGAAAGTAAACAAAGCAGTAAACAAAAAATATGACATGCTAATACGGCGTAAAGGAATAGTTCCACATTTTGGGAAATATGCTTATTTGATTTCTGAATAGATGAGAAGATTGATCCGACAATATTTGTCCGATAATATGACAGTTAGCTTAGCTTAGCATAAAGACTGCAACCATGTGGAAACAGCGAGAGTAGTGCAGTCTGCAGGAAAACAATCTGTTTTCCAGCACATCTAAAGTGCACTCATTAATATCTTTTGAATTTACTTTGAACAAAACTAAATGGAAATAAAGTGGCTTTGAGTCAGACTATTTCTTGGCAGGGAACAGTAACAACCTTAACTGGAAACTGCAAAATAGTCAGGCGCCCCATATAAAATAACAATACGGTGATTTTTGTTTCCTTCAGAATTCCAGTATTTCTTTATTGCTGTCTTTCATATTGGCTGCAGAGAATAAAGGAGTTATAGACAGGAGAGGTAGCAGATGACCGGCAAAAAGCCTGGAATTAAAAACACTGCACGCCTTGTCAAACCACTCAGAAGTGGCCACCTGTTAGTACATATGGGGCCTCAGTACCTCGGGGGTAAAGTCTGGGTTGCCAGTGGTGAGACTGGACACAATCCAGATGTAACCGGCTCCGATCAGGCCCAAGGAACGAGCTTCCTCGAGTATGTACCTGTGAAGGAGAAGAGTCGGAGAGTTAACAAAGGTTCACTGCAGAAATTTGGCAATGTGTGACAGAGAGACAGACACAGACAAAGGAAATCCACTCACACAGCCTCATCCTTGGAGCAGTACAGCAGTATAACAGGACTCTGGATCCTCTTGAGTGCAATGTGTGATTTAGAGTTTGGGTCGCCATCGACAGCATCTAGAGTCACCACACTCTGCAGGTCCCAGCGCACAAAGCTGTAACAATACACCATTAAATAACACACGGTGCTTAATCTCGTCAGCTGCCGTAAAAAACGGATGGGGAGGGGGGGAAGGGGTTCTGTTGTGTATTCATTACCTGTGATCCACCGTTATCTTCAGTGTGCTGATGAAATCCTGGTACCCGGGGAACTTGGAAGTGACGATAGAAAAAACATGCCAGTCATACTCCTCCATGATGGAGAGCATGAGCAGAGCCTCCTGTTGCAGAGCGGCGCCGAACTGGAAGAACGTGGACTTCTCATCCTGCAATGACAAACAGGCCGGCAGCAGAGGCAGTCAGCAGATTTGTCTGAAGAACTGAATTAATTGCAGAGAAGGAGGGAAGAAAAATAAAACAAGCGCTGGCGTGAGTGCAAATCAGACTCAAAAACCTGGTGGAATTAAAACCGTTTTCAATTTTGTAATCAGTGAGTCAGACCCGGAGTATGACTGAGATAAGAGCGTTAGAAGAACGAACGAGGGGGAAAATGGGAAAGCGAGGAAGAGATACTGAGAGATTGAGTCAACAAGTCAGACTACGCTGCAAGAGCGAGTGACTGCTGGCAACAGGAGGAAGCTCCTGGTCGGCGATAACGGCCTCATAACTCACAGGCTAGATTCAGTCCGACGCTCAGCAGCCAATAAAACAACAGCCATACATTTATGTCTCGGAACCTAATTGGGGCAAATAAAAACGCTCTTCGTGTTGACTCATTGTGTCTGAGGCTGTATTATTGAACTGGCTTTATGTATTAAATATACCACAGGGAGAAAGAAATCACAGTCATTAATGCTGAACATAATTGTTCTGTGGTACACGGACTACAAAATATATGGCATCATTTTAGCGGTTTTATTGGAAGTCAGAACCAGCATTAATTCCCAACGCCATGTACAGTTCCATCATTTAGTCTCAGCATCGGAGGGAGAGTGGGGGTCAGCGCGAGAGCGAGCAGCGGTCGGCAAGCGTTACAAAATGCAAAAGCGGCGATTAAACAGAATGAAACCCAAAGTGAGTGTGAAATAAATTGCTAATGATTTCTGAATGTATGTTTGCACAAAGCGTAAGATGAGTTTCCCCCTGGGGACACAACAAATAAGACAGCGGCGCTGCCCATCCACCAGAGAGGAGAGAGGAGGAGCAGACAGGGAGAAAAAGAAAAGGCTGAAGGGGAGAATAAGAGGGGAGGAGAAAAATGCTCCAGTCCCGTGAGTGAGATTGAGATACCTGCTGCAGGAAGAGGTGGAAAAGGAGTGAGAGTCTTGGGAGAGAAAAACTAAGAGACACAAACATCAAACCTCCTCGCAAGGTCCCTCTTTTTCACACACACACACACACACACACACACACACACACACACACACACACACACACACACACACACACACACACACACACACACACACACACGTGCGCACGCGCGGCACATGCACACATACATGCGCTGACGTCCCCTCCACAGAGGGCATCAAAGAACGTGACACATTAAACATCAAAGCCCTCATAAACACACATGGAGAATCAGCTGTCAGCTCCCGTCTCTCTGCCCCCCACCACCTCCCCCTGCATGTGTTTATAGGTGTGTGTGTGTGTGTGAGTGTGTGTGTGTGTGTGTGTATGTGTGTGTGTGTAAAACCTATACTGTGCCTCTAGTGTTGTCCCTCAGTTTAACAAAAAGCTCACAGCTCAGGCCATCACACACATAAAGCCGGCCCCGCAGAGATTTAACGCCCCTCCCTTCACTGCTACACAAAAAGAGAGAAAAGTGGGAAGGAGAGAGGATGAAATTGTACTTCAAAAAGATCTATCTCACTGTTTCCATCTGTGTGTGTGTGTGTGTGTGTGTGTGACTTTATACTTTACTCAGGTTTCGAAAAAAAAGACAAAAATCTCTCCTTGTGCAGCAACAGGCACATCCACGGTTTTACCCAGATAACACGGACACGCAAGCACAGATACTAACATGCAGCCGCCCACTCCCTCACACACACAGGACTACAACCGACAGTTGCATATAAATCAGCGCAGAAACAATCGATTTAACAATGAGTCAGTCGACAAAAAACAACCTGGTAATTGTTTAAAGGATAATTCCTGTCTCTTACAATAGCATGAGTCATATTCATGTGGTTTTGAGAATTACCAGTTATGATTATATCGTGCTCTTTTAATCACCGCACTGCAACAACGATCCACCGAGATCAGATGAGCAGATCGGTTGTAGACAAGACGACCGTTTAGCCAGATTATCTAAGCCGCTATATTTGGAAATGTGTGCGCAGAAATACAGTGATGGTGGCTGAACTACTGAAGGGGCCGTGGCATTCAGATGAAGCTGCCTTCCAAACTGCCTGAACAGATGGAATGTAGATATATGGGTAGCTGCTCTTTCCTTTGATGAGGGAAGGATTCATGGTTTACCTACTGTGAAGAGCCGTGGTATTATTTTAGATCACAACCTCAATCTCCAGTCTCGTGTTAAAAAGCTATCCGAGTCGCGTTTTTTTTTCCACTTGAGGAAATATCGCTCCAATGAGATCTTTTTATGACGTTGAGTGATCTTCAAAAGAGTTTTTCCTGTTTCGTGTGGATGACTGTAATGCTGTGTTTACATGGCTTGGCCAGTACGTGATAACACAGCCTCAGGGTGTCCGAAACGCAGCCGCCAGACGTTCAACCAAATCACGAAGGCATTATTGTATCTCTGCCATTTTAGCCTCCCTTTACTGGCTGCCTGTTGGTTTAAGAATTCATTAAAAAGTTTGTAATCTTGACTTTTAAGGCCCTGCATGGTATGGCACCTTGCTACCTGGCTGAGTTTGTAATTCCTTAGGTCCCAACCCGGAGCCTGAAGTCCTCTGATAAGGCCATGTTGGCTATTCCCCGGTCAAGGCTGAAGACCAAGGGTGACAGGGCATTAGTGTTCGAGCTCCAATCCTTTGGAATAGATTACCTGAGGAACTCGACTAGAAAACTCACTGCCAGCTCTCAAGACTCACTTTCACTGCTCGGTTTCTTTCTTTTTTTTAATTAACTTAAATGTTACTTATTTAGTTTGTTCTTTTTTATTCAGCTGTTCTATATGTTATTTCCATTTGTTGACCGTGATCTTTTAATTGTTCTGTTTGTAAAGCAGGTGCTACAGTATATAAATAAAGTTATTACTATCATTTAAATGCGCATTTGGTCAGAGAATAGTGTGGTAAGGTTTTCAGATATAAGTAATAACTATATGTAAGACTACTGGCTGGATAAACAGAGTTGGGCCAGCCAACCCTGGTTAGCCTCACAATTACAATGTAGATAGAAGGCCAAGGTAAGAAGATGTGCAGCCTGATACCCACTGCAGGGCCTCATGACAGGTTTCCCACACAGTAGGAATGCTCACACAACGTTTAGTTAGTTGTGTATTAATAACAGATAAATGTCAGTAATTTCTCCTCATTGCACAGGAAATCTGTGTGCGCGCACAACTATGTCAAGTACAGTAGGTGAACCAAAAAGTTGTTCCTTAACTGTGACAGTTAACAACATCTTTGTTTTATCTTCCAATTATGTTTGGCTAACTTGAAGGTTTGAAACCTGTATGATTATCCAGTTGTAATATAATATAATAAACCAGAATCCAGAATCATCCTTTGAGTTATTTATTAGCAAAAAAAAGGGGAACCTTTCTGCTGGTTCTCGATATGATGATTTGTTGCACTTTTTTTGCTTGCTGGTTAGACAGATCAAGTTTTTGTTTGAATATGTCACCTTGAGCTTTGTGGATTTTTATGAATAACAAAATTGATTTATACTTAAACACAATAATGAAAATAATAATGAGTTCAAGCCTTATTACAAACACACACATTGTGTTACCTTCGCTGATGCGAGGTTTAAGACTGGATATGTAAACCCTGAACAACATCGTTACTAACCGAGGCCTCAGACCAGATTCCTCCTCTTGAATTTCAGGAGCCAAAAAACTCCTCTAGTCTGAACGCACAGGATTCAAAATACATCAAAACCGCTTCTAATGAACCCAACATCCAACAAAAACACAGCTGATGTCAAATGATGAGGAATCCTATATGCGCACGCACACGCACGCGCACACACACACACACACACAGATGGAAACAGTGAGATAGATCTTTTTGAAGTACAATTTCATCCTCTCTCCTTCCCACTTTTCTCTCTTTTTGTGTAGCAGTGAAGGGAGGGGAGTTAAATCTCCGCGGGGCCGGCTTTATGTGTGTGATGGCCTGAGCTGTGAGCTTTTTGTTAAACTGAGGGACAACACTAGAGGCACAGTATAGGTTTTACACACACACACACACACACACACACACACACACACACACACACACACACACACACACACACACACACACACACACACACATTGCAGCGCTGGTGCGACATGCCATACAAGTTCATAACATGCTTTTAACATGTTTAATATTTACACCTGTCATCGTGGTACAACCCATCCACTTTCTTTTAAATACCTTCACAATGTGGAGAGGAGAGGAAGAGGAAGAGGAGAGGAGAATTGAAAATGAGTCTTTTTTACAAGACTGAGAGGTGAAAGGGGAAGATGATAGTTTCTGGTGGTTACTGAATTATAAAGGATCAAAAGAGACGTTGACACAGACCTGCATCTTCTCATCAAATCACACAAGTCCACCAAGGAGCTCACGTATGAATAATGCACAACTATAACACACACACACACACACACACACACACACAAACGTATTTTCCACATTATAACCCACATACTCTACCTAGAGATTTGCTGATGACATTGTGCATCAATTATACAAATACAGTGAACTTCATGTAGTTCACATCCACCCACGTGCATGCACAGAGCATCCACACACACACACACACACACACACACACACACACACACACACACACACACACACACACACACGTCTATGCACAAAGGCCCCTCAAAATATAGCTTAAATCATGAGCCAGCATACCATTAAATAATACACCACATACAGCAAGACAGCATCTCACTTTTCTCTCTCTCTCTCTCTCTCTCTCTCTCTCTCTCTCCCTCACACACACAGACACATGCTACTTTATGTCAAAATTAATTTTTGTTTACAGCAATCAAGTGAAGAAAGTATGAAATTGTGGAGAAAGCTGTAGAGATCCAGGCTAATGAGAGAGGAACTGACACATTTCTAGAAATCATTGGGAGAAGGAGTCATGTGGGCTACAGGGGGAGGAGCTGAGTAGAAGTGAAGGTGGATGAAGAGAGAAATACGCAGCCAACCACTAAGGAGCAATAATTGAAAGGCTGGTAGAAGAGTACATGACATTGGGCAGCACAAAAGAAGAGGATGGGGCTAGTATGCAGAATAATGAGAAAGAGATGGCGGTAAGGAGGACGATGATGATGAGGCCAGCAATGTGCGGTATTAATATTTAATGCAGTAGGTCAGTTTGGATAGCGCAGCTACATTAAGTTGGCCTGACAAAGTACGGCCCCCAGATGCTGCAAAGTACCATCTCACTTAAGTCTGCACAAAAGTGCAAGAAAACTAGCATGGCAAAATAAGTTCTGTGTCAACAAAGTGAAGTCACCCAAAAAAAAAAAAAAAGCAGCGAAAGAGTTCCAGCGGCAGCGCTACAAATGCAGACTAATGTGGTCGAGAGATTGAAATACATCTCCGCATTATTCTGGTGAGTGGAATATTAAACATCACTGGCTGCACACTGCAGAACAAGTCTCTTTCAGGCACATTTAACACCTAAAACTCCATTTGGTAAATACTTGAACTCCTGTTCATGACCGTCTCATTCGCCGCACAGGAATCCAAGTGAATATTTAATGGAGCATTCAGAGGAGCGTGTATGAGAAAGCATAATAATTAGCTGCTGTCCAAATAATTAGACAGAGAATTTCTCACGTAAAAAAAAAGTGACAATCACGGTGCGGTTCATTTTACAACATGCCTTGACATTTTGACATGTCCTAACAGGAAAAGCATAAAAGCAAAGTGTTAATGCATTCGAAGCACAGATGATTGCATTCAGTTTAGGAATAAAGTTCCACGTCTCAAAGTGTCATTGGACACTAAAGCCAACTTCACACAACATGACTTTCATAGTCGTCAGATCGCTGCACTGCTCCCACAGTGTTGTTGTGGTTTTCACACCACGCGGCTGATGGGCGACAGGGGGTCACACACTCCCGAGTTTTTGTCAAGAAAACACACACGCGAGAAGGGACGCGCCGTGTTGATGTTGTCGTTGGCACATATTCTCACATAGTAGCCTGTTTGCACGCGTCCTGACCATTTCCCCCAGCGCAGCTCAGTTATGTTTATTCATGCAAACATCCATAACAACCGAGCTGCAACCAGAACTTTGGTCCCAGTGCTCGAGTTTAAGAACGTCCCATCAACCTCCACGGGGGGGCGAAAAATAGGATCGGGGAGGATAAAACATAATTTTCTGGGACGAATTTGGGAGAGATGAAAGAAGAATACTGTGCTATGATGTGTCTTATTTAATGACTTACTCCTCTTCATCCTCTATTGGTAATAAGACTGCAATAAGATCTCTTCATCGCTTTCTGTCCCCATGACAAGTGCATCTTCCAGCAGCTCCTCCAACATTAAGATCCACCGGCTAGCATGCAGGGCCGCTTACAGCTTTTTGGGGCCGCTTATGCAAAAGCTGAGAGGCTTGACTTTGACTTTAACTCATAAAATAATTCTTATACTAATTTATCTTACCTTCATTGTTGAAAATACATCAAAACAAACATGCAAATTATAAATAACAAACCAATAAAATTACCTTTCAAAAAGGAAAACAAACAAACAATGTTTTCAATAAATTACAAATACATCACTTTTGATGTTTTAAATTACTTTTAAATGCCATTAAAACGCAAAAGAGGCATCCTTACCATCAAAAACGTCTGCTGCAAAAAAGACTGCTATGGTGTACACAAAGGGTGTTAATTAAAACCGTCACCATCAACCGCCAGAGTATCTGAATACAAGTTATAGTAGTCCAGCATGTGATGTTATATTTAATACATGCCCTGAATAAAGAGTGCATATGGGGTGATAGACTGCCTTTCTAGTGTTTTAAAAATTCATACAATCCAGGCAAAGGAAGGTCACCTCAGGTATTACAGCGGATGTTTTCACAAGCTAAATCCCACCGGGCGATGTTGGACCGTATCAGCGTAATTAGTATTAACTAAACACTGCAGGTTAGTATGTTAGAGGGATGAAACGTTAAACATGGGCCTGTAAAACACACAAAAAACTGCACTAAAATGCTGCACTGGTACACAGCACATATTTTCTGTTGCAGTTAGGCTGCGGGGCTGTGTAAATGCTCAGCAGATGTTCTGCGAGCCCCAGAGCTAACAAACACGGCTCCAAATCCATCCGCTAACAAAGAATTAGCTCAGGGAAGCCACTTACAAACAAACACCGATAGCCTGGGAGAGGAAGCCGCCGTCACTTGACCAGCAGAAGTAACACAGACAGCGAATATCCACAGAGAAAGAGAAAACGCTTTTGAAGTATTGACAGAATAACGGGCTCAAAAGAGAAATCTACACATTGATTTCTTGCTGTTTGAACTGTGTTCAGAACTTCAGAAATAATAGTTTTATGAGCGTAATACTCAGACATGTAACATCAAACATTACTCTTTCAACATCGCTGAAAGCTGTGAGCAGGGACAGCACAGTCGGCAACCTCTATAGCAGAGACACGGCAGAATAAATTCTCCTGACACTAACAGAATGTAAAGGCAGGTCCCTCAATAGCTAACAAGCAGCGGCCCCCTGAGCACTGAAAGCTCTTCGGTTTGAGAACACAGAGACAAGTCCCGAAGCCCACATCCTCGAACCGAACATCGACTCTCCCCATTCCCAGGATTGACAGAGGACTAGCCTTCAGCTTGCACACATCGGCTCTCGATGCTAACAAAGACTACTTTAGTGTTTAACGTGGGGAAAGTCCCAATGCTTAAGTCTACTGTAGTATTTAACAGCCTCACGCTCCCCAAGCAAACACAGAATAGCGTTTAACACGGCGCAGAGGCCCCCAGCTAGCGTAGCCTCGGACTAGTGAAGCATTACGTCTCACCGCTAACTCAGACAAGCATGTAATGGACAGCAGCGCGGCCGCGGACCGGCAAAGCAGCCAGCGCTGCGACCTAACCTCAGAATGTAATTTGGGACGGGAATGCAGCGTGTCTCCTGGCACTTGAAAACACATTTTCCTGCTCAGACCAAACACTTACTTTTTCCCCCACACAAAAGTTTTAAGAGTTTTAAGTTATTTTGCTACTAAGTCATCCAGCAGGTCAAAGCGGGCCTGCTGGTATTTTGGTAGAAGTTTCATAGCGTGACAGAAACCTATGAAAAAGAAGGGAGTATAGAACCGACTGTTAGTTTCATGTATTTTTATGGGGGGGGGAGAGTGCACTTTTACTTCTCTAACAGTAAAATGTTTTGTAGAAAAAATGCTTATTCCAGCAGCACATCCCAGACACAAATTGAGTGTCTGGATGAGAGGTCAACTACCTCGAGATGGAGGCAAAAATAGGCGATGAGGATTTGAGACTGACAAGAAACTCAACACCGTATTGTGAGATTTGAATCTTAAAAAAAAAAAAAAAGAAAGACACCACGAAACTGGAATAGGTAAAACAATTTACTTTGAAAACGATTTATCTTAATTTATGTGGTTTGAATTCCCCTCCTTCAAAAAGGTAATTTCGTGTTTCAAGTGCATTTCCAAAAACTTTATTTATAAAATTCAAGTGCGCAGGTTATCATTCATCTGAGCTTCTGTTTCTGGGATTACATGACGGATGGACAATGGTCCGATCAATTTGTGAAATTGCACAACTTCAAAATAACCCAATATAAATTATAAAGAGAGGAATTCAAACCACATAAATTCAGTTTTCAAAGTGAAATTTTTCAATGCCATGAATTCATTGCTATCAAAAAGTATTCAATCGATGGTTAAATTATTTTGACAATTTTTGTTGTTGTTGCTTGTTAGATTCAGTTCTTCATGCCATTCCACCTCTCAATGAGACACTTATTGTGTGTCTGGGATAGGCTGCCTTGAGCATTTTTGTGCAAAACATTTAAGTGCAATAACAGTAACCCCCCCCCCCCCCCCCCCATTGTCATAAAAGCTCTAAACCCACCAGAGTATTTGCCACAGTCAGAAACTAATACACTCTGTTCTAGTGCAGGTTTGCCTTAATTATCTCTGGGAAGTCATAAACTCACATTTGTTTTTGAAAATCCATTAAAAACAGCTCGCAGACATATTGCTGCCTTCGACAACGTACAGTCATCCATCATACCCATGTAATATATTTCTTTCCTGTCAGCGTGTCAGTCGAGATTCTTTACCGCTTTCTTTGTGATCTTTAGTGCTGCGAAAAACACTTATCAGATACCAATATGTGACGAGATTATCAGGAGATTAGTGACATTTTAATCCAGTGTCACACTCAGACGATTGAATCATCCCAGAAAACCATCAACATTCACTTTTGTTTTTCTATCTGGGAGTTTGTTTTTATGCAATAATGCTGCATCCATTGCGGCTGCTCATAGTTTAGTTTTTCATCTGAAACCTAAAACATCGAGTGCAGTTGTCTCAAAGTCATAAATTCATTACTTCATAATTATTGAGTATTACCATAAAGTAAATAAAAGGAATCCTGATGTTCCGCTAATTTCCTTAAAAAGTCTTTGCTGTTTCTTCAATTTCATCCAAATTAGATACAAATCATATATTTATTTAGTCAATTTAACTCACAAGGTATTTAATGAAAAGGGGAAAAGGGTGAATACACAATAATTACTGTGGAGGAAAAGAAAGCTGTTGTCAGACACTGACAAGTAAGAAGTAAATATATGCAAGTAAAACAGCCTAATTTTGAGGTTGAAACTCCAAGCACAAACAGGCTCTCGCACCATTGTGATTTAATTAGCAAAACTCTAATGCAGATGTTCTGGGGAAGAGGATTATTCCTAATTTGACAGCAACGCAAGCGTAGCGGTTGTTTTCTTTACACCGCAGGCGATTAAAAATGTAAACTTAAAGTAAAAAATATTAAATGAAATGTTGTAATTTGTTAAAGAATACCCCGTACACAAACCGCCATGCTTTTCAGCTGCGATACGCCGACCGTGCACTTTAAATGAAGAGCCGCACTCGCCAGTGCTGACGCTTATTTTATTATTATTATTATTGTATATATCTTTTATCTTTCATCCTGCTGTTTTTATTTATTTTGTTGTAAGTTGCTGCTACCCCGACACCAAATTTCCCCTCGGGGATTAATAAAGTATATATTCATTCATTCATTTCGCATGTGGTGCTGCATCAGCTCGCAGAGAATCAACGAGAATACAGTAAAGAAAAGACATAATTATTTGGCTGAGGACAGAAAGAAAAAGAAAAAAATACATTTCCAGCAGAATTTCGACGAAGCGCATTGTATTTGGTGGCAGGAGGGCGCTTGCCAAGCACCAGGCAGTTAAATCTGTCTCCTGAGTGGTAGCCGATGGTTGTGTGCATGGTTGGCCCTGCCTATCCGAGTGTCAGAATGCTGCTCACGGCAGAGGCTAATCACAACACCTGTTTAGAAGAGATTACAGCAGGATCCGCCAGAGTGCTGAAAGGCTTCTGCTTTATTAAAACTGAAGTGTCTGTCCGGGCTGTGACATCCCCACACACACACACACACACACACATATGCAGACACAAACACACAAACACAAGCATCTGTGTGGCAGAAAAAGAATAGGATGCACATCTACTTACGGTGTGTGTGTGTGTGTGTGTGTGTGTGTGTGTGTGTGTGTGTGTGTGTGTGTGTGTGTGTGTGTGTGTGTGTGTGTGTGTGTGTGAGTGTGGTGCTGCTGCTGCTGCTTTTTTTGAGTAATAATAACTGTTTGACTTATAGAAGTTCAGAGAGAAAGAGATGTTAATGTTATTTCATCCCCCTACATGGAAAATTAATGACACAGCCAACCCTATTCCTCCCTCAGTCCCCCGCCCCATCGGTGAATGAATTTAAAACAGCTCAAGAACTGAGCAAGACCCTGCGTCCTTCTCCCTCCTCTGTCAGCCTTCATTGGCAAATCAGAGAATTGCCGGTATGATATTTATAGCTGAAGTGCCTTTGGGTAAAAAAAAAAAAAAATCCCACTCTCTCTCTCTCACTTATTCTCTCTCTGTCTCTCTCGACTGTGTTGGACTTTGGAAACCTTAGGCCTGGTGTAAAAATGTCAGCGAGGGGTGAGTCAGCCATTCCCAGTTGACTACCTCAGTTTTGTTGATTGCTGGAGCATGCTAAACAGGCCAAGTGCCGCAGGTATGAGAACAGGACGGGCAGCCGAGGTTGGGGTCAGGGCACTTGTCCAGTGCCACTGCGGAACAAAAGGATCTGGCCGGCGCAGGAATACCACAAGCCAGATGATTAATTAGACAATCCACAGTGTGTTTCAGCTTTTTAGAGAAGAGCTGCAGGCCCTGATGAATACGAAAACATTGGTTTTACCCCAGTTTGGTTAAAATTACATTAGCCCAGTGTTTTTCTAAGTGAGTTGTTGACAGCAGAGGCATAATGTTTACTAAATACCACTGAATACGTTTATACAATGACACAGGCTTCCAGAGGGCATGTCGGTTGGATGCAGGGGTGATTTTCGGAGGATGTGGTGGAGAAGTTTTGCAGAGATTGTTTGCAGGGGAAAAGAGGAAGAGGGGGGGGTAGACAAGTCACTAATTCTGCAGAGGAAAGAAAAACGGTAGCTGAAGGGGGATTCATTCATTATATATAAGCCTTACTCAGGTCTGTGTAAGCCTTTTTTATACCCAAAACACTCCCACAAAACTATTGTGCAGAAGCTCTCGCTTTCTGGAATACACACATGAAAATCTTGTTACTACATTTAGTGAAAGCAGCAACAGGCTAACACACGTTAATCCTCTCTCTTCCAGCCTCCGCTGAGTTTGGCCCCATGTTTTTCCAGTTTTATGCCACCGCTGGTCTCACTTTACCCCGTCTCCCATCTCCCCTCTGCCTCCTTCCCTCCACGTACAGCCACTTGTTCTCATCGCTTTTGTTCACACAACAGTCACCATCCCCTGTTACCATGGCAAATCAATGGTCAGTCTACAGATGGACACAGATTCATTTCTGCCCACCACACACACACACACACACACACACACACACACACACACACACACACACACACACACACACACACACACACACACACACACACACACACACACACACACGTTTAAACACACACAATGTGTTTGCTTCCCTGTTCTGGCATTCCACCACACTGGTAATGGATAGGTGTGGATGTGCTGCGTGGTTGAGTGCACGCGAGCCGATGTGTGTACGTGTGTGTGTGTGTGTGTGTGTGTATGTTTGTGTGTGTGTGTGTGTGTGTGTGTATGGCCAATGTGTCAAAGATCAGATAAGTACATCTTTTTACTTTACTAATTAAAGGAAGGCAGTGCTCCCCGAGGAGGAGAGAGCGTACAGAATGTCAGGGCACGGTGCACAGACACACTCACATATGCACAAATGACTTTTGGCGGTGTGTATTTGATCTCTGCTGTGCATCTGTGGGGGTGGGTTGTGCATGTTTTTGTGTGTGTGTGTGTGTGTGTGTGTGTGTGTCTATCAGTGTATGCACAAAGTTTCTAAGTGTCCATTGGGGGAGTTAGAGCAGCTACATGGCAGATGCTTAAAGCCAGTGGCTATTAGACAGCAGAGCAGAGATAATAGGCTACGGCTGCCATTACCTACTACGCCCTATTAGCCTGTACCCAACCTGGAGACAAACAGAGAGACACAGAAACGGGGCAACTCTGTACTTGCGCGTCTGTATTTTTATGTATGTATCTGTGGGTGTGCATGAGTGCGCTCTATTGGACAGCGCATGCTTGGAGAGATAGATGAGAGAGGAAGGGAGGAGACAGGAACGATAGAGAGGAAGGATAGAAGGGCTAATTTACCAGGCCCTCCTATTAGTGAGACAGATCTTTTCCAGATGGGTGAGGGAGGGGAGGAGAGGTAAGGCAAGACTCGGAGAACGGGGAGGAAGTGGAGGAAGTGCTAACACATTCAGAAAAACTAAAAGTGCATTACAGTCCATGTAAGCAAGAAGATGAGCTGGGAGTTGACAGGGAGAGCGGAAGAGGAGGGGTGGAGTGACAGAGCGAGATAGAAAGAAGGAGAAAGAAAGAGAGAGAGATGCGAGAAAACCCCTCTGTGTGACAGTCAATAAAAGGAAACAAGAGGGAGAAGAAAAGAAAAACAGTTCCAATATCTGACTGTCTGCGGCTGACGTTTCCTAGTGTGCATGCGTGTGCTAAGGAGAGTGCGAGTATGACACACATCACATGCCGACTCTCTATATCCATCTGTCTAAGCATCCACCCCTCCTTCCATCCTTCTGTCACCAGCCGGTTTGATGCTGCAGCTCTCGACGCAGACTTCACCAAAGCGGCCGCTCCCGCTCGAGTGGAGAGCGCGAGCGGATCCCGATAGGTGGAGGCTCTGGTGCTGGTGACTGGGGGTGGGGGGGGTTACTCCACGAGAGCAGCAGAGGGCTTAGTGATGACGATGACGACGATGATGATGATGATGATGATAATAATAATGATGATCAGGCACCGTTCTCTGTTCACTTCCACATCCTCCTCTCCCCCCACTCTTCTCTCTCTGCCTCCCTCTCGCTCCCTTCCGGCTCAACGGCCTTTACAGAAGTTTGAGCCACTGGGAGATCATTAGCACAGGATCAAACCCCAACACACACTGTCCACGCGCGAACGGAAACACGCACACGCGCCGGGCAAAAACACACAATGCACAACGCACAACACACACACACACACACACACACACACACACACACACACACACACACACTGAGAGACAGAGTACACAGACCACACATCCACGCACACCTACACAAAAACAAGAAATGGGGACCCACAGAAGAGCACTGCAGCTTAAAATCCCAAAACTCAGAGTGCGGGAGACCGTTTGTGTGTTACCATGTGTGTGTTTGTGTGTGTGTGTGTGAATGGCGGAGGGACATCAACAAGCACTCTGGTGAGATTTTGGGAGGAGGGGGGGTTGGGCGGGGAAGAGGATTGAGTGAGCACTATTTCTTTTTTGAAGAGGGACAAAAACTAACCGAACCACCTGATCTAAAACACCGAAAATACACATTTACTTTAACAGACTTGACAGACGTGTGTGTGTGTGTGTGTGTGTGTGCACACCCACTTCGCCACATGCACATAAACTGAGCAGCCACCCACACATCACAAGCCCCATTCAATGACTCCAAGCAGCCTTTCTCTCCTACACTCTTTCTAGCACACAAATGAAGAAAAAGTTGTATTCACACACACACACACACACACACACACACACACACACGCACACGCACGCACGCACGCACACGCACGCACACGCACGCAGAACTTATATTCATATCTCTTTCTCTCTCTCTCTCTCTCTCTTTCTAGACAAATGCATTCATGCATGCATGTACATGCACACATGCACCGCAGCACCCAGACATTTAGAGAGACACACACACACACACACAGTCACAGTCAGTCTCTCCATCAGGAGTGTGTTGAATAATTCAGTCTAAGGGAAGTACACAAGACTGTTAGGAGTGTATTCAGCGCTGGCCTGAGGGCCGGCCTGTGCACTAAAAGCATGATGTCACCGCCAACCTTCTCCTCCTGTCCCTTTTCTCACTCTTTTTTTATCCGCTGCGTTTTCCACCCTCTCCCCCCTTGCTATCATTTACTGGTTCAGTTTGGCTTTGACGGAACATTTAATGCTTAATTGAGTCAAAAAACCATCCAACCAAGCTTGTGTGCAGAAAAATAAGAGTGGTCATGCCTTGAAAAGTTTATTTCAACAATCTGTGCCGAGTTAGACTAGCCCCGTTTGTTCTTTCGGGCTCTCTTCTCCACTTCGGTCTCTCCTAATTTCTCCCTCATCCGTTACATCCCATCCCCTTCCTTATTCAGGTTTGCCAGCTGTTCTGCTGATCCACCGAAGCCTCTCCCAGATGTAGGTCACTCTCTCAATTAAGGCAATTAGCAGCAGCCAGGCGAGCCTGACAAAGAGCCGCTCTCATTACAGCAACAGGAGCCATAGGCCCGCATCACACGGCTCGCTCTTAACACTCCACTTGGCACCTGCATTAGCCCTGCCTAGCGCCAATCTGCCAGTATTGGCGCCGGGCAAGTATTTACTTGTACTAGCACTGAAATCGGCCCCTGCAGAAGAACCGAGCCGCGCTGCTCAAACAATAACACCGTTCAAACTGGATTAGTTTAACTCTGTGCGCGATTTCCCGAATCATTCATACGGGATAAAGAATCTCTGCTCGGAGCCGCGATGCGAAATGTCCAGATCATGTCTGGAAAAGCCAGAAAATTCAACACTGCAACTGGAGAGGAGACACTTTACACCTCACAGAGGCGATGCTTGTCGCTGAGGTCAAGAATCCTACCGCCTCCAGTACGTGTATAATAGCAATCCACTGGCTGCCACACAGGAAAGCTATTATTGCGATTGTAGTGGTGTCACTTTGAACTGGATTTCTATTATCAGCTGACATTTGAGTTGGTTGTTTCATATTTATGATGTTATTTCCCATTTTGAAAAAAAATAAATAAATGATTCGCTCCAACAAAGCTAGAAAATACACTTTTTGTATTACTTTGTGACACATGCAGTTCCCAAAGGTCAAGAATACATTTCCCAACAGACAAGACACATGTGCGAAGAATTGAGACTATAGAATATTCGAAATAATGACAATTCCAGAAACTGCAGCAGTAAAACTAATGAGGCGTGAAGATAATCTATATGAAGCTAGTTAGATATGTGATGTAAGCATCTGCAGCGTGCTGATCTGTAATACAATCTTTTAGGATGTGTCAGGCTTGTAGCCCCGCTGGCCATCATTAACTGGCTGCAGTGATGTAGGCCTCTCTCAGATTACTCCAATCCAAATCTTCTGCTAGCTAGCCTCGGACCAATAACAGCTGATTAGTACTGGTCTGGAGAACAATGTTCCAGGATGCATCACGATCAGCGAGCCCAGCAACACCTCTGGCCATCATTAAACTGCTGCAGTGAGGTGGGCCATTTTGGTCCATATTGCTCATTTGCTACGTACACACAATCACACACTGCTCGGGTGCAATTAATAATGGTTTCATTTCTGTTTACGCCATCGCATGTTCACATAGTTATGATTCATTCTTTCCTACAAACAAGTTGATATAAACAAATGTGGTTTAAAATTCAGCAATTAGGTCTGTTAGAATTTAAATGTTCTAGATTACCCACTCATTACATTTAGCTGACGCTTTTATCCAAAGCGACTTACATTTTTGCTCTATACACTGTAGACACAGCAACGGGGAACAATTAGGGGTTAAGTGTCTTGCTCAGGGACACTTCGACGTGTGAGCTATGGGGGGACTGGGGATCGAGCCGGCTACCTTGTGGTTGCGGGACGACCACTCATCCCCCTGAGCTACAGCCGCACTCACAAGTGCAGTTATTACTAACCTCCCAAACTGAATAAGTAGTATTCACCTTCAGTCTGACTGAGTAAGGTCATCTATTCTCATTCAACGGACCCACTTTCTAAGAAATGACGTGCAGAAAAAAAAAGACACCATGGAGGATGAACTTGAAGATGACGGGGAATTTGCACGTTTTAAGGCACAGACAGTTAAAGTTATTACAATACAAACTGTTGCGACATATGATGATGATGCAATTTATCACACACTTGTCAGACTAAATCATACATTCCAGATGTTTGTGTTGAACATACGTGGAGGAAAAAGGTATTAATGTTGTGTAAACTGTTACGTCCATAGCTACGGTAATCTCTATTACAGATTCTGCATTCATAAACAGTAGGGAACAGGATTTTGTTTTCGGAAGCGCTTTGGTTCCCATTTGTTGTTTGTGTGTAGTATTGACTAATCACGTTCCAGGCTTTGGTTGAATGCTGGTAAAACAGACAAACCAGGCAGAATGCCTCGGCCAAAAGGCTGACGATGACTTAGCTTTTTATTGGTTTCAAACTGGCTACAATCCGGCAACTCCAGTCACGCATTCTAGTTGCTAATCAGAGTGCAAACAATGAGCGGCGCACAGAAAAGGAAGTCTTGGCCTGGATATCCACTGGCTCCACCAGACCCCCAGAATCGCCAGAGGCTTATCTGTCGTCGGAGCGATATCCGAGGGGTTCCAACATTGAAGCTACAGTGATTTGGGAAAAATGCTGTGAAATGTAAACAAGCAATGGCACCTTGCCCACTTCCTCACACCCTACTTCCCGCGACCTTGCTCAGACCCAATCCATCTTCTTTCATTTTGATCTCAACTACACACCTTTAACGTTTCGTGACTGCATCTAACGCGGTTGCTGCACTATCGCTGAGAGAAAATCTGTCCGCAGACCGACAGGAAGACAGATAAACACCTGGTTCCAGCTACAGCAGGTGTATCCAGGACCACATGTTGCCATAAAGACACACACACACACACACTCACAAGGTGAAGACAATACCAGCCTTGTTGTCGCTGCTGGTAAAAATGTCGGTTTCATGGAGAAATGTATGGGCCGCTGTAATAGATTCTTGCATTCATAATTGAATATCCTGGCACAGGGAACAATACCACATCAAGTTTAGGAAGGAAAGTTTCACTCGACACTTGCTGTGTTACTCTAGAGACCTTAATTACTATCCTGTCTTATGCTTTACTTTAAATCTAGGCTTAGTCACGATAGCATAAGCCATGTAAATGACGAGGAAGTTGCTCTTCAAGCCAAACTCTATCCCTGTAATCTACCCAGAGGACTAAGATGTTGCTTGGCAGCAACCATTGCTCTTGGGAGGATAACTGGACCGTCGTGAAAGAACATATAAATACCTCCTATTTCTTCAATTGTTTGAAGAAGTACTGCCAAAAGGAAAGGTAAGAACTACATTATGATCTCAATAGTTTGGTAATCTAAATTTCAATAAGTTGCATATTAGTGCTTTGATTTTATGGGGATATTATATACAATTTTAACTAATTATTTGCATAGCATTATTTGATTATTAGTGACTAGTGACGACGTTGACTTAGTTATTTGAAGATATTGTGGTTGTAGGTCACCAACAGGCACTGGTTTGATCTGTTTGTCATTGGAATTCTCTCTCATCTCTCTTTTTATTATTTTGACACAGCTATTTGTGTCACTTTTAATCTGATTAACCAAATTAAAGTTATGTTTTAAAAGACTATCTAAAAAAAAAAAGAAAAACGCCTGGTTTTCTCTGTATTTACTACTTACTAGCAGTGGCGGTTCTACATGTAATTACGCCCCGGGCGAGACCCCCTCCGAGCCCCCCCCCCCCCCCCCCCCCCTCCGAGCCCCCCCCCCCCCCCTCCGCCGGGAACATTTTAATTTTTTATTATAAACTTAAATTCCTCAATTGCACAAATCATTCAATAGAACATTTGAATAACACACTTAAGAGAATCAATGCACACAATTCTGCACACAGTATAAGTTACAACATAACTGACTTAAGCCCACTAATTGCATTAGAGTATTGCTCTATAGCCTACAGTGGATCCCCCTGTTCCCCCCCTTGTCCGTTCCATTTGGGAGACCCAGAGGTGAACTATTCCCCCGCGCCCCCTCCCCTTCTCACACATGATCTGTAGACGGTAGTGATGGGAATTCCGGCTCTTTTTAGGGAACCGGCTCTTTTGGCTCGGCTCACTAAAAAGAGCCGGCTCTTTCGGCTCCCAAATGGCTCTTCAGATTTTTTTGGTGCTTAAATTAATTTATTACCAACAATAATGTAAAATTATGCGCAATATGAATTACTAATGTAAAAAAAAAAACATGCACTATATCAAATGTTTATTATATAAATACACTTTTATTATACACTCTACAGAGTGATAAAAAAAAATTAGAAAGTGCAAAAACAAATGTTTAACTATTTACAAATGAACTTAACTAACTTTTAACTATTTTAAACTTTTAGCTTTTTAATACTTAACAGATTTAAAGTAAAACAACATACAGAAGCTTACAGAATCGCACAACAAAATATAAATTAAAATGTGTAAAACAAAAAGAAAAAAATCAGCATCCAGAGTTTTGTCCTTCAGTGAAGATTTACATTGAGAAAGACCAAGAGCCTCAGCTGTGATGGCTGATCCTGTTTCTTCTCTTAATGATCTGCCCTGTTGGAGAACATTCTCTCTGAGGGGACTGAAGCTGCTACGATGCACAGTCTCGTGACGTCACATGAACTGTGTAACTCCCGCCCCTCTGCTCATCGCAGGCACAGCGACGACGCCACACATATTGACCAATCAAATGCGGCTTGAGAGAGCGAGAGCGAGAAAAAAAAAAAGCCGGCCCCGTCGTTCTCGTCAGAGAGCTCTCAGAGCCGTTTCGTTCGACCGACCCGTCACTAGTAGACGCCACCTTCTTAGCAAGCAGGGGCGCCTGCAACTGCAGGGGGCGCCAACTTGCCAATTCCCCACACAGTGATATGATAGATAATGGAAAACCGCTTCGCGGCCCAGATGATATATATATATATATATATATATTTTTTTTTTTTAAGTGGTCGTGCCGCCCCCCACGTGTCATGAAAAAGTGCCGCCCCTGCTTACTAGTAAATGTGATGGGCTGCCGATTGTCGTCGAACAATAATAAAATTAATATGCGGCCCATTGGCATGCTTTTTATATTCGCCAAGACCCAATTATGCTCCATTACGAACAACACAGGGTTCATACTGTACATCTTCACATCCATCTCTCTCTCGCACTTGTTCTTTCTCCCTCCCATCCTCTCAAATCACCTCATACTTGTTACCATATATGGTTCGATTATTCTACAAGCCCTCTCAATCACCCCCTCCAAATATGCGGCGGCCCATTGGCATACTTTTTATTCGCCAAGACTTGATTATGCTACATTAAAAATCTGTGTTGGAATCGGCAGAAGGAGAGAGCTCGTTCATGTCAGCTGTTAGCAGCCTGTGGGCAGCACAGTACTGCTCGGCTAAATAGTGGAGCTAACGGCTAACGTTAAAGGGTGTTACATCTTGTAAGATTCAGTTTTTGGTGAGAAACTTGAATAAATAGGCAACCGTTGTTTGAAGAAGACAAAATCAATCATTAGAGAGGGACTTATAACCTGTTTAACTTCACTACAACACTAGCTCTAAACAGCTGATAGTAGATTATTAAAACTACTGATGCCATGCGTCTGTAGAAAGCAACCAGAGTGGATGATTATCAGAGCCTTGGAAACACTAACCAACACGGGTTTGATGAGTTTTGTGTTGTTTATGTTGAGTTTGAATGAAGTGCATTTTACAATGATTAGTCGGTAAAATGACTGTTACTGTCAATGGAGTGGCTTTGAGGAAAGCATATTAATTGTATGTTTTGTACGTAAACACATTTTTATAATTGTCCAAATCTCTGTAGAATTTATTAATAGGCCTACATTTTCCATTCCGAACAAGCAAGTCAATAAAACATCTCAGCTACTTGCTCAAAGGTCGAGGTTGAGTACAAATGACCAAAAGTCTATTAGGATGAGCTGCTGTGCATGAAAGCAAATGATCTGGGATCTGCTGTTTGGCAGTGATGAGCTGCTGCAGTATCTTTACACTATTAATCATCTTCCCCATGACTAACGCTGATGGTGTCATACAAGTTACCGCCTAAAACGGGCCATCTCATGACACACACACACACACACACACACACACACACACACACAGGGTTCATACTGTACATCTTCACATCCATCTCTCTCTCACACTTGTTCGTTGTTCGTTCTCCCTCCCATCCTCTCAAATCACCTCATACTTAACTGTTACCATATATGGTTCAATTATTCTACAAGCCCTCTCAATCCCCACCCCACCACCACACACACACACACACACACACACACACACACACACACACACACACACACACACACACACACACACACACACACACACACTCATTTTCTCTTCGCTCACTCTTCCTCTTGAACATCTAATGCAACTCTGATCAATTGTGTTCCTCCATCCTTCTTTCTCTCTCCATCTTCTCCGATGCCCCCCCACCCCCAGCACACACACACACACACACACACACACACACACACACACGCACACACACACACACACTCCCCCCTGTCTCCCTCACCATCTCTCTCTGCTGTTATTGCCTCCCTCATCCTCTCTCTTTCTCTTTCTCTCTCTCAGATCTGCTCTGAGAGTGTTATTTATACAGAAACAACCCACGCAGAGTAGAGCAGAGCAGAGCAGAGCAGTGAAGGGAGTTTGACTTGCCAAAGTGGGCATTGCCACAGAAACACACAAAAAAAACCTCTTCTCTCCTTTGCTCCATCTATCCTTCCACCACTCTGTTTCTGTCTCTTCATCTCATCGCAACTTTGCTGTTCATACTTTCTTATTGAGGCTTTGCACAAAATATTTAATAGTTCAATGGCAGCAGCTCAAATGGAGGGTTGAGCATCAGTTGCACACTCACGGCGGCAGGGGATGAAAAAGGAAGATATCAAACGTACTTGATTCAACAAGGAATGTTAAGCATCCTGTAAAAATAGAAGAGACCGTGATAAACGTCTCATATTTTTTTTTTTTCTTTTACAACATTCTTTTTTTTGTCATCATAAGGGATTACCAGTACGGTTTCTTTTGAGAGAATTTGTCCGAAAAAGAATGCTTTTGTAGATTTTGTCATTTTCTGCAGCACATTTTCGGATTTGGATATTTAATATGATGTGAAGCGAGTCGGAGCTCGGTATGGAGGTCAGAGAAGTGGGACTTTGACTCAAAGGTTGCTGGTGTGAATTATTGACTGGCTGGGAAAATCTCATGAAAAATAACATGCATACTCACTCAACTTCATCTGGATAAAAGTAGAAAAATAAATCCCACTGCCTACCTTGACTCATCTACTTGTCTTCCACACCTCTCATCCACAGCCTTATTCCAGTCGAACTCTGGATGTTTCCTGGTTTTTCCTTCTTATATTCCCTTCATTCATTTGGTAAACAATTAATCATATGATCTAGAAAAACTTAAAAAGGTCAAAGTGACATCTTCAAATGTCTAAAAACAGGAAATATTTCATTTACAATGACTGTCGATTGAATAATCAGTTCATTAACAAACCAGTTCAGCTCTAGTTTGGGTTAGTTAGGGAAGCTCATTGCTCATATACACACACGACTGCTTTTGCATGAACTGATAACATCCATTTATTTTCTATCTATTCAAGGGTTGCTATATTTCTGGGAATATGACGAACAAGAGAGACTTTTCCCAGATAACTTCCCCCAGTATCTCTTCAGGTATCTCATGGGTTTTTCACGCCAGTTTTAAAAATATAATCACTTGACTCAGAGTCTCCTCCAAGGGGACGGCGACAATGAGAGGCAGTGAGGGCGCATCCACAAAAAAACGTGTTGGCTGATCTCGCTAAGGACAAGACCAGCTAACCTCCGGAGGACCCGCATTTCTATAGATGTACACAGTTTAATTATTTTGGAGTCGACCTCTAACTCATCAGGAGCACCTGAGAGGACTGAGGCGTTTGTGGATTTGCTGCTTCTTTACCAGCACACTCTTGGTGTAGCCCCATTGTTACTGCAGCTAACAGAGCATGTCAATCGCCTGGCCCCCTCTTTACACTCATACGTGAAGAGGACCCGCCTCAAGGTAGTCTGATTCTTCCACCTGATACAGCTACTCCACTCTCTTCTAAACACAGCAAGCCACCTTGTTCAGCGAACGAACCAAAACCTCAGATTTGAAGGTGCTCACCCTTTTTTCCCCAGCCACTTGGCACTTGGCACTCGGCAGTACAAAAGCTCAACTGCACATCAGAGGTCACCGGCTGATGAAGCCAGAGGGACAGCACCATCTGCACTGTGCGACAAAGACACAATGACGTCCCCGAGCTGGGTATTTTTCACACCACAGCTTCAATTCTCTTCTCTTCCCCGTAGAAGTCAAGAGGGCAGAGGGGACAAAGGAAATCCGTCATCGGTCTTGAGCAGGATTGCCTTAGTGCCAGATGAGAAAACACAACTTTCACGTCGCTATACCAAAGAACTTGGAATGTAGGCCACAGCGCTCAATACCTGTGTATCACCACCTAGAAGACATCCAGTGTCTGTCCAATATCCCAGGTGGTGAGGCCACAAGACAGCGGCCTCCTGTCGCTCCTTCAGTCTGTGCTCAGACCGGCTATCGGGGCTTATTTGAACAACAGGCGCCAGGAGAACAGGTTGACTACGAGCTCCACTCCCCAACCTCGCTCCGAGAGTGGGCGCCAGCCTCCTCATTAATACGCACTAACTGTCACAATTACTGAATATCAAATTCCACCGACACAATACGGAAAAGACTAATTTATTAAAGTATACACAACTGAAGACTCAGTGTCTGAAAGCGGAGCCCCCGCTCTCTGTGCGTGTCATGTAATTATTAGTGAAGTCCAATTATTTGCAATGAAAAGAAGAATTTGCTTATTGCTCCAGATAGAGGATCTAATGAATACATCAAGCGATTTCGCTAATTAGCCACACACTCTCAGCTTGAAGGTAAGCTAATCAGTGATCTAAGCCGCTGTGGGGTGACTACAAAATCCCCCAAATGCAAAACTACTGACTTTTGTGGGGAAGAGATATCTATAAATGATCCTTGGAGGTGACGATCTTCAAATGAACAAGCACCAGGATACTTTGAGATGGGCTCAGAGCTCGATATGGTGCGTGATCAATGACTAGCCATTTCAACCCCGTCTGCACTGTAAAGCTGCAGACTAAATAAAATGTCACAGGGGACAAAGAGTAAATATTGAGAAAGAGCTCTGTTGTTTGGTTGAATGGAAATGCTGCACGCACAGAACCCGGCTCTCCGTGGCATGTAATTGGACATCACCGCTGCATGAAATGCTATGTTAGCAAATCTATCACTCTGCCTCCGTTTTTCTATCTCATCTTATATCTGCACTTGCCTCTCTATTATTTCTATTACTGTTATCTCTTCCTCCTTCTCGCTCACTAGGGCTGTCAAAATTGCTAAAAAATGACGTTCGAATATTCCCTTTAAAAAAACACATATATTCGAATATATGTGTCTTCAGTTTAGGTGTTCACTCCCCCCCCCCCTCCCGCACCGTCGGTCGCGCATAGCGGTTTAAATGAACGGCAACAATAAACACATGCTGAGTGCTGATCAGGGATAAGGTTCCTCGGTTCACAGAACTCCCTGAAGCCCTCATGTCCTTGCATACGAACGAAATATTTTTTTGCGTGCAGGCCTCCTGTCGTGCCGCAGACAACGAACTTGTGGCGGACGGCGCAAAATACGTATCCAGACGGGGCTGTTTCTCTGAAGTTCCACATTTTATGCCATATTCTCTTGTGTGCACATTCTGGAGATGTGGCCTCACGTTGCTTGTCGTTGAATGGTAAGCTAACTCTAGCTTACATAGCGTAGCGACCCTGGGTCAGGAAAGCTACGAGACGTTAGCTGGCTTACAGGGTGTTTATTAAGGGAACACAGAACAGGCTACTGTGGGCCGCAGCCTACGCCACAACAACAGCAAAACCCCGTGAAAGCCTCAACCAGCTTCACGTCTGCTCCGGGTCATAGACTCTGCCCCGAACGGCTCGTCACACACACACACACACACACACACACACACACACACACACACACACACAAAAAGAGGACACTTCATCGCGGCCGCGGCGGGGGTTGCCAGATTCACGATAATTATCCTCCGAAAAACTTTTTTTTTTTATTATTTTTTTACATTCGAATATTAATTTTCACATTCGAAATTCTGTTTTTAACAACTATTCGAATATATATTCGAATTTCGATTATTCGTTGACAGCCCTATCGCTCACTCTCTTTCTCTCTCTCTCTGAGGACCAGCTGGGCCCTCTGAGGGAGAGAGAAACTTCTTAACATGGAGGAAGAGGAGTGGAACTGACACCAACATGGTATGCCGCTGACACAAGCTTCACTCAAATCTCCCTTTTCTCCTCCACCGTTTCCTTCCGTCTCTTTCCATCTCCCACCTTCCTCCCCTCTGCACCTCTCTCCGGGTAGAACATGTGAAGCCATGGATAGTGGATGCCTCGAGGCATGTGCCTACGCTCTTAGCACATATGGTGCCTGTCTGTACGGTAGATGGGGGTGGGAAACACTATGATGCATGTATGCAAGTGTAATGACTTATTGTAGATGTCTATTACGTTGAGTGGCGTAAGCGCTTATCTGTGCAGCTACTTTATTCAATATCATGTATGCTTGTGTAGCTCCACATGTCATCCAGCTGATTTAACAGTGAACTGATTCTATATATGCCTATATACTGCCTTTTATCATCCTAACGTACTTGTACTTTGAATGATAATAAAGAAAATGTCCTCACATTTACTCTTGTTTTATTTTGGTGCTACAGCTGAGCACACATGCCCAGTTAACGTTTCTACTGATTAATAAACTAACAATTAGGAAAGACGGAAAAAAAGGGTAGAGAATAACAAGACGAAAGAATGTATATACAGGCACAGGGAGGATCGTTATTCCGAACTGGCAGGAGAAATTGATGAAATCTGTTATTTCATCTGCAACTATAAAAAAAAAAGCGTCTAAACAATCCCATACATCCTCGGTATTGTTTGCACTTGAGAGGTGATTGATGTGAGACAGCGAAGCGCCGATAGCAGCTGGTCCCTCAAGTCCTGCAACTTTGTCAAACACGTCCCTAACCGTGATTGATTGGGTCGTATGCCTGTTGCAGTAATTGGCTTATCAAAGTTAGGAGGTGTAGTCGTGTACATAGTACAGTAGGTGGTGTGCGCTCTGGAGAATGCATCCCTTTGTTCACGTGCCAATTACAGTGAGTTAGTGGATCAACAGTAGCTCTGCAGAAGGATCGAGAATTCCAGAACTTTTAGCCTGCCAACTATATTTGTTTCAGACCGCTACACAACAGTCAGGTAGTCAATACTTTGATCTCCCTGCAGGCGGTGTAGAGCTGTTAAAGGCTGTACATGCGCAGGCTTATTACTTCCCGTAAAAGTTGCTTGTCTGCTAAATGTAATCGATGGGATTGTTTTTATTGGGGTAAAAGTACTGCAAGGTTTAAAGTATTCCAAGACAGTCCCAGCCTCACGTATTGAAGCCTGAGCCCAGCCCTGTCAGCCAACCAATGTTTCAGTCCAAACTAGTTACACACCACAAAGCCCACACTTCAACACAGTTAAACTGTATCCCAGGCCTGCAGCTACGGAGTGTAACAAAAGTTATGTTTCCGTTCGGTGTTCCTTACCGAAGAACGCGCTGTGTCTTTGAGGACTAACAAACGCTATGCTGAACAGCATAGTGGGAAGCAAGTGGCATGAGAGTGTGTCAAACCACCTGCATGCGCATCCTTGTGTGCGTACACGATATGAACACAACAGGGCCCCGCTCATAAATAAACTGCTCCAGAGCTTAACTAGTGGTCAAAAACTCCACCAGGTACATTAAAAGGGAAACACCACAGAAATTAAGAATTCCAATATGTTGTTTTCATCGCCTAGGAAAGTGAAATTCATATTTGTAAACCTCAGTGTCATCCATAAATGTTTTCTAAAGTTATTGACTACGGAGCAGTCCCACACTTTATACTTCATGACATCACAATTTAGATATTTAGCACTTTTAGGATGGATTGGATAATTAATATTGTCTGAGGGAGAAGTCCTTCCTCCCTGCTGCTGTCAGACTACACAACAAACTGAGCTAAAAACAAAACACTTCAATCACTTTTTGGTCACTTTAACCACTTCAACTAGTGCAGTATAAATACATTATTTTTTAAATACTTGTTTATTCTGTCTGTACATATAATAGTGCTATTGTGGATTATTGTTTACTGTTTTATTACTGTTTTACTGTTTACTTATATTTATTACTTGTTTCTTACTTACTACTATCTCTTGCTACTGTAATCCTGCAATTTCCCCACTGCAGGACTAATAAAGGATTATTTTATCTTATTTTAAGGTTACCTCAAGGGACATTCAGTTTGTGTTGATTTTGGCGGTCCCTGTGGACAAATGAGGTAGTGTTCTGGGTCAGTCCGCGAGTTTCTGGTGAACCTGCATGATTTCAACTGATGTTTGCGCGGAATCCGACCTGGTGGCACCGATGACAGGCATTAGAAATAACTACATAGAAATAGACAATCTGCCTCCAAGTGTAGGCCATGCAGAGGCCTCGGTTCACAACCAGTTAAAAGTTCCTCACACTGAATTAAAACTAAAAGAACAACAGAATTTTGAAAACAGGCTTACCTCCCCTTTCAATTCATCATCATGAAACATAGAGCAACGAGGGATCTGACTGTGAATATTAGCTAAGACAATTACCTTAATGTGCTTCTCAGTAAGAAAGTTGGTCAACCATCTCTCACCCACACAGATAATCTGTATTCTCCCCAACAATCGTATCAACATCATATTTACAAACCAGCAAGCGCTCTATTACTTATGGCTGAGTGCCTCTTGTTGGGGTGTAATGACAGAACCGGGGTTCAATTCACGGCAATGTTCCATTTTGTGTTTGTTTGTTTCTTGCCGCATGCCAAAGGTCACGTGAATAGCAATCTAAACTGCATCACACGACTGTGCGTGTCTGTTAACTCTACAATTACGTTGACGGCAGAAGGTACTATGAATTATTTACTTTGGTTACTTGTTTATCATATATTTGTGTTAATGGTTTGCCTTGATTTGTTTTCCCCACATCACTGTCTAACAACATATTTGGGATGAACAGCGTTCCCCAACACTGATGCTGTTTTTCATCTGCGATACTGAGCATATGGTAACACAAAAAAACAAATGTTTTGTGAACGGAATCACAGGGAATATATTCAAACAATAACACTGAAATACAATGAATTCTACATTATTATTAACATTTTGGATGTGAATCAGACAATGCAGACAAACACTGCAGTGAACAGCGGTGTTGTTTTTCAGAGACGAGACGCTTTAATTATACAGCAGATGTTTACATTATTAATGTAGATGATATTTTGCTGTACCTGTGTTTACTATTCATTAGTATGTTTCCATATAATATGAATATTGCATAGAGAGACATAAAATCTTTTATAATAAAAAATCTAATTACAGAAAACAGCCTCCATGCTGTTTGTGATGACTATGACATCAACTCACAGATTAAAATAAGGGCTCCCTGGTCTTCACAAGAACTCCACTACTCATTGTCATACTCATCACTGTCATAGTTATCATTATCACTGTCATCATAGTCATCATCAGCATTCATTACTATCATTATCATCACAATCCACAACTGAGGCTTGGGAGTAATGGATGCTCCATATGTCGAAGAGTTGGTCTACTGTGACATAAAGGGCTATTAAATTATCTATTCTGATGCGTGACGGGTATGTACAGGGGCGGTTTTGGGCACGGGCGACCCGGGCAGCCGCCCGGGGCGGCACTTTTTCATGACAGGTGGGGGGCGGCACGACCACTTAAAAAAAAAATATATATATATATCATCTGGGCCGCGAAGCGGTTTTCCATTATCTATCATATCACTGTGTGGGGAATTGGCAAGTTGGCGCCCCCTGCAGCTGCAGGCGCCCCTGCTTGCTAAGAAGGTGCCGTCTACTAGTGACGTGTCGGTCGCGAACGAAACGGCTCTGAGAGCTCTTTGACGTGAACCACGGGGCCGGCTTTTTTTTTCTCTCTCGCTCGCTCTCTCAAGCCGCATTTGATTGGTCAATATGTGTGGCGTCGTCTCTGTGCCTGCGATGAGCAGAGGGGCGGGAGTTACACAGTTCATGTGACGTCACGAGACTGTGCATCGTAGCAACTTCAGTCCCCTCAGAGAGAATGTTCTCCAAAACAGGGCAGATCATTACGGAGAAGAAACAGGATCAGCCCTCAAAGCTGAGGCACTTGGTCTTTCTCAATGTAAATCTTCACTGAAGGACAAAACTCTGGATGCTGATTTTTTTCTTTTTGTTTTACACATTTAAATTTATATTTAGTTGTGTGATTCTGTAAGCTTCTGTATGTTGTTTTACTTTAAATCTGTTAAGTATTAAAAAGCTAAAAGTAAAAAATAGTTAAAAGTTAGTTAAGTTCATTTGTAAATAGTTAAACGTTTGTTTTTGCACTTTCTAATTTTTTTTTAATAATAATAATAAAAGTGTATTTATATAATAAACATTTGATATAGTGCATGTTTTTTTTTACATTAGTAATTCATATTGCGCATAATTTTACATTATTGTTGGTAATAAATTGATTTAAGCACCAAAAAATCTGAAGAGCCATTTGGGAGCCGAAAGAGCCGGCTCTTTTTAGTGAGCCGAGCCAAAAGAGCCGGTTCCCTAAAAAGAGCCGGGATTCCCATCACTACCGTCTACAGATCATGTGTGAGAAGGGGGAAGGGGAGGGGGCGCGGGGGAATAGTTCACCTCTGGGTCTCCCAAATGGAACGGACAAGGGGGGGAACAGGGGGATCCACTGTAGGCTATAGAGCAATACTCTAATGCAATCAGTGGGCTTAAGTTATCAAGGGTCAGTTATGTTGTAACTTATACTGTGTGCAGAATTGTGTGCATTGATTCTCTTAAGTGTGTTATTCAAATGTTCTATTGAAGGATTTGTGCAATTGAGGAAGTTAAGTTTATAATAAAAGAAATTTAAAAAAAAATCCCAGCGGGGGGGGCGCTCGGAGGGGGTCTCGCCCGGGGCGTAATTACATGTAGAACCGCCACTGGGTATGTAATAAGCAATGGTGGTTTTCTGTTGCTGCTGCTGCTGCTGAGAACACACAAGCACACATTCATGTACACATCTACACATTAAACAGATATGAGCAAACTGAAGGTTGATCCCAGTGTAACAGAATATTTCAATATTCTACAGAGAGCAAAAATAAAGATGCTCCCTCCTTCAGTTTGGAAAATCAAAAGGATACTTCTAACAGAACTAAGGGCTCTAGGTGTAGCGGCACCAATGTCTGGGAAACCCATTTAGAAACAACAGAATGTCTTTACATCTGTACTATGGCCTATGCGTCAAATGCTTCAAATTTGTAAGTTTGGCAGCAGAGTTCTCTGAGCAGAGAGGTGGTCCTGGAGGACAGACCGTTCCAAATGCGCAAGGATTTACAGTAATCTGGCCGGGAATGTTTAAAATGCAATGTCAATAAGTGGAGACGGGAGTGCAGATGTGCTGCTTCAGATCCTACCTGCTCTTAAAGGTTTGACGGGTCAAATTCAGAGGACACGTTTCCTCGAGAGGATCAATAAAGTGAAAATGAAAGTCCCCCTCCGCTAAGAAAAAACGTGTTCTGCTTTTAATTACCTCACTCGGATTTTCTGACCTTCAATGTGCAGAGTGATGCATGTGCAAAGTTTGACACGCCAAGGCAGTTTCTCTGCGCTCATCTTGAATTTGAGTTTAAGATGTGTTCATACGAGCATTAAGGATTTTGTGACATCACAACTTGGAAGATGTGCAACGCACAGAAGTGTGATGTGGAAACGTGAAGCCTCCAGTGCACATACACTAAGAATAGGAAATGAATAATATTTGCATATGCATAGATTTTTCAATGAGGGAGAAGGAGTAGACGTCTACAAAGAATATTTATAAAGTTTTTTGTGGAAAGGCAATTTCAGACTCTAATTATTCAAAAGAGTAATTATATGCAAGTTGTAAAACATGCCTGGAGGGGAACAATGTCAATATTAGTAGATGTGAAAATCTAATTCCAAAATACGCAAAACCAACAGCTTCCATTCCTCAATCAACTTTTTTTTCATAATAATTATTTTAAATAAATAAAATGAAATATATTCTGTACAGTATGTCTTGATCGATTGTCTCCTCCCAGGAAGAAGGACTTTCTGCTCAGCAGCTGCCCGCTCCTCTTCAACAGCAAAGGACAAATCTCCCCACTGGGATTACTAAAGTTTGACTTTAATTAACTTAGTCGGAAATTATGTCCCGACTATCCTGTTAAATTGAGTATGAAGAGCTGGTGTGTTTTCCAGGTTCATTGGCTGATTAAATAAAAGACTTCAACACAATCATCCATAATAATTCCACCGTCTTTGTTGTAGTTCAAACATCATTTCAATTCCGTCTTGACACCGGAGACGATGACAAGAGGTGGAAAAGTACATATTTCAGCTTTAGGCTTTATTTTATTTTTTTATGTTTTTGGCACAGCTGGCTGAATGGTCAAAGTTATTTTTAGATGAAGAACTAAGGTAGACTTCAGGGATTCACAAACCTTGATGTTCACTCTCAATCTCCTGGAAAAACGTTTTGGGTCAGTTCACATTTACATATCATCATAAAGAAAGTTTTTTTTAAATTGTACAGCTCAGTGGGCTTTAGCTGGACCTACCGCTGTGTATTGTCTGCATAACAATGAGAGGAAATGTAAGTCTCAATAATATGACTCAGTGGTGCAGCAAACTAAGGCCGAAGATAAATTCATTTGGAATTGAACCCTGGGGGGACCCTGTGAGAGAACCGAGACAAGGCAGATGAAAAAGGGCCTAAATGGTTCTTCTCCTCAGCTATGACATGCGCTAAGCCAGGACAGTGCTGTTGACACCAACCCTATGCTCAATTATAATGGCATTATTTACCATATTGAAGGCAGCCTTGAAGTCTATGAGGAAAAGAACAGCACAGACCGAACCAAGAGTCAGAAAAAGGTTGTCTCAAATGAGACAACTCCTGAAAACCAGACAGATTTCCATTCATGTTTAAACAGAACAACTGAGACACAAAAACTGCATTAACGGAAATGGGTCTGAAACTGCTGGAAATTGTATAATTTCTGCAAGAGGCAGGACCGCTGCGTGCACGGAGCAGGGTGAAACAGCCCCGGTGGCCGTGAAGCTATTTGCAGTGGAGATGACACTCCGGCCGACAATATCAAGAAATCCCTGAAGGAGGCTTGTGGGGATAATGTCAAGAGGCAGGTTGAAGATTTGATGTAGGAGACAGTCTCTATTACGAAAGAAAGAGCTCAAAGCGACTCGGGACTGCAGAATCTTCCAGTGAAATAGAAATGGAGGGGCCATTGGTACGGCAAACACTGGTGCCACTCTGAGGAAGGAGGGCAGGAGACACTTATCAGTGTGGAACCGGACCCTCGAGAGCTCTGGTCGCTTGTTTAAACAGCTCAAAACAGACTGGGTTTATGTCCAGTGCTAAAGTATTCACATACTTTTACTCAAATTAAGTGTTTCCATTTTCTGCTACAGTGCGCTACTCTATACATATCTAACTGCTGGAATTATAGGTGTCATTACACATTTATATATCACAGCTGTATAAGGCGGTAGGGCCACACATTGTGCGGTTGGTTCTATCCTGTAAATGTCCCCGCTGCGGGACTAATAAAGGATTATCTTATCTTATCCCCTGCTCCTCCTATGTGTCTTTGAGCCAGACACTGAACTACAGTAATGCACCAACAGCAGCCTGCTGCCCGGTTTTTTAAATAGTGATTAAAAAAGAAAAGAAAAAATGAATTTGCATTATGCATATTTCTAGTAATAACCATTATTTATTTGACTCTCATATTTTAAGTTTGGTCATGCGCTGCAGTAGAGTTTAATTGAATTTAAGAGCAGCAGAAACAGAAATACTTTTTTTGTAATATGTGGGCAGATCAGTAGACTGCAAAGCCAAACCTTAAACTGCTTAGCAATGTTGCGTAATTATTTTAATAGAAAGAAATGTATGGCACATAAGGTTTGCTGGTTCAGAAACACAGCTTTTTTTCGTGGTGTAACTAGTTGAAAACTAAACTATTTACTTTTGCTTATCCTGCATATGGCCCACAATGCAAAATGTTTGGTGATTGTGGTGTCTGGTAAATGAATGTAATGTACACAAAATAAACAGTATGATTATCTCATGAAATATGACGATATTATAGATTAAAGAAGCCGTATGTAAAACCTCAACCAGCTACAACAGTAAAATTATGTGCACATGTCAATTCTAAAATTCTAATAATCCAAGATTATAATATATATATATATATATATATATATATATATATATATATATATATATATACTGTGTAAGACTGGGGAGAAAGGTTCCATAATTAGTACTTAATACTGTACAATCAGATGATAATACTTCTGTATTTACTTAAGTTACATTCATAAAACAGGACTTTATATAAAGTGATTTTGTTAACTGTAACCACTGTAACGCTGCACTGATTAATATTTCATAACAGCAATGAGTCCAATGACTAATGAGAAACCCAGAGAAGAAGAACCCCTCACTCTGCACTTTCCTTCTGCCCTCAGGAACGTTTTAGCATCTTTTAGCTCATTGTTTTGGTTCTACGGCCCGAACCTTTTGCTTTGCTCTCCCCGCTCTCATCAACCTCGTTTCCTGCTATTTGTTTATTATGTATATTTGGTGTTTCCCTTGAGAGTTGGTAAGGGAGATCAAAACAGAGATAAAAAGGAGATTAAATATTGGATTGATATTTGTCGCGTTGCCACAAATATGAATTCAAATGAATGCTAATTCTTCATTCTGTGCCTGCTGGTTGTTAAAATAGGCAGCTGTTTGCTATAACAACTTTATTAGGTGATCAAATGCCAGGGTTGTGTTTACAGCTCACTCTGCTGCCCAAAAGTGGACTCAATTATTGCTACTTAATGAATAATCCCTTTGCTATCATCCCTAACCTTAACTAAGCAGTTAACAGAGAGGCAGCGGATCATCTACAACGTATTTTGAGGCCTGAGGACTTGTTGAAGCCCTTGGGTTTTCACTAAGTGAGGTCACAAATCTCTAATTTCTGTCATGAACTTGACCGTCTCCTGATGTTTTTTTTTTCCTCTATCACACCTTTCTCTCCCAGGAGTCCAGGTGCAGGCGCTGAGACAGGGCTGGCTTCTCTACTCATGTGTTAATACTTTAAAAGGGCCGATTGACTCAGAAATGGAAGACCAAGTGCTACCAGATAGACAGAATACAGTGCCGCTCCACTGTGCCGGTAACAGATTAATATATGATTCAAGACGAGAGTTCAGACAGTTCAGCACTGGAGATATTGTATTGCAGTGGCAATAATGAGCATGCAATATACTTTGCGGCAGGTTTATTGTCTGGAGATCCTGCATGTTTTATTATCGTGACATCAGCTGTGCCTCTAAATATTTCACTTGAGCTTTTGCTTGAGTTTCTAAAATGTACGTTACTGTACTCGGCAGAAAGGCACATGTGCAGGTGAAAGCTGGGAATAGTCTCTGACAAAAAAAAGGAAAGGATTATACAGAGCAAGTCCGCAAATAGATTTAAATTCGAACCAGTGAAGTCAAAAGGGACTTTTGTTTACCAGCTATACAAGTTTTCTGTATAAAAAAGGATTTAAATGCATGGATGTTTTTCTAGGAATAATTCTAACATGAACTGCATAGCTGATAAGAGTTATCAGCTGGTCCGAAACATACACATACAAACTTACCTACACACTCCCTCATACACACACGCACACACACACACACACACACACTCTCTTTCTTCCCAAACACACACTCAGTACACAAACACACACTCAGTACACAGTCCATGGCGAAGCTTTCCCCTTGAAGCTTCTTTGAAAAGGTTTATAGAATCTTAAAATAGCAGTGTGGTCTGTGAGCACAGGGATTAAAAAAGAGAGAGCTACTATAGAGCTGCTGTAGTGTGACATCACATAGACAAAACACACACACACACGCACACACACACACACACACACACACACACACACACAACAGTTCTGCCATTGCCATCTCATTGTGCTCCCCAACTGGGGCGTGAGAGAAGGAGGAGAGCAGGGGGGATGACAAGAGAAAGGGAAAAAGGAAAGGGGATAGGTTGGCACGAGGTGACGAGAAGAATAGGGAGCGAATAAAAGACATGAAGGATGACTGAAAAATAAAAGGATATAAGAGAGTGAGGCAAGGGAGGAGAAGCTGGAAAGTGAAGTGTGTATGAAGGAGGGTGGCATACTAGATGGCAGTGGAGGGATGGATAAATGAAGAAAGATATCATAATACAGAAGGCTGGTTTGTGTAGGACCACTGCTGAAGTGTGTTTGAGGTTGAGTAAACAAGACTGCGTACTCGCGCACTTTCTCATAACCACACAGGCAAAAAAAAAGAAGAAAAAAAAAAAGAGCGCAGGTGCAAAGACAGCAGGTCCAGCGAAGGTAATTTTCTCATTGTGCACGAGACAGAGAGACCTGTTGGCTGATAGCGACATCCTGCTGCTCTATCGCACGGCACAGACAGCGCGACGCCCGTGATGAGTGCTGAACAGCTGCAGCAGCTCTGCCGAGGAGAGATTGACATCTCCAGCAGCCGTTCCCAACAAGCCAAACAACAATAAGTGATTCTCGCTGCCAAGGCAGACAGTTAAGCAGAACGCGGAGACACAGAAACAGACATTTGCACAACTGCCAGCCGGAGACGTCTGTTGCCTTACCTTCCAATTAATAGAGTTTTGGACAAAACACAGTCACACAAGAAGTCACCGCAAAAGAAAGTTCGACACGGCCTCGAGTGTTAATAACGGTCTCGACGTGTGAAATGAGTTTTACTCCGGTGAAGTTTAATTTAATTTGGTGTTTGTTACGTCAAGGTGACTCATCTCATCCGGAATCTGATGAAATCTCATTTTAAATCTGGACATCTCTTACAGATACTTTTTGCTCCCCAGTCACGGCTTTGAACTGTCAGGATGGGTGCATATCGACACGATTAATAATCCTCCGGTTCCTCCCATAAGTGTCGTTGCGTCGATAATGCAAAAGCAGTGTTCGGTATGAACTTTTTCTGCTCTGTTCTTTGCCTTTGGTCGGTCTTTGATTTATGTTCACACCGGAATAATTTAACAGTGGCGCGCCGGTTCAAATGAAGAAAAGTCACAACACTTAGCGAACCTGTAAAGAAGTTGTGCTCGGCTTTATAGTGACAGTAAATATATATATATATTTATATATATATATAAAAAAGCTGTCTGCACCCTCTAACATTTCGCTGATTCTCAGCTGCACGATATACAAGTGGAAGAGGTGACATGTCCTCTGGCTGTTATCACGGTGGCCAGATGCAGCAGAGTAGTTCAAATCCGGTGACATACTTTGACTTCAGTGGATGGCGAAAGAACTGCGGGGGAAGTTTGTTTGAGATAACATTTGATTTCCCACCCTGAGACTCTGATGAACTAAGGGCACTCCAGTTGACGTCGGCATTTCTGACAGCCAAAATGTCTTCCCTCTACAGGCACACAGACGACTCTGTGGATTATTTCACATTTGATTACACGTTGTCGGCAGCGTTACGCGCAGGCAGTTTTCAGGGGAACGGGCAAAAATAAATAGATATAAAAGCCCTAACTCTAACTCAGCTGAGCCAGAGAAGGTCATGCCCTATGAAAGGGCCAGGGCAGGGCCTGAATAGTTTTGATTGCCAGTTGAAAAGGGCAATTTGCACCCAGGAGGAAAAAGGGCAACCCATTCCTGCCCCCATGAACGCCACTGGTTGTCAGTGTCAAAGCTGACTTGTGTGAGCCGGCGTCAACACTGAGGGAATAAAGCAGAGGCTTAGGCTGTTGTGATTGGGCGGCAGCACCGCTAGCCAGGGCCGTGAAGCCTGAGCTGTCGGATATCAGCTGTGACTGACTATTTTTGCTCCAGTTGCCTGGTCAATGTCAACCGAAAGCCAACTCTCTATGATGCTGAGAGTTTCACCACGGGCTGTTTTTTGTTTGTGGGTTGTGTATCCAACAGCAGTGCAACGGGAGAGTGTTTTTTTTTGTAAAATAACCAATACAAACAAGAACCAAAAAGGGCCTGAAAAGAAGTCGCGTCACTACTCGCAGGGCTTGTTGGGTATCTTCTGGAGCTGGTGAGCTAACTGCTGACACTTTATTCAAAAAGTACTATTTGTACCATTGACTCCTGTCTCATAGCGTTCTTCAAACAGTTTATACCTGCACACAACACAGTTTTTCGTATTCTATTTTATCTTCTATTGATTTTATGTTACTCTGTTTAATATGTATTATATTTTATTCCTATAGTTTAACTGTAGTAGCATTGTTGCCTGAGTAAGTATTTATGTACAGATTGTAAAGCCCTCCAAGGAAAATTTGTGATTTATACAAATAAATACATCTTTTTTACCTTGTATTAGTTCATTGTCAGCTTAATTTGTCTTTTTTTAAACTTTAATTTTTTTTAGGGGTTGCTTTAACCATGTTTTAACTGTTTTTATTTTGTTCTACTATATATTGGCTCTGTGGCACTCTGAGTTTCTTCTGAAAGAAAAGTGCGTTTAAAAATGAAATTTATTATTATTATTATTATTATTATTATTATTATTAAATCAAATTAATATTTACTCCCAACGACTACTCGATTGTATTTGTGCATATGACAAATAAAGACTTCTACTTCTGCTCATAGTTTCCCAGAGAAGGTCTTTGGAATTTCCCCACATGAAATACTGGTGTGGCCCACTGGCCCTGCTTCGAAGCAGTTGACCACTAAGTGCTGTAATGCTGTGCGTGTTTTAGTAGCCCAGCATCAGTTGTGTACGGCCAACATTGTAATTGGTATGTTAATCTTGTTGTAATTGCTACAAATAGCAGACACACGAAAGCACACAATGCACAAATAGCAACCATTGTGTGGTTACTGCGAATGGTTGCAAAGCATGCAGCACCAATTGTGTTTGCATACGAGCCAGACAAGCAGAAATATGTGCTCTCTATAGTTGGACATGAGTGCCAGCTTACACTGCCGGCCAGGTAAATACAATCATTTCCCAAATTGGCCTGGTCTTGATTATTTTACATCCAATAAACTGCTACATGGGCACGCAGACAGAACAGGCTCTTTGTGCAGGTAAGCTGTGCTTTCTCTGGTGTAAGAAAAGGCACCACAGTGGAAACAGCTCTAATGGATTGCGTTGACCCTTCAGACAGGATGTCCACTTTATTAGATGCAAATTAATTTCCCTTAAAGCAATAATGTGTTGCAGTGAGATGTGCAGAGTGGGAGCTGGGTGGTGTGATTTTTGCCTGAGAAGCTTCTTTAAAAAAAAATGTTTTAAGTCGAAGCATTGCCGTTCTCTCATCCTTCAAGACAGTGATCCATTCAGCAGCATTGAAGTAAATGTGAAGCACTTTGTGCATTCTGTCTACATCTACCATTTTCCCAGAAAAGAAAAACTGGATTTCCCATCGTAGGTCTGAGCAGGATATGTAGACACATCTCTTCTTCTTTAAAAAGATTGTGTTCTCTTTCATCATCAACATTGCAGTAATAGCTGTTGTACTATGACAATGAAAACCACTTCAGAGATTACAACAAAGATGATTGCAGCAAATTAAAAGATACGAGTAAAGTGCACTTTGCCAGGGCTCTGCGGCTGCCAACCCAGGAACCAGAAATGAATAAAAGTAGTATCTTTCACTTTTTTTCTTACTGCTCTTCCTCAGTTTTTTGTGGCATTTCGGAGCTCACAGTGGATCGGTCCAGGGAAAAATGATTGTATCAGCCAATCATTTAGTGAAAAAAACTTGATATCTTTCAAGGCGCATAAGCATTTGTTTTACTTCAATGCGTTTAAATATTTTGAGAATCAAAAATCTCAAGTTTGAACTTTAATAAATCTGTCAGGTGGTGCTGCTTGACAAGTAAAGCAAACATATTTTCTGCTCTCATGTACACAACTGTCCTCTCCTGAGCATCGGAAAAGTAAGGAACATGTCAAACAGGTGGGCTGCGTTATCGATAAAGGTCGATGTGAAAACCTACAAAACGTCAACAGACAACTGACTAAAAGTGAGAGAAGCAAAGTGTGCTGAGAAGTAGAGTCCATGCCAAAAGCAGAGGGAACATCACTGACCAAAGATGAAAAGCACGGAAAGGCAAGTTAAAAAGGGATGATGAGGCGTGACTGTCTCATAGCCAAAACTGCGGCGAATATTTAAATTGCCTTCCAAAGACGAAAACAACTCCAACACAAGACAACAAGACGAGGAGTGATGAATCTATGAATCTTTTGTTTCCCCTTCTGAATGGTAACCACCACACAGTGCCAAGTGTTACAGCCAAAGTCATAACCAATGAAGAATTAAATTGACAGTTCATCCAAAATCTAAATATATATATATATATATATATATATATGTTTTCTTCTTATCTAATTATCAATCTAGATTGTTTAGGCTGAATGTGCACTGCCTGGTGAAAGAGTTGCCATATGGAACAGATTGGATATATTGTATATCATGAAGAAGAAATAATATTAGTCAGAAATTGTAAGATTCCTTTTCGGTACACTTTTTAAATAAATTTGTATATTTATCGATGCGACTCATCTTTATATACACATGAGATATTTTTAGCTATAGATCTTAGCATCAGAATAGCATTAGCGTCAAGTTTAATTTCTGACAATAAAAAAATACTGTAAAAGGAAATATACTCTACATATTTAATTCTCCTTTTGATTCAATTTTATTCCACTTTATTTATGGAACGATGTATAACATTACATAAATTATGCTCTTTGATGTACTGTACCAGTTAGCTGAGCAATAACTTGGCAGATGTTTGCTTCCACTGCAGATGGAGATTTCATTGTGCATTTAGGTTAAGTCAATGTCTGTTCACCAAGTCTATGTGATATTCATGTGCACAGTATAATGCAGGCTGTTTTGAGGGTAATCACCATATGACCCACACTATGGCTGAGTTTTTATATTCATCCTCAGCATATTTGAACCCCCTTAACAGAGGCTCCTACCAAATGGTAGGAGATAAAGTTCACACCAAGTCGACTATATTCGAAAACAAATCTTTTGCTTTACATATTGGCCGACGTAATTGGGCTTTTGGAAAACAATATTGTCCCTGGCCATGGGCTGTGTAGCAGTAAAGTTATTGCTTCCGTTAACTTTTTCGTTGCCTACTTGATCAAATAACGCAAATGTCAATACTGCTTCCTCGACTTACTGTATTGTTAGGCAGTTCTTGGCAAGAGACAGCCTCTATCTAGTTTACATATTAGTATGTTTTATCTCAATTGTACAAAAAGGTATCTTCTGGTTGCCTAATAGCTTCCCAGTGACAAGACAACACACTGGGAAGTCACTGTGCCCAGGCAGTAAGTTGTCCTGTAAAAACGTAACATTATCGCTTGCAAATTAAAAATAATAATATTTGAAGCTCAGCTAACCAGCTCTTCAGCCTTCATTTATTAAACAACCTGAACACACTTGTGTGGAGTCACTTCCACACCCTCAGTGATAATTTCATTAACAAAAACTGTGTTTGTCAGCAACCTTTTTTTTTTTTCCATGACAAAGACGGCACCAACGTCATTGAACAATAACTGGGATGATGTCAACGTGCGATATTGTCGACGAAAGAAATGACAAGATTAAACGTAGTTTGAAAGATAAAACGTAATACAAAATTCTCTATTTTTTTCGTTTGACAAAAAGAGGAGACGAAATATCACAGTCTGTTTTTAGTTTGAATGCAGCGGTTCTGTTATCAGGACGACGCCGGCAGCTCATCTGAGCTCGTTAAGCAGCTCACCATGAACACAACAGGGTCTGGGAGAAGGAAACACGGTGATATTTAGCCTGGACTCAATTGACTGCAATGTTCAATATAATCTGATGACTAAAATACTAACACCTCAAACTACTTTCATTGACTAAAACGCTATTAAAATAGTTACAGTTTTAAGATAAGACTCAACCAGACATTTAGTTCACACAAAAATTAACAAACAGGATGAGGTTGAATAAATATGAAACTAACAGGGACATTTGATACAGCACTAAGATTTTAATTACATTTCTTTACTGTAATGCAGGCAGGAAAAAACAGGAAAAGACACTTGATATTACGATATCCAAAGAGCATATCTAGTCTCATATCACAATATGGATGTAATATTGATATGAATACCTGTGGTGTAAACGCAGCCAGAGAGCCTCTGCAGAGGCACAACAGTACTAAATGCTGTAGTTGGGTTTCGTCACCATAGTAACCGTATAAACCCAGCTACTTCCTCTTTCCCTCCCTCCTCCCTCCCTGTCTTTCTCTCGCACACACAGACACACAAACCCATCATCTAATCTTGCGTCACAGGGGTTCAAGGCTATAGCAAGATTTCCCAAAGCCTTCTAACAGCCGACTGTTCCTCTCACGAGCCGAGCCGCCGTGGAAAAAACAACCGCGGAGGCGAGAGCGGGCGAAGACGCGGGAAAGACAAAACGAAGAGACAGGCGAGAGGGAGGGGAGGGGGGGTGGCAGGGGAGACGGAGAAAGACGGCGACAGGACAGAGACACGGGGCCGCAGGAGACGAAATTAGAGGTGAAAGTGGGGAAAGGGCTTATAGAGAGTGAGTGACTGCATCTTCTGCAAGTGACAGCAGGTGAGGGGAGCAGGTGTTAAATATTAAAGCGACTCAGCAGAGAAACTGGGCAAATGGCCCCTACTGATATGGGACATCCCAGACCGGGACACACACACGTCCACACGCACGCACACACACACATGCAAATACACAGACACCAAGGGCAGCAGCATCCCACCAAAGCAGAAAGAACACGCATGTTTAATTCACAACCCTCCATTTCAGCATGTTCGTGTTCTTACGCTACACACCCTGACCCCCGCGCACCGAGAAGTATGAGTCAAAAGACGAGATGAACCAGGTTGACGGGGGAATGAGTGAGCGCATACGGGTGGGGTAAAGCCAACAACATTTCTTATTTCCCAAAGCGGGCCCTCTGTAATGGAAGTACAACATTCCAAACTAATCCTGTTGCTCTCCTGGGTTTACACACGGCCTCTCTTCACGTCAACTCTGTGTACCCTAAATGCGTCTCACAGGCACACCATCCGACTTCACGTAGATTATTCCTGACTGCTCCACACTGACATGCATTACAGGGAGCAGAGATCGGGGGAAGATTGAAAGAGGGGGAGGGAGACAGGAGGAGAGCTTTGAACCTGTTGTGACATCGATCCTTTTGTTTTCATTTAGGAGAATACAAAAAAAAAAATGGGTTTGGCACAACACACAAATGGATGATTCTTCGATTTGTTAGGGCCGGTCCCGTTGGGGCGGAATGTCTTTTGGACAGGAGGATTGGAGTGGAGGCAATAACAAACGCTGGAATGCAAAAAAAACAATATTAATGGCAAGGTTCGTCCCCAGCTAGGAGATCGATGTTTCATTTTAAAATCACACAGACAATAAACAAAGCCCACTTATGCCCGTAGGTTATTATTTATACGCTTGTGGTTTCTTTTATTCATTCATTGGTTTATTGCGAACACTATTCACGCGGATGTGTGTTAGTACTTGTAAAGCATTCTGAGGACATTTGCACACCGAGCTGCTCTTGTTTTCCCCCAAGACTCTACATGTTAAACATCTGTGGAAGCTGTTTGTATGGGGGTCTGGGGTCTAACTCATGATGTCGGCAGTTTGTTGAACAGCAGGCGGCGGATGAGTGGGACTTAATTGCAGCGCAGGACATAAATGATCGCGTAAGGTGGTGATGGTGAGTCTTTGTAAGGAGGGAGCTGCTAAAGTGTTCCCGAAGCCTGAAGGGTTTTTATGTTCATATGTGTTACACATCCACTGATATCGGTGGAGAAATGAATAGATTAACAAGTGGATCCCAAATCAAGGCCTATTGACTGGGAACCAAACCACACAACTAAACAACAACAGCCCGTGTTTGACCTCACTTGAAATGAACACTTTTATCCTCGACTGTAAAGCAGTTAATAATATAGAAATAGTTTCTTGGGAAAAACTAATTGGAACTGAGCTCAGAAATCCAACTGTGTGTGTAAACTCTGGAAAATCTTGACAAATAAAAACTGTCCTTTTGAGTTACTGCTCTCCACAATCTTATTTATTACAGATTTCAGGGATGCCTGCGATGCCTGTTCTGGTTTATGTGATAGCGTGATGGCTCTGCGGACAGCTATTGATAAAAATGACAAGTGGAGAAAGACTTTACATGTAATGTGACAAATCATGACAGTTAAGTTTGCTTCTTGGCAGCTTAATGCTGCTTTAACACCAAGTATTTCACACTTGCACTGCCCACCTCCACGTACATCCATTATTTTAGAGCACTTGCCTGCCTGCCGAAGTTCTTTTTCTGTATTTTCTTGGCACCGTTCTCTTCTTTCTGTTTTTTTGCTCTCCATCTAAAACATCATGTGTAGAGACTGCTACTGCACAGAGCCAGGATAACCAAGGTAACAAGGGACGAGCAGCTAATTTTTTCCACTCCCATACTATAGACTTGATTGCGTGTGTGTGTGTGTGGAGACAGAGAGCACGAGGCTCAGCATGCTCAGGCTGCAAAAAGCACAATACTGTTTGTTAGCCCACAGTAATCAGGCTGAATTGTTACCAGCCCACTGGGATTTCTTTCGATCCTCCAGATTACCACAACGCCACTGACAGCAGGTAAGCAACAGACTCACAACGAAGCGGTATTAAAAAGACAGATATTTTTTTTATTCTATCTATTCACACCATTGCCGTTCACATGTGCACTGTATTCTGAAATGACTGAGTGGAGCTAATAAAGCCGTGAGCAGTGCCAGAGCAGGGGCCGTGTGGTGAGAAGTGTCAGCCTCACAGAGAGTCCTCATCACCTGCATAATGGTCTGGTTTGGCTCTGTCGCCAGGGAAGACGGGAACGGCACACAGCACGGCATCGGTACAGTGAAACGAGTGATTGATTCATCAATTAGTCAATCAGCGGATGAATAATTGCCACATATTTGCTAATCAAGGAATCCGTTTAGTCATTTATTTGCTGGGTTCATCTTTTTGACATTTTAAATTGACTATCTTTGTGTTTTGTAAAGTGCCCATTTCTTTATGACATTAGATTTAGATTAAGACCACCTTCTCTCAATACAATGTGTATAATGCAGCCTATGTATAATAATACAAAAAGTGTTTCCTGAAGTGTATTCCCATGTATTATCTTTCCTAAGCAGTTTTCACCAATTTGTAGCAATTTAAAGAAAAAAAAAACAATTAGTTGATTAATCCAGAAGAAAATCAACAGATAATGAAAACAATCATTAGTTGCAAGAACTGCAAAAAGGAATTATTCAAATATGGATCCAGGCGATACAGAGGAGGAAAAATATCAATATCCTCTCACACCTTTCCCCCGCATATCTGAACTATGCCCTTTTCTGGTGCAGATAAATAAGAACGACAACGACCACACACATCAGAACTTGAGAGGAAACACCAATCTACCGACTTTTTCAGTGATTTGCTGACTCACTGAGCCTCCGTACTTGCCTGCCAGTGGGCTGCTGTTGGCCTTAATTTAAACCAGGCAGTACGAGTTCTTTATTTACAGGACATGCCTCAGGAATAGTTGCAGGGGGCCGGTTAGTTACACCTGGGAGCTGCCGAGAGTGACCGCACTCTTGTACTTTTGGCAACTGAGAGGTTCAATTACAGCAGCAGGGGGTTAAGTGCCTCATTTAATGGCACATCAACGGCAGCGATTGAAGGCAGGAAAAAAACACAATTTATATATTCCCCCTATCATTATATAACCAGTGGGAGCTTCAAGCCGGTGACCTTCATGTTGCAACGTCACTCCCCAAACCTTCGAGCCAACTCTCACTGCCTACCTTCGTCTTTTTTTCTGGTCTTTTCTCTCTCTCTCTCTCTCACACACACACACACATACACACACACACACACACACACACACACACACACACACACACACTGCATCCCCCATCAACTGCTACTTCAAAAGGCTGCCGTATTGCTGCAGTTATTGGTTCCTGTGTTCTGGCTGCATTGCCCTGAGAGACTTAAAAGCTAAAGAACCAGTTGTGTTTTTATCAAAGCTTCTTTAGTCTGTCTGTCAGTTAGCGAGGTCTACAGAGTCAGTACCAGAGAGAGAATTCAGCTGAGAAAGAGGTGTACATCCCCAACTTTGCACTAAGCATCACGCCAAAATAAAACAAAAATGAAATCTTGAAGGAAATCGTCTCTTTTTTCTTTCAAAACTGGAAGTCTATTTTTCTGGCACCCCACAGAGCATTAGACGCGATACAGCTACATACAGCTGAGGATTTTTTGGGGGCTTTGCATAGCCCAGTTTTTGTCCAAGCTGCCAAATGCATTATTACATATTTAAACAATGCTTGATCATCTGTTGAAATACAAAAAAATGTGCCAGAGAATGCTGAATGTTCTATGCAAAGACTTTTACTGACCTTATGAATACTGTACTTTTAAATGTGCAATATGTAACCTTTAGTTGAGGCTAATTTACATAAAACAGCTTCGAGTGATACCAGCCATCAATCTAGTGCGTTGGCTGTGTTTCTCCTCTATACTTAAACAAAAAATAACCCAACGGAGCAGCAGTGATAGCACAAACAAGCTTCCAAAGCCTCCTAGTGTGTCATTTTCTAATCTACAACATGCTGACATCAACATCCTCGGACATTTATATATAAATCGTAAGTGAACCACGTCAGATCTTGGTTCAAACAACCTCGAAATATCCATTCGACATCCATTTGAAAGAGCTAAAAGTAACTTGCGGGAAAAAAGATGTAACATTCATCAAAAGCTGCGTTTCCACGTGACATCATCATTACATTCACATTCCTGCCAGCTGATGACATAGTATGCACCACATAAAATATATACAATATATATTGTGTGATTTATGGAGCATTTAATTTGTCATGCTGTAAGCCTTGTGGATTATGTTGAATTGTGAGCTGCATGTCAGGTCATGTGACTTTTTAAATACCAAGTCTGTAAATAAAATAAGTGTCTGAGCTAACTGCTAACGTAGGTGTCGGTTAAAAAGCTTTATCAACATTTAAGTGGCTGAGATAAGGGATTACAACCCCCTAATCTCCAAAACACAAACACTGTGTATCCCCAAAAGAAACGCAGGCATATGTTTTGTGTTTGTGCTTTTATGCGACTCATGTCACTCACCTTGTCAGCCATAATCATAGAGGAGCCTCCGTGGACTCCCAGGATTGGAAGTTGCGTCTGAACGGAGAGGAAGTCAAGGATCTGGGCAATGGCCTCCTGATCAGTGCCATCGGCGAACACGAGGCCATGGAGACGAGAGCGCGACAGAAGCTCACACACCTTGGAGACACGGGGAAACAAAAGAGGGCCGTGTGTGTTTTATTTGACTGCGTGTGTATGTGTGTACTATTGGTGAGTGTGCGCAGCCTTTCTCACCTGTGTAATCACAGACTTTGGGTCCGTCTGGTTGATCCTCAGTATTACCACGGAGACGTCAAGGGCATCGTCAGGGCGCCGAGCTGGGCGGAGATCCTGATCGGAAATGTGGCGCGTCTGGCCCATGATCACGCCCACACTGAGACCTGGAGGCTTCTGGGACGCCGCAGGCACCATCATCTGGGAGAGTAGGAGCAACATCCAGCCCACTACACCCATCATACCCTGTAAACCATAAACAAACACCAAACATTTACCAACAAAAAAAAAGAAAATGTGACAAATTGTAAATCCTGACTTTTTGTCACAAAGCTCATATATTAAAGGCCATAACAACTAGTCTGTACTTTGACAGGTTTCTGCCTGCTATCAGCAGCCTGTCACAGGTGCAGGTGAGACATACTGTATGTTGGCTCAGGAGGGTTGGCGGTTCCTGTCCACATGTCAGAGTGACCTTGAGAAAGACACTTGATCCCCAAATTGCTGCCATCGTTGACTTTTGCCATGTTGTCAGGCGTTTATATGTAGACAAACTGCTTCAATCTTATCAAAAAAATATGAATCTTGCATAACCGGCATTGAAGGTGTTTATATGGTAACAGTCTCTTCTCAGGACTTTCTAACCCTCCTGTGTGTGTTTACACAGAGGGGATGATGACAAATCAGTGCATGCATAATGATAAAAAAGAGAACGTTGTTCAGCTTTAAGAAAATCCATAAACTGAAACACCTTATCGTGTTCATTTATCTAAAAATCAATTTCTTTTCTAATATTTCCTATTTCTGTGTGTATTTCATGCTCGTATTTTCCGTCCTACAAGACAAGAAAGAACTCCCACTTCTTGCTATCTTTGTCTGCTTAAAAAGAGGTTGAGTCACACCTTGTGAAACGAGTTAAAAATCGACTTTGCCGTGTTGTGGACAGAATATATTTAGGATCATCAGGATATAAGAGTCTTCTGTATTCTGAACATGCCTTCACAAACGCAGTAAATGCTGTAAAATGACCCGCCGGGTTTCTCAAAGGTAGCTGGTATTTATCTTTAATAAAAACAGTGTGACTCAAATATGTGGCCTCAATGTAATTATTAGTGTGAGTCTCAAGTGCAAGATTACATTGTAGGCACAAACGGGGGCGTGGAGTCTACTGTCCTCTTTCTGTCCTCCACTATTCAAAAAATCACTTAATTCAGTTTTAAAATGTGCAACCATTAGAAGAGCGGGGTTAAACCTAACTTTATTTTTTCCGCTAAAGCGCTAATCTGGCTTCATGAGACGCCCTAAATCTCTCTTCCACTGTCTGCCTTTATTTGAACATAATCTATGCCTGTGGGCAATGTTCAAAGTAAAGTGCCAGCTATTAATGGATAAAATAACCCTGAAATAAATGTAATCTGATTTACCCCAGTCATGGGGGGTGTGAGGGAAAACATTCAAAATCGCTGAAGGCACTCAAACGTCTCCATCAATCAATAACATGTACCGAGATGAAAAATAACATTTCTTTCAACTGTATATCCTAACCAAATTCCAGTCGGATGCAGAGGACTTCAAGCTTCCGTTCCCACTTCGGCTTACTCCGCGTTACCTTTTTCCTGTACTGTGAGCAGATCTAAGAGAGGCAGATGAGTGGAGGAAATGAAGTGTGAAACGCCTCGGGCTGAATGAGAGCTAATGAAACCATGATGTGAATGCTACGTAGCATCTCAGCCAATTTTTTACACCACCACAGTCCAGCAGAGCTGAAAAACACCCCGGGAGGAAACGTCACGTCAACAGAAGTAACCCACTGTCTCTGTATCTCTTCATCCTTGCTTTTTCTTCCGTTTTCTAACTTTGCATCCATGTATGCTCATCGTCTATATTTATTCATTTTCTCGAAATATATTACTTTTTTTCTCTTCTCTAATTCTGCCAATCTGTCTTTCCGGCTGGGTTAGTGTGTATATCTGATCCATGTCATCTCACACCCGGTCTAATCAGGCCAGTTAGTCAAGTCAGTACTTTCCCAGCTTGCTCTCTCTGCCCTGGTGCCCACAGACTAGCCTGCAGCTCCTGCAGCACTTAGCATACGCCGCTAAATCACACACCGCTACACTCCTGTCCTAGGAAATTAGCGTCAGCTCCAACCAATGGGACAAGATTACACTAACTTTCCCTGGAGTTAGCGTCAGAGCTAACGTTACTACGAGCCAACATAGTCAACACACAGAAGATGTAAAACTTTGGGTCCCCTCTGTCTTGTAGGATTTGCATTTGTGCTTAAAATCGCATCCGCTGACTCCTGTGATAAGCTTCCAAAAGAGATGTCATGAGGGGTAACTGTTTCCCTCTGTGTTAGCATTTATGCAAATTTTTCCACAAAACTGGAAAATGCAAGATCTTAATAATGTAACATTCAGTGGCATAATTCTCTAGTATCCTGCCAACACTAAAGGCTGTTCACTCTTTTAATGGTAGAGGGGTATCCGATGGCTGATTTACTGCGGTAAATCATAGGGAGCTTTTGTTTGTGCTCATCTAAACATGTTTCCTAAATTGTACAAATGTGCCTCTAAGCAGTAAATTAGGCTTGTCTAAAAATGTTTTTATTTCCGCAGCTAAAGTTAAATCTAGATTTGTGAAAATGATGTCTGTGTCAAAGCTGGAAACAACACACCCTGTGCTCAAAAGGAAGCTGGCATTAAGAGGCCCTCAAGCTGCTTCAGTGACAATGAATCAGAGGACGTCTTTGTGCACAGTGCAACATAACCCTAAGTGATTTTCCTTGGATATAAGCAAATTTTTTGGTTCAGCAATGTTAGCCCTAACTCCTATTTAGTAAAGCTCATGTGGGTGTAATTGCTTAAATCTATCAGTCCACAATTTCATTCCTTCATTCATTGCCAATGAAGCAGCTCTACATAGCGTCTCTAGATGACAACACAAATTAGGCTCGCGGTTATGTGGGCCTTGTTTCCCCAAATTATCTTAAAGAGATACTCCACCCAAAATCTGTCTTTTGAATAGCAAACACTCAAACGTTGTGGGACAGAACTGGGGCTGTACAAGTTTGTAGTTTTCTCATGAACAACAAAATGAATGCGAACAAATTTTCACTGTGGAATAAAACGCATCAAAATGTCCACTGAAACTTCTGCTTCCGCTGCAACTTTCCACTGTCCACTCGCATATTAAACACGTTCCTGTCACTCGTTTCCCAAATGACAAAAGTACCTTCATTTGTGACGACCATGTGTGGCCAATCGGATAAAGCTGTTTAGTACTGTTGTTTCATATACATTTCATCTCGTTGTTTTATCTAATTATCTGCTTCTTCCCCCAGTAATGGTCTCTGTAAGTGTTCAGTGCAATGTGCAAGCTCAACATTGAATTACATAATTGGCTCTTTGAATGCCGGTGGAGCCATTATATACAAAAACAGCTAAACAAAAACATTGGCCAGCATTAAATGAGCTTCTGGAGAGGGATCAACTGAAGTGAAAATGTGATCTTACGCCAACTATTTAGTCGGTAAAAACATCAAGTCGTTGTAATGTTCATCTTTTGATGCCCTTCATCATCTGATCACATTGCGGTGCCTCAACAATGATGGTGGCGTTGAGCCTAACGTTTTGCCCAGAGAGCACATGGAAGTCCACACTCCTAAATCTAGTTAATTTATATTTGCTTTATTGTGAGTTTCTTGAGCAAGAGAAAGTATCAAACTTTAACATTAACGTTTTACTCACAAACGTATGCCAATTGAATTATGAGATAACAGTTGGGCGTAAACTCACTAGAGTCTCAAGGCTGAATAATATGTCATATGATCATTTATTTTGTCTGCTGTGGCACAGCTGCCAATGATGCCAAAAATGATGACTTGCTACCCCATTTCTACCAGAATTTCTACTCCTAGTGGTCTAAACACATTTTTCTCATCATCAAATGTTGTTGTTTTTTCAATCTGGTTTGTTAATCTCCATAAAACCCAGTTCCAAACTGAGTGTCTGGGCCAGATTTATGTACATATTTGTGCTCTCCATCTACATTAAATTAGCGTCTGATTTAATAAAGCAGTAGCTAATTATCAGAAACTGGGACTGTCTTTTAGGTGCATTCTGCATGTAAACGAGATCTCCAAAGATGCTGTTCAGCGGTGAAATGGGGATACGATGGGGCAATAAACAATGAAATAAATCAAGCCAAGAAAAATAGTGATGCTGAATTCCCATTAAATGAAATGTTAAGTTTCCAAACCATTTACTTGCTTGATTAAATTCTAGCTGAGAAAATAAGTTGGGCAGCTATTGCTATAAAATGATCTTGTGTTTTAAAAACCAATGCAGTAGAAGTAAAGGCGCAACGTGTAATATGGCCAGAATGTTTCTTCAAAAGATTAAGAAATAAACTCACATCAAGAGAATGTGAAGAAGTTTCAGTTCTGACATTATGTTCAAAGACGTCTGTGTATTGTTTTACAGATTTATCTACTGGTATGAGCCCCCTCTTTTCGTACCACCGGCACCTCGAGAGGAGATAGTGAGTCACTAGTGTCCAGTCTGCTCCAGTCCAACATTAACGAAGCGCGAAGTTCAGCTGCCCCGAGGGCTTGTCCATCACACGGAAGGTACAGGGTCCTTGTACCTTCTGATAGTTTGTTTCTTGGATAAAATCCAAAGTGGCAGAAAAGAAAAAACAACTCGTATTTTTGTTTCATCCTCCCCGCCACCAGGAGACTACTGCACCGGGAAAAGAGCGGACGGAAGCTCCCGGAGACGAATCTTCATTTAGTTGCTGTAGCACAAACTCAGCCAGTGCAAACCCCAGTGTCAGGGGTTTGATCCCCGAGGGGGGCGCTGGTGGCAAAGTAGCCTTTTGGAGGACAAAACGAAAATACAAGTTTTTTTTTAACGTTACTGCCACTTTGGATATTAAAGCGTGCATGGATGGTATAGCCCCCAGTAGAGGCTGTCTTCTTGCTTCTATATGGTCTTGCTAAAACTGAGCAGAGCAAGCTATAACATAAAATATAGGCAAGATAACAGCGATTTCTTTTAACCGGCTCTCTGAGTTTCAGCATGTGGATAAAAATGTTGTGTTTTCTTGCCCAAAGGTTGGCCTATGTTGAATGTATTCATTGTGGTTGTATGGACCCAGTAGTTGAGCTGTAGACATAGAGTTGAAATTCGTTATCACATGTAAAATGTCTTTAAAAAATACATGCCAGCACAACTACATGTCAAGTGTGCAATCACCCCAATGCATTAGCTAAGAGGATGCTCGAGTTCAGGATCAGGTTATACGACCACACCTCTTCACCCTCTTTGGTGCAATATAGTGTTTCTTTATAACTGAAATACTTTTCTTTCTAAGAAGCTCCCACTCTCATTTCTAAATAATTCACTGTAGCTCTCCTACACATATTTCTGCTGTCATGGTGATTTCTGCAGAATGCAGGATTAGTAATTTTCATCTCTCCCACCACACCTTTAATATACAATTTCAAAGCTGCTACTGTAGTGCAAAGGCAAAAACGAATAGTGGGTGAGCCTTAATAAATGTACCAGAATGTGCAGTCAGCCATTTTTATCAAATCTCCCCATGTTATGTGTGCAATGCTCCTTTAAATGCTAAAGGCATTTGCATGAATAAGAGAGGCACACTTCACTGATTGCACGCAAGCTATGTCTCAGATGACAGAAAAGCCGCGCTTCCAGGCCGGTGCATCTGTTTGATAAATAACATGCACATTCCGGTTTTGTATTGGCTGACTTTGCCAATGTTGTCAAGTTACATTGTTTAGCAGTCTTGTCCTAAGTCGCTAGTAGCCAGAGCGTGATGCGTGTTTGACTCTCATGCAAATGCATGATCTGCCAGAGATATATATACCATGTGTAAAATATACAATCGATAAAATATGTTTTATTCCCCTTTGATGTAATGTTTTAAATGATTATTTGAATTATTTGTTTTGTTTTTCAGATACATTTATTGATTGCCAATGAATGAGCCAGAGTTTAGGGTCTGGCGTTAAGAAAAAGGGAAAAAAGGGAAGTTGAGGAAAAAGAGGAGAGCAATTCATCCTCATGTTTGTTGCGAAAGATACATAATGTGCAAAAGTTAAAAGAAGAGTGGGCCACCCACCTTTATTGTTTCTTAGTTTTATTTGGCTGCAATAGTACTGTGAGAAGCTAGCCGAGCTTGTCACATTACCAGGCAGTCTGTGCTAAGTTATGTCTCAGTTGGGTAAAAAAAAAAAATTAAAACACATTGCAGATGGTGGTGTGACGTCTTCAAGCGCATATTGGAAATGTTTTAAAAGGTGTGGAGTACTTGGAGAAAGAAAAAAAGCTGTTTGCTTGCTTTCTGTGTATTTTTCTTTTCTTTTTAAAAAACGTTGGCAGTAGTTTTCCCAAATCGGTTTGATTGGCAGCAAATGTCTTTAATCATTTCATCAAAGTTTAATTAGCTCTTGTTTACTAACAGAAATGAATAGTGCAGTGGTGTATGTGTCACTGAGAGGAGTCAGTGATGTCTTATGCATGCAATAGTGGTGGCTGCCTGTGCTAAGCATGTCAGGTATGGTCTGGAGAAGGTAAACAGGTAAAACACAACATCTCCATTCATCAAGCTACCAATATGTGCAGAGGAGCGGACATTTAGGGCTTTTTGATACATTTCTAAAGGCTTTACAATAGTCTCATTGGATATAGTCACAAATCAAACTTTTAAAGGAAATACATGACTGTAAAGAGGAAACTTTTCTTCCCTAAAAGAAATGGAATGATGGGATTTTGTTAACCCCATGTACATGTTTATGATTTGTGATAAATGTATTTTTTCCAGATTTACTCAATAACATTTTGACCAATACACGGTTTTCTATAAGTTTCATTTAAGCTTCTTTAACAAGCTAAAGGCACTGAACATGATGTTACAACTCTGATGCGAGTGGGGGGGACCAGCAGTATCAACCTGTGGAGTACCACAAAGCAGTGTCCTAAACTCACTACTTTTTCCGCTTTATAGAAGTATTCATTATATGAAATCGGCCTGCTCAAGTTCTATGTTCTCGTAGGCAGATGATTACACTACCATGGAGGTGATGTACAAATAATCTGATCACAGCTGGATCAGCTGTCAATCGGCTTTAACAGATGTAGAGACTTGACTGAGTTTGTGTCAGTTGTCATCACTGTCAAAGCAGCAGTGTTTCACTCTGCAGCCCGTTACCTGTTTAACAACCTGCATAATGTATATATACTGTGTACTGAATCCTACAGGAAGAATATGTTTGTATTATTTATTCATTATTTGTGGCTGTATTTATTGATATTCTGATTGAAAAATAATAATTATTTAATAACCCAGAATATGATCATGGTGTCTTTTGAACACTGGCAGGAATTAATTAGGCTAGATGTTTCGGGGGAAATTAAAATTATGTAACTCATCACACCCTGATTGCACGAGAACGATCAGACTCAAGTGACTGAATGTAAATGATGATAATGTAAAAAGTGTCTCTCCCCTGCTCTCTCTGACTTCAATTGTATTCCAAATTAAAGCTATTAAGGGAAATAACAGTTAATTAAAAGAAAATCTTTCTAATAAATAAATAAATAAATAAATAAAGTTGTTTGTGGTCCTTTTGTTGTTCAGACCACAATTTAACTAGATGGTGAATCAGAAAACATATCAAATACAAAACATGATCTGTCCTCACGCTGGTATGAAACCAGCTGCGTCTAATCAATAACTGATATCCACAGAGGGGGCGTGTCGGTTGTTAAAAGACTTCCGGGAAGGCTGCTCTTGTGTGCTCCCTTCTCAGAGCTGAAATAAGAGCTTTGGGACAGTCGCCAAGATGGCGGAGCAGAACAACTTCTGGTTTAAAGCGAGGAGTAAGGAGCGAGGAAATTACAAATAAGAGACTCGGGATGAACCCCTCGTGTTTCTTGAGTTTCCCTCTCCCGTGTGTTTTGCAGCACCCGCCTGTCTGTCTCTCCTTGTCTTTGTGTGGGCGTGGTTTTCCTGGCTGTCCCAGCTCTGCTCATCAAACACACCTGCCTGCAATCAGCTCGTCACCTCTCCTGGCTCCCTGCTCTGCACACACCTGCCAGCAATCTACTCATCAACTCCACAGAATATCAACTCCGGCTTTCCTCCCAGTTTCTTGCCAGATTGTGGTCTCGGTAGTTCCTGTGAGTACAATTCCCTGTGTTTTTTTTGGGGGGGGGCGCCTGTGATTAACTGTTGTTTCCTTGTGACCCAGGATCATTTGCATCCCTGCCTACTTGCCTGCCACTTCAGCCTGCCAATGCCACTCACCAGTCCACTTATCTTATCTGTGGTCTCACAATAAATCCTCTTCAACTTCCCCTGCCGCTTCAGGTATGGTTTGTTTCCATTAATGGCTGTTTCCTCCAGTTGGAGTGACCAATGAGAGTTTTATAGGCCGCATTAAGAATGAAGACATCATCTTCCTACATGGGTGGCTACCGAGCTACAATCATGAAAACTAACGACAGAAAACTAGTGTTACAAGTCAACTTACAGAAATGTTTGTCGACTGCAAATAACGCTGGCGGGACCACCAGTGTTGGGCAAGGTGCCTTAAAAAGCACATTGAAAATGTAAGTTTTTGTTACTTAGCAAATAAAAGTACAGTAATGTGTTGCAGTATTTGCAACTTTAATTTACTCAAATGTGCCTTTTTAAACAACTCCAAATCCTACACACCCACATCCCATCTTTTGTATGAACATGTGTAGAACAAGCCCTGCAATGTGGATGGATTTATTGATCCAGTGTTGTTTCGACTATGCTGTTAATCCCTTACAAAAAAAAACATAAAACAAAACCTTCAAGTAGCACAAACCATCTGGTTAGAGGCTTAAAGCTGTCATGTTGGCAGGTGTCAGTAATTACAGCTTCACAGGCTTCAAGAGCAGGACCTAGCACGTCATATTTAATTAAACATAGGATTTTGGATGACAGTGCTCCCAGCTAATTATTTTAGGAAAGAATGCAAAGACTTTGCTGTAATTTTGATTAAATGTTCTGGAATCTTGTACTATGGCATACAACTGTTGGTGTCAATGGTCAATTTTTGTTTGTCAATTATTTGTGTCCCTTTTCTTAATGTCAGGCATTAAATGTCAGTTGTCATGAGGGGAGACACCCCAGGTGAATAGGGTAATTTAATTAATAGATACCAGCATGACATTTCCCCAGTTAATTACTTCTAATATACATCTTCAAAAAAAAAAAAATGCTAATTAAGTATAATCTTATATGTGCTAAAGTGGATAAACAAATTAAAAAAATTGGATAAAGCTGGCTTCGAAATAATTGTTTCTTTTTAACAGAGGAATTTGTATTCCATAGGTCAAAATACTGTTGAGAGCCATGCAACATAAATTAAAACATTTTACCATGTTTGTAAGAATAAAACGTTCTCTAAATCTGGCTTTGAATGATATATGAACAAACTGTAAAATATGAAAAAACTTAAGAATACAGAAAGGGATGAAACTGTTGGGTTTGGTGTATGTAAAGTGTTACTGAAGTGGAGATTTCTGGTTCTGATAAATAAATATGAATATATGACAAAGGTTGTCAATAAACCAAACCAAATACCGAAACCGTTTGATATTGAAACAAATGACTCCCTGCACTTTAGCAAACATATTTTGCAATATCAGATTGGAACAAGGGACACTTGTTTTGTTTGATTTGCAGGCAAAGCAACAGTACATACACTTAGATATGGAAATTTAAGCAAATGGAGACAACATGGCCCATAATTATTTACAAACGTAACACTTGTGCCCTTTTACCTTTCATTTCAGCTACAACAAAAATAAAATAGAAATTGGTTTAATTTCAAAGCAATTTCAGTGCACCCTCTCTGAACATTTTTAATACAGGTGCACTTTCAAATCATATACTTAAATGTGCTTTTCCTGACCTGGGAGCAGCAAGGTTTATATCTGCCAGAGATTGCTGTTCATTTACCAACGTGCAGTGTGCATCATTATCCACCCACCCAGGCAGGGTATTGTAAAACAGAGGTTTGTCTTTATTCGACAGCGGAAGATGATGGAAATATCTTGTTTGAAATATCAATTTTTATTTGTTTAACATTGATGTAAGTTCCAAGCTGCCCCGAGCTTGTCCTCAATAAAAAAAAAAATGCCTTCCTGCTACATAGTCTTTTAACAGCCTAACAGCCTTTTTCCACATCAAAATTTCAACAATGGGGAAAAATGTGTGTACATGTTTGGGGGACACACTTCTGGCCAAATCGTTTTTCTTTTCTTTTTTTTGCATGCTTGTGGTACGTGTGGAACCAGGGGAAGAAATGTCCACGAGAGTTCTGTCATTCATATTTCATTGGCATTGTCCTTCTTTATTCATATTTATTACCAAACAGAAAGGACACACACTCCGCCATTCATCAGGGGACTGCATTGTGCATTCTGTGTTTGTCTGAATGTCTTTCGCTGTGTGTCTATGTGTTTGACTTTGAGGCTATTTATTTATGTTGTTATGCAGCAAGACGTGAAGCCAGAGAAAGACAAAGCCCCTGCGGAGGAAACTAAAAGGCAAAAAGGTGAGGGTTGGGGCGAGAAACGGGAAGAAAGGGCTTGAAAATGAAGTTATTGTGAAGCCGTGCCAAGGTGAGGACGTGTACAGTCATTCAGGCAGGACAGATCTGACCTTGGAAGGATGGAGTGAGGCCATAGTGTGAGGTGTAGTTTGATAAGCTCCATTAGATTTTAAATTATAATTGCACATAACTCTATTTAGGATGTGCACATTTGAATGTATAATAATGATTTAACCTAACAAATGTCCCAGTTAAAGAGCTTGCCTTGGCAAAGTACATGATTATAATCAACCAGATAGCAAGTCAGAGAAATATTTGCACATGTCAGGAGGATTTATTTGATAATGTGACAAACGTATCTGAATTAAACTGTACGTTTTAAGTGTAGCTGACTCAAAACGGTACAAACAGCAGGGTTACAGGAACATAGCACAGTGAGATGAGCTAAGACTGGGCCGTCCTTATAAATATACGATGGGATTTTTTTCTTCTAGTTCTCAATTATTCAAAAGACCTGAAACATTAAAATGACACATGACGGTAGTAGACAATCATTGGTAAGCCTTGTTAGACGACCTCATGTAATTATGGAATAAAGTCTCCTTTTAATCTTTTAACCAAAAACTGAGTTTGTACTCATTTTAATGCATGACAAGTGCACCGCTCTCTCCAACAATCTATTATTGATGAAAGGGAAGACCTGTATTAATCCACCAAATTTCTTCTAAAGACTACACATTGCTGTAATAAATTGAGGAAATAAAAGTACTGATATTACATTTTTACTTTTTTTTTTTTTTTTTATTGAGCCAGACCGGTTTGTGAAGTAATAAGGGACATTTGAGCTGGTCCTGTTCATATCTGACGTCATCTGTGGAAGATGTGGGGCTAACAACTGGGCTTGTAGTCATAGATGTATTCAAAAATGAGTTTTTTTTTAACCCTTTCATGAAGAAACATTGCCCGTGTCGCATATTCTTTTCCCTTTCATGTTTTTCTGCTGACATGCTCATTATCTCGTAGATGTGCTGCCAATTTTACATGTCAGTCTTGTGTTTGAAAAAGCGCCAGTCACGACAGCAATCTTACGAAATGGGACCTATTAACAAAGCCGACAGCAGCAGAAGGTTAAATACACATCATGTTCTTAGTTTCTATCACTTATTTATCATCCATTATGCGCAAAGAAAAAATGATGTTGAATATAACTAATAACATTGTGAATGAGACCATTTTAAACTGGAGGACAATATGTTAGATCAGTCTTAAGTTTGCCTCTTCTTTGCTAAAATACAATTATTTGATATGGATATATATTTTTACATCATGGTATTGAAATAGTATATTGCAATATAGTATCAAAAACGTGCTTATGGATAGAATCATCTTTTTAAATAGATTTTAATTAAATAGATGACAAATACTTAAACACCATCATGCAAAAATCCAACATGGCAATATTCTGCTCATTGATATTCATTGCTGCCCACAAAACGGCAACATTGCAGTTGACAGTAAACAAATATCTATTATCTAGAGCAGTGATTCTCAAAGTGGGGTATGGGGACCCTCAGGGGGCCGTGGCACTCTGTCAGGGGTCTGCTAAATATTATGCTATTAATCATAAGATTGTACTGCATCATTAAAAAGTGCACATCTACAGATGGGAACCATTTGTGCCATTTACTCGTCTAGACGTTAGTTTGGGTCCAATATAAACTCTGATATGATTGTGACACACAGCAATACGTTCATTATTTATTGAGTTGAAACACTCTAGATTGGTAAGACGAAATTTTTTTAACTTATTATGACTATGCCAGTCTTGCTATTGTTCATTTTCTGAAAGCTTTTCAGATTAATTTCTTAAAGTATAAATGTCAAATTGAGTCTAAATGCAATCTGAATCAAATGACCCTCTGGTTTAAAGTGTAAGTGTTATTCACATGATTCAAACTGAAATGTGTTTCTGTTCATCAATATGAAACAGATGTATTTAGGTTGAAATTTTTTTAAACACAAATGGTTCCAATGACATAAGAGTACAATCGGCATGTGCTTAATCTGTGTTGCGATAAAAATAAATTAAAAAAAGGCCCACAATCAGAATAATAATTCTCGCATCAGAATTCTGTATCTAACACATTGTGAAACCGATGTGAAAACATATTAGGGTATTTACTACTGAGAAGTGGGGGCGAGCGTCCCTTGTGCTCACAACGCTCATTAATTAAGACTTAAACAGCGAAACATGTTTCAAAATCCATCTCTGATGAAGCCCGTGAGAGACCTGAGAACACTTGATTTCTGCCTCATCGCTGTTCTCGAGAAGCCTTTCCCATGATGGCCCTGCCATGTTTAAATAAAGGGACATTTCATGTAAAGTTAAAAACCTACATGTGTCTTTCAATGCAAAACAACCTAGAACATTACTGTAATTACTCACACAGGTAATTACACACACAATTATTCACACAGGTGAAGCCGTCAATCGTGGTAAAGGGATACGTTTGATAGCAACTTTTCCAAAGCTTTGATGGTACATCTCTGGGCACTAGTGTCTGGTTAACATGTGTTGTTTTGATGTGCTGCTTATTGCTGTTAAAAAGTGCACTTGGCAGGAGGAGACAGAGGCTTCAAATGTACCCACACCACCAGATGCCCCGTCTGGCTGAGACAGCACCTGTCGCCACTGTGGAATGGAGCATTATACCTGGAGTAATATATTTTTGGATGATTTGCGAATGCTTTGGGAATAGTTTTGGCCTCCGCATCTTGCTGCCTGGCAGAGCTCTGAACAAGATCATGTCGAAAAAAAGGGATGTAAACTGACTAGACGCTGACACTAAATCATGGACCAAACGAGGTCCTATTGACGTGGAAATCTGGTCAACATTTTTGTGAAGATTATCATATCATTTGATTTGATGATACATTTATGGCATTGTATACCTCAGCTGCTTGGCTGTCAATTAGTTTTTAATATACTACATAATCACAAGCACAGTGTCATTTTGTTGTTTTCACGTTTGTCATACTTCACAATAATGGATTATCATGCTGTACTTTATGGGCATTTATTGGGATGCAGATATTGTGTTTTACATCAGTAAACAAACTAAACATATTGCCAGTTTCTGTTTTCTTTGTTAACATTTTTATCAAATCAGTTTGTTTCTTCAAGGTAAGCAGCATATCCTCGAAAAATTGGTGCACTGGGGTATGAGTATAAACATATACTTAAGCACCACTGTGCCACTTAAATCAAGGACTGTGCTCAGGCGGAAACCTCCAGTTCTGAAGAGTGGAGCCAACGCTGAAGGGCTTTAAAGAAGCTTTCTTTCTAATGGCCAGCAGGGGGCGACTCCTCTGGTCGCAAAAATAAGTTTGATTGTATAGAAAGAAGTCTGAGAAAATGACTATACTTCTCATTTGATTTATTACCTCAGTAAACATGAGTTTATGGTCTCAAACGCTAGTTTCAAGTCTTCAATATAGCATGATGTTCATTTAGTAAATGATGGTCCTATTTAGAGTTAAATAGACGTAAAGCAGGGTATGATTTGGGGCGTGGCTACCTTGTGATTACAATGGCGTCTGGGAGTTGTCGGTGTTTTCGTTTTTATAACTTTTATCCCTGGGTGTTTTCAGTACATTACATTTTGGTTGCCTGAAGAGGTCTTGTTCAGTTGTATTTAGCTCCACCCTCTTTTGTCATGTCAGGTTGCAAAAAAAGCAAGTTGGCGAGTCAAGGCTTCAAAACGACATTCTACAAACCACTGGGTTAACTCACGGTGAATACATCCACTTCTTATACACACTCTGTGCGTTTCTTAAACCTACCTGTCTTTATTGTTTTGTTTGTTATGAAGACGTACAATAACATTTTAAATGGGGGAAAAAGTAATCAATATGCAATTACTATTTTACAGATTTACCGGTTAATCTAATCAAAGTAGTTATATTTTTGGGATAGCACTTTTCAAATCACACACAGTACACTGTGCTTCACAAACGGATAAATAACACACAAACAAAAAATCAACGGCAGAATCAATAAAAGCAGAGTCAGTGCTCCAAGAAGTCTCCTAGGTGCTGTGTTTGTACAAATTGGAGACAAGAGAGGGACCTTTGACTCAAAAACACTGATTACAACAGTCTAAGTGAGAAGACATAACAGCATGGATGTCTTTTACCAAATTGATAATGGGTCAAACGGCTTAGTCTCAAACAACTCTTCCCAAAATGGGGAACCTTATATTGTCTCGTATTCTCATGAACATGCCCACGTTTATCTGCCGACAGTGCGCCCCTTGGATATTTATCTATGTAGGTGGGGAACATATTTGCATTTACCCTCTCAAAACACATTTGCATTAACCGGTGGCATCCCTCTCCTATCAGTGGCATGACAGTGATCGCGAGTGACAGCCCGACAACAGGCTATGACACTTAAAAGAGACTCGGATGTACGGCAGCAAACCTTAGCTTGCTAGCCACAGCGTCTACTCGCATGAACACGTGCATCATCTTTACACTCGGCTGATCAGGCCAGCAAAGAAAGGGTCCACATTATGTTGTGTAGCTAGCTTATTAGCCATTCACATGTAACAGTTTAATTAAAGGGTTTGCAGAGGGATCAGCAAAGCCCCATGCACACCTGGTGCTGACATTCGTATCTGGATATTTTGCATCGAACGCATACAGAGTGCTATCGGATTGGCCAGAGCACATCTGGAGGAATGTTTGTTGACAAGTCTGCCCGCTCCACCTACCTAATTTGCATTAATTTCTCTATTTGCATGATCAGAGAATTGAACGTGACACTAAAAAATGCTGAACAAGACGCACACACTGGCCTTAAAAGCATTTCCCCATACGCATGCATTAGGAAACGAGCAGCAGCAGAATGGTGAATACATTTTTTTCGAGCCTTACAAACATCCTATAATGACTGTTTGTAAAAGTCGAGAAGAGCCATATCATAGAATCATTTGATGCCATTCATGTGCGCGGGGAGCCAACAGGAAGTCAGCCGGCTCAGCCAGAGGAAGTCTCTAATGGTGCATGCAGCAGCCAGAACAAAGCTCTGCTTTCTTTAAAAAACTGAAAAGTCAAAATCACTTTTGTTTGACTGCAGCAAATAGTGGGGTTTTATGGTGTCAAATTAAAATCAATGTTTCATAACAAACTGTATCTGAAAACACACACAGAGCAAGGGTTCCATTTTAACTAAAGCTACGTTACTGAACTGTCGATTAGTCAATGTTGAGCAATGTGGTGACAAACAAAACAATTGGTTTTGGCCTGAAATTCTTGAATCCATTTACAAACGTTTTATCCACTGTGTATTAACACTCTTTCAAAAAACGGTTTGTTTTTTCTTTCTTTTGGAATTCAACTCTTTGTGTATTTGAGGAACTTCTGTTTTCCCGAGAAAAATAATATGAGGAAAATAATAAATCCATTTAGCTTGTTCTGAGGCAGAATGATGAAATCCCTTATGGACTTAACATCATTGGCACAGTTAGCACTGAGCACACATCGCCAGACTTTCTTTTTCGAAATGTAGCTGCTGGCTTATCAAAAGCATTACAATAACTATTCTTTTTACAGCCTCTTGTAGAAACAGAATGACGGTGCCACGTCGTACATTATTGTGCAGCTGCATTGTACCATTGTTTGAAGAAAGTGCGTTATCTCTGGCATAATAACGTCTGAAAATGTATTAATTATCTCCTTAACACATTGAGCTCACTGGGCCTTAACATATGTAAAACATCAAATTGAGTGGAAATCATCTTTGCTGGAATCAGCGAGACCACTCACAATGATCCGTGTTGGAGACAGATAAAGTGGTGAAATAGTACTGATACATTTATGCGACTGATCTGTTCCTCGTAACCGTGAAAAACTGAATCAAATTGGATTTTAAAATGCTAAAGAACGTCTTAACTAGGACAATTTTATATCAGTTTGAGCCAAAATCTGGTATCCATGAAAGCATAAAATTGGAATATGGGTTTTGGGTGTTAAGTTGGCCAAAATGACAAGGCCAGACTGGCCGCATCGAGGCGACTCCTAAGCCTCTTTTGAAGCTTGGAAAATCCCTCAGACAGACAACGTGTAAAATCCATCATTTAAGGTATTAACTAAGCCTCCTAGGAAGATGGGAATGTATTCTCACTTTCAAAGCCACATGTTGTGTTCAATACTAATCAAGCTAATTCAAAAGCACACTATATAAATAAACCCAGTGGGGGGTCACAATCCAAAATGAAACATCCACCATCTTGAAAGCCTTAAGCTTCCCACTGAAAGATGAATACTGACATCAAAGGAAAGCACATCTGTGTGCATCTTCTTTAACAATGACCACTGACAATCGATAATGATGTTATTATTTGCATTTTTAAAGGAACATAGACTTTTTAAAGCATCACTAATCAAAATGTTGACATTAGTAAAGGATCAAATCCCCACCGTAGATGTAATATTCAAAATGTTGCTGGCAGTGATCAAAGCAGAGAGAATTATCACCCAACTCTGCAGTTCCTCGCAGCTCTATGGAGTGTTTCAGCATCTGTCATAGTTTGGGTTTTTCAGAAAACAGATTTACTATTTCGGTTGAGTCTCAGCATTCTCATTAACCTCATTTCCAGCTACACAAGGGCAGCTGTTATATTTGAAAAGGCTTCGTTAAACCCAATGTGTGCTACCTGCACAGCACCAGGAGGCAGTTGGAGACGAGATGTTAAACAGAGCAGAGCATTTGGCTGTTAAACAGTCAAATGCTTCACAAAAGAATTGGTGGAGACCAAAACTGAGCTAAAAGAAGAGTCAATATTGGACGTACATTTATTAGGTAGCAACTGTGTTATGCTGCTGTAAAATGGCAAACACATTTATTTATTTTTAAATGCAGCTATAAGAATAATTGAATTTCCTCGATCACTGACCTTAACCTAGAACTGAGGAGAACTTCAGGTGTGTATTACACCATTTAAGATTGTGCCTGACACCACATTTGGTTCTTGAGCCAGTAGGGAAATGACTAAGCAGTAATGTTACAACCATTTGACCTATTCACAGATGTTTCTGTTGGATCTTTCCCAAATCCCCGTCATAAGTCATTGCGAGGCGAGCTGAGCCAAAGACCTATAGATTTTGTTGAAGGTCTGACTCACTGCCAATACAGCTCAATAAAGGCCAGAGATTACTTAACGTCCCGTTAACCTTTATCTCCCTATCTATTAAATGAATAATATCATCAATAATAGCGTTCTGCTCGGCCAAATACGATCTGTGTGGACAAAGCGAAATGGTAGAAAAAAAAACGTTTCTTTTTTTGTATTCTGAACACTGAATAAGATCTTTAAGGCAACGTTCACATGTCACTGAATGGCCAATATGATCCAGAAACATAACTTCTATTCTGCAAAAAAAAAGGATCGTTTTAATGCTAATAACATTAATGCAAACACTCGTATAAAGATCAAAAGGCATTTTCATCGACCATCCAGCTGGTCCATCCGCCTGCAACGGAGGCATTTGGGATATGAGACGGTTTTGACTGGTTGGTTGTTTAAAATAGAAACATGAAATGCTTTTAATTCATACTCGAGACGTATTGGTGGCAGTTTGTTGGTTACAGCTCTATTATGCTTGTCATGCCTCTAAATCCACCCTTAAAACCACCTCTCAAAGTGGGATCAAGATGATCCTGATTTTCAGCATCAAAACTATCTGCCTTTGAGTCATGAAGAACACAGATACGAGTTCTAAGATTGATCAAAAGTAGGATTTGATTTCCAAAATCCTATAGCCTGCGAAACGACAACTAACGTTAAGATCTAGTCCAATGCGATTACTTAAATCTTATCAGTAAAGTTGGGCTGGAACTGGATAAGATTTATCTGGAATCTAAAACTGAAGGGAACACTTAAAAAAGCATTACAGATACACGGTGTGTAGTAGCTGTAAACATTTAGTCATAAGCCCCTTGAATGTCGACCTGCTTTATAACCAGCATCTTCTGTCTTTTTTACTTTAGTATTGAACAGGTGATAAAAGAACAACTACTAATCAATCATTACATTGAAACTAAAGAGTTGTCTCTACTCAAATAATATAAAATACTGCATACTTGTGTTTTGGGACATGAAATGGTAATTTCTACAGAAATAGAGCATCATCGCAAAACAGCAACTGCCCGACTTAATTAAAAAAATATCGGTTCAAAAACCTGTATTAGTCAAACCCTACGTAATACCACTATGGCTCACTAACTCATTAAATGAGACCACCAACTGTGTTTTGATTAAATGATTACACAGAGCACGTTCTTAAGAGGCTTTTGGGTTATTAACTTGAGTCTGAAACTGCACAATCACACATCAATATACAGAAGATCAGCGGGGGTCAAATGACTCATCATCATCATCATCATATGCCACTGTCATTTGCGAGGAACAGGGAAATGGAATACGCCAAATGTAACCAAATTTTGGTGGTGGAAGGTTTTGGGGACAAGATAATGTGGCGCCACGCGGCACAGGCACTGTGGCAGGTTTAATTGACTTTAAAGAAAGCACTCACTCAGCAGATGACGGCTGAAGCTAAAGGCCACACCGGAGGCTTGATGGCTGCACACGGATTGGCTGTTAATGTTCGAGGCAGAACCACATCACCAGAAGCCTTATTTTCTAACATGCAGTCTATCAACTTCAGTGGATACTGAAATCCAACCAAAAATACTTTGCAGATAAGGAGATTATTGCTGCAGCTCTTATCTCTGGATGTGTCAATACCCCCTTCGGGACAAATACAGCTACAATGCAGGGCAGGAAGGTGCATATTCCACCCACAGGTTCTTTGGCTTTTTTTTATCATCTTCTTTATAATTATTCTTCATAAGCTCTAGGTTGCAATCTTGTGTGTGAGTACACCTACCTAAAATCGTCTATGATTATGGAAAAAAGAGGAGGAGAAAAGGGAGAGGATATGAGGATTTGCAGTTGGTTTTATTCTGAGCTATGAAAAACAACATGTCTAGAACCTAGTAAATAACGTGGAAGACACCAGAGCAAAATTCTCAGTCATTATGTGTTACAGTCAAACAAAGTGGTTTTGTTGATAAGCTATTATTTGAGGCTATATGCACAATAATAACTGCACTACTTTTGGACTACTTCAGAACAACTAATGGTTCAAAAGAGGTAAAAACTCTATGTAGCTTCCATGAAAAGAACGATTTCTGCATAAATGCTCTCTGAACCTTTCCCCACTTGCAGGCAAAATGTAGATTTTGGACTAATTTTGGGCTCTAGCTCTAAAAATGTCCTGCACTCAAATAAAAGCCCAAACACTGAGAACAGGATGACACAGAGCAGTCTGATTGCTCACCTATTGCAGCCTTTTATCTGCAAGAAGCCCCTCTGAATAGGCTCTTTTTTAGAAAGAAAGAAGAAGAAAAATGGTATATCTAGCAGCTGTACAAGAACTTAACGTCTGTTAATATCACCAGTTCCACTTGGTGCCATCGAAAAATACTCAAGAGGGCCATCTTGTTAAAGGCAGTACAATAACATGTTGAGAACAGCACATTTAATGTGAGGGATTAGAGCAACAGAACAATACAGTTCCGTTTCTGACTACACTGACAAGCTGCTTCAAGACAAAGAGTCCTGAACTACAGAACCTGTTTTGCCAACAGTGGGGACGGTTCAGTGAACAGCTCAGTGAGATGCGTCTCGACATCGTTTCAACACTATGTAATGCTGGAGCCAAGATGGGACTCTAGAATATGGTATGCATCGCATCACTGCGAATTTTCTCATTTTCATGCTTCTCCTGTTTTGGCTTTGTTTCAGGTAGTTGGTTAATAGCAGACTGCGAGAGATGACAATACTACGCCCAACTGAGCAGGAAACGCTCTCTGGAGTGATGACAACAGAGAGAAAGTAAATAGAAAAGTAGGCCCATACTATAAAATACCGTTAAGGTTTTAACGGTGTTATGACATCACACACACACAGCATTTCATCGCAGCTTCGCACAAGGTATTTTTTATAATACAGCCACGGAGACAGCAACAGCTCGCAACATTCACTGCTCCTCTACTGCGTTTATGCCCTACAGAGTTGATCTCCTTTTGTGGCATCCCACTATTCAAGAAAATAGGCTACTGCTGAGCACATCCACACACATCCTCTCTCCCCAGTCCTTCACTACAGCACAATGAGTCTAGCATGGCGTGAATTATAATTTGCCCTCAATGATCATGATACATTTACTCACACACACACACACACTATTTAGCATTAAAAAACGAGCGTCGTTCCTTTGCTACCAGCAATGATTAGTCTGATGGAGATTTATGGGAATTAGGGCCTTATATTCTGTCATGTCAGACTCCTATACGCAGATATGTCAGACCCTTATAGTTACCTCCTCCCCCTTGTAACATCTGTGTGTGTGTGTGTGTGTGTGTGTGTGTGTGTGTGTGTGTGTGTGTGTGTGCGTGTGCGTGTGTGTGTGTGCGCGTGTGCGATGGCTCCCATGTCCCTGAGAAAGGAAAAGACACTTTGTGTGTCAGACTTGGCACGGGAAGCGGGAGGAGAAACGGAAAGAAAATGTGTTTCTACAACGTGACTGCATTCAAAGCCTTGAAAACTGCAATTTGAGAATATGAATTCATTACATGGCCTCTCTCATCAGGGATAATGTGATGCAACAGCGCCGCTTAGCGGTCGCTCCGCGGCCTGCCGCAGCCGCAGCCGCGTCTCTTACCTTCGGTGTCACAAAGCGTCGCTGCTGCAGGTTTGCGGTCGCGGAGCTTTTGCGCCTTCTTCTTCGGAGTCCGTGCGATGAATGTTGACTTTTGCTGCCGTGGTGCGCGGGCCTGTGCGGGCAGCCGCCGTGACCTGTCCGCTTGCTGGCATTTTGGTTCCTTCTCACAGCGTCAGTGAAACCAGAGGAAAAGTGTTCAAACTTGATCTGAAAGACAAGCACACAGAGAGACCGCTATATGGGCTTGTTGCGTTGCACCCCTTCAAAAGCGCGCGCGCGCGCCTACAAGGCTGGTGGTGTATGCGAGTGATTCATTTTATTACCCGATGCCATTATATTCCTCGTGACTCAGACGCGTGTTAACAGTTTGAATTGGATCAAATACCAGCTCAGACCAAGTGCCTGTGTGCGCGCGCGTGTGTGTTTGTGGGCGCACGTGCACGCGCGTGTGTGAGGACAAGTGCGTTCATGTGTGCGCCTCTTTTGGGGACGCTGAGACACGGGCTTATTGGATGGGAAGCTTGCGTGACGAAAACAAGTTGAATTCAAAGGTAGGTTGGTGTGCGGTGAGAAAGACAAAATACTCTCTCTCTCTCTCTCTCTCTCTCTCTGTGTGTGTGCTGTGTGTGTGTGTGTGTTCGTGAGTGAGTGAGTGAGTGTCAGAGAGAGAGAAGGGGTGAGAGAGAGCGTTAAAAACAGCCTGTGGCTCTTTGGCGAATATTCCCCTCACGCGCCTCTCTCCGGTGCCGGGCTCGTGTATGTAGGGCATGCAGCAGGTTGTGTGTCGGGGACTCGGCGAGGGGGGACACGAGCCAGCCACCCCGCCGCCGCCGCCGCCGCTCCACTTCGGGGAGGAGCGCGCGCGCGTGCGGCAGATATACGTAAAAACCCCACTGAAACGCCGACATTTGCTGCTCAATATCCGCGAGGAGAGAGTTAGTTCTCAGCTAACCCCCCCTCCCTCCCTCCCTCCCTCCAGCCCAAACACACTAATTAAGCTAACTCACCCCATTCCCGTGACACATCTCTCCAGGCGGACAGGTGGAGATGACATTGCAGCCTGTTACTCCATTCGGGTGCCCTCGGCTGGAGTGGGGGGAATCACAAACGACTCTCCTCCGTCAAATTAATCCATCAATTCCTCCTCCATCCAAGTGCTCCCCCCCCCCCCCCAAAAAAAAGAAAACACCGCCACACGGATAAATCCACCTGTCTGCCCGCGAAGACCTCCCCCTCCAAAAAAACCCCCAAAAAAAGGCACCTCACCCACCCCCCCACCCCGGTAGATAGGTAGTATTCCTCTGGTTTTAAGGTGTCAAGCACCGTCCGTTGGGCTGGGAGAGACGAGACGAACCGAACCGGAGCCGTTGACGTTCGGGGATCAGTCCGACTCTAGAATCCAAATGGACCGTTGGTTTGGAATCTCCAGCGGCAGCCCCGCGCGTTCCGCAGTGAGGGCTCGTGGACAGGTCCGCGCGCCTCCTCCTCCTCCTCTCCTGTCCTCCTCCTCCTCGCGCCGCTCGCGGATTTCTTGGGAGACTGAAGGGGGGATTCCGTCACAAATAACATCAAAACGCACACACACACACACACACACACACACATATATATTTATATATATGTCTATATATATATCTATATATATATATCCACACACACGCGCAATGTCCCTCTGTTTTCTCACCCTGCTTCTCTCCCTCCTCGCGCGCTCTCTCTCCGCACGAGCACCGCACTCCAAAAAGCAAACAACAACCCTGAACAATTCGGAACAAGTTTAAACGGGGCGAGTTATTTTGGTAGCGTTGCACGCCGCACGACAGAGGTGACGCTCCGGCAGCCCACCGAGCGCCCGGGCGGAGTGGAAGGAGGAGATATTCTCCGGCAGCCTCTTTACCCCGCAGCCCGCCCGCCCACGCCTCGCTGGCTGAAGGTACTTACACATCAGCCTAGTTAATTAAACATATGGGCAACGGGCCTGAATGAGAGAATGGTGGTGTGGTGAAGGGGAGAGGGAGGGAGGGAGGGGGCGACTTGGGTGACTTCATCTTCCCATTATAAAATATCAAAAAGATATGAGGCGAGTTAAGAGGGCGCGCGCTATAGGGACATCTCGCCATGTCTCGCGCTCCAAAAAAAAAAAGAGAGAAGCGACTCCAACTTCACTGTTCGTTAAAACTGAGATGTCTCTTCATTGTCTGTCTCTTTCTGGGGTTTCTCTCTGTCTCTCTCTCTCTGCGCGTCGCTTTTCCTCTCGTCCCGTCTCTCTCTCTCTCTCTCTTTCCTGCCCCAAAATGAAGTCGCAAGAAAAGCTATATGGCGCACACCAGTCGTCGTTTGTGGCCTCACCTGGTGCCGCCTCTAGCCAAAAGAAAGCGCGTGCGCGCCTTTTGTGCAGTGTCTCTTTCTCCGCGTGTGTGCGTGCGTGCGCGCGCGTGTGTGTGTGGTGCTGTGACGACTGTCTCGGCGCCAAACAAGTCACCTCGCACAGCGCCTCCGCTCCTCGGAGCATCCGCCGCCGCGCACAGATAAAACATTTCAATATCCGCTCAAGTGTCCTAAATCTCAATCTCGCGGTCCCCCCCGGTCCCCGAATCTGAAATGCCGGCTTCCTTCACAATTACTGCTCCGAAACGTTTTACTGCTGATGAAGTGTCATGTCCCCCTCATCAGCGCCAGGGTTTGTAAAAGGCTACGGGTTAAGATAAGGGGAAATAGAGCCAACGCTGAATTACACAGCCTCAATTAAACATAATTAGCAGATCAAAACTGCAGCACAGGGGGGGGGGGGGGGGGGGGGGGGGGAGGGGTTGGGGGTTTGGTTCCTCAGGGAGCGCTGACACCCTCCCTCCTCCTCTCCCCTCATGCCTCCCTCTGAGTGTTCCCATGGAGTCCCAATGCAGACAGATGGTGTAGATACTGCATGGGGGTCATGTAAGCAGGCCGGGGATCTACCAGGACTGGCTGTAATAAGCAGAGTTACACTTTGAGGCTAAACGCAGCCTAAAAGCAGGCCGGAGGGCTTAATATTGAGGAACACTACACTTCCCTCCTCCTCCTCCTCCTCCTCCTCTATCCCTAGAATAAAAATCTCCACCTGTTGAGGTCCTCTATCCTCCTCCGTCGGAGCCCGAGCCTCCGAGGCTCGGAATAAAAGAAACAGACGATTGCGTAACTAGACATAAAAGAGAGGGAGACGGACCACACAAGGAGTGGATGCTGGTCTACTTTTCTTGTAAGGGAAAACATTCCTTGGGTTCCAAATATAAAAGCGCTGCCTTTTCTTTCATACCATCCCATCCACGACCACCTCCTCCTGCTATTCACTAAGTATGGGTGTCCTCCTGGGACCGGTCGGACCCATGCAGGACACCCCCCCCGGGACATGTAGAAAATGTTGCGCAATGCCATTAACAGTTGCTTCCATTTTTTCGTCTGTTGACCAACAGTTAGCGCCAAGCGAGCACGGCTTGTGCTATATTTAAACGTTCAGCTGTTTCCAAGGAAATAAAATCATGCATTCTTCCGGGGGCCACCATAAAATAAGCTTTTAAAAGCGGTCCGTCCCATTAAATATAATCTCATTCAAGGTTATGCATGCCTGCAGACCTCCCTATAGTCATTTCTGGGACATGACCTTTTTCAGGGTTCTGAGGATCTCTCTCTCCTCTTTCGTACGCATTCTTCCGCTGCACTTGGAGAGTCCGCTCTGCTCTGTTTGTAGATAGTTGTGTGTGTTGGAAATGATCTCAACATGTGTCCCTGTTATTAATCGCCGGGCTCAGTCGTCATGCATCTTTCATGGGCCAATGACACATGGAGCAGAAGTCACCCGGGCATGTCGTGATGCGGAGGCGACGCCGGACGCACTCGCAGACACTCAGCTCGGGTTCAAATCCGGCTCCCGGCATCCCAACAGCCCGATGAGCCCGATGTACGTCTTCATCTCTTCATTTCTGCTGCGTGATTACATTTCACAAGGTGTGTGATTGTGAAATGTTTGGAAAACAAAACGAGACCCATTATCAATGTGTGGAGCGTCAACAATGTGCTAAGTATTGTGTTATTACTCTGGATAATTACTGAAGACAAAAGCTCACTCCACTAATGTTGTTTGGCTAATAGTTAAAGCCCAGCACTCCAATATTTCGAAAATGAATCAGAGGAAAGAAAAAGAAGTTCCAATTAAAGCAGCTCCAACTATGAAACCAGCAGGCAGACTCACAAACACACTGATAAATAAATAAACAAATGAATGAATAAATAGATAAATAGATAGGGAAGAGAAAACTATTACACAAGGCCTCTGACAAAAAATTATGTGGGCAATTTTTGTATCCATGGTAACTGACTTTTTCAGAGTGTCTCCACTTTTGTTTTTGGCAGCGACGCAACCCAGATACATATGTTTTTTTTTGTTGTTTTTGTTTTTACGAGTTGTCCTGAACTACACAGGTCCCCCATTCATAAACACCTGGCCACGCTCACTGCTGCAGGACGCCAGCCTCTCATCCACCTCCGGCTCACTGCTGATGCAACGAGCGCGGACATCTTTTAAAAGCGCGCGCTGCTAATTAGCTGCACAGCTAACTGAAGCACAGTCCATAAAAGCCTGTAACTGTCGACTTGACTTAAACATCTTTTTTTTTAGCAAGAGGCACATTGTTTCCATGACAACGAGGCCCGACGGCACACTTTTTTTCAGGGTTGTATTTTTACTATCAATTTGTATGTGTGTGTTTTTAAAGAATAGCATTGTGGGTTTAATGCTTTAAAAAAAAAAACATTTTAAGGCAGTTACACAAAGTCCATAATCCTGAGTACCCGGTCACGCTCACACGGACGGCTACTTTTCAGCACTTCTGGTGGCCACACGGACCTGCCCAGTTAAAAAAATTATCTGACAATAATCAGTCAATTTGATTGACAGGCCAACACAATAGAAATCCACAAGAATGATTCACCGCAATGTTTCTATGCAACTAGAAGTAAGCTGGTTGGTGAAGAAAGTAGGTGGGCTGATGATAAACCCACAAGATAGATTTCTGTCTTTTATACAATGATCTTGACTCTTGTTTTTTTTTGGGTTTTTTTTCCTCCGACTGAGGCACTGCCACAGTGAAGACGTTGCATTGTAGCTACAGTACACGGCTTTATATAGACTCAGGAAATGAATCACTCCGTCAATAAATGGCAACAAAATAAACAGGAATGTATTCAAGGCTCTCGATCTGAAACAGAGCGGTGTGATAGCTGGCATTTACCGAGTTATAGATGTTCTTTCTATCAAGTCTGTCTTTTTACTTTGTCTCCCTCCCTCTAGTGCACTCTCCACCTTCTCTCACTCTCGCCCACAGAGAGTGGGTGACCTGGAATGAGCTCCCCCACAGACGGCACTGCTTCCTGCAGCCAGATAGGGGCAGTGTGTAGTGTTTCAATCTCAAGCCATCTTTAGACTGGCTCTCAAGGGTCTTTGTGTCTTCTTTGCCGATATCGCATATGTATAGGCCCCCCCTTTTAAAAAACATTCGTCTCAATTACTTCCCGTCACAGTGCTGATCACAGTGAAAAGTTCATGAGTGCAGCCGCCAAATCAATTTGCACGGAGTGATGCACTGCTGTGTCTTTTTCACTTGGCCACACCAGCAATTATCCTTAGCTTGAAAAGGTCAGTCAATAATTTAATAATTAAGTGCAGGATAGGATTTAGAAAGTTTTGAATCTTTAGTGAGACCTTTGTGAAAATAGTCCGTCCTCATTTTAACAATTTAACATTAACCATTTTTTGGTTGAAATAGGTTAACTAAATATGCATAAATGTGAAAATCTCTTAATTCCTTTGCTACAACATTCAGAATTTTTTTTAATAAAGTAAGTGTACTTTTAGTTCATCTGCACAGGCAAGCTAAGAGATATGAATAATTCATACTTTGAGTAACTTTAGGGTCAAATAAAATATACATTACAAGAACTGGACTTAGTTAACTGTATGCATGCAGCATGTCCATCGATACAAAGGGTTCAGCTTGAGGTGGTTATCGTATAATAAATGAGAATTTCAGGGACATAACCTTGTTTGCCTTTTTGAAGCTACAGCCAGGAGTCTGTTTGCTGAGAACAAAGACTGAAAATGTGGAAACAGCAACAACAAAAAAGAAGCCTACCAGCACTTCTGAAGCCAAACAAAAGTCTCAGTGTAAAACCGACTTGTTGCGATGTTACGGGGCATTATTTATGTACCTGACTAGTTCTGCCTGTCTTGGTGTCTTTGTGATGTTGCCAGGCAACCAAACAGTGGAGACTCAAAGTAGTTACCGCACCTGGCCAGAAGGGTGAAAGGATGACCAGGTGAAGGAAATAGTCTGTCTCATAAACCCCCGTTAAAAAACTGTATGTCTGCTTATATTTTGAGCGTCTTTCTTTTAAAAGCATATTCATTATTTCAAACTCAGCGTAATTGAACGTCATGAACATATGAATAGAAAACATTTACATGACTTTTCCAAAACGTTTGGGATTTTTTTTTTTTTTTTCAAGGACTTTTCCAGGCCTGGAAATAACCATTTTAAAATTCCATGACTTTTCCAGGTTTTCCATGACCGTAAGAACCCTGAATTAAGTACATTTACAAAGGCACTGTACTTGAGTACAGTTTTGAGATACTTTTACTTTACTTGTGTATTTCCATTTAATGCTACATTATAATTCAACTCAGAGGGAAATATTGTGCTTTTTATTCTATTATAATATATTTGACAACATTGCAGATACTTTGCAGATTTATATTATTAATACAAAGCTAATAAATTATTTTAAATTATTAAAGATTAAGATACCCAATAGCATACCTCTACTTTTACGAGCTGTAAAATTAAAGTGATGAACACATTAATGCATCAATAATTTTAACCCAGTATTATAATATATATGAATCAGAAATGGACCGTTCTGCATGATGAGGACTTTTATTTTTGGTACTTAAAGTATATATTGATGTTAATACTTTTCTCTTTTACTTAAGTAAGAGTTTCGATGCAGGACTGGAACCCTCTGCACGGAAGCGGATAAGTGGAGTTTCCAAACTATTCCATTGACACTAAAGAACTAACCTGCAGGTTTCATGAAGTCACATCTCCAACTTGTATCCAAGAGTTGACAACCACAACAGTCAACTTGAGCACACAGAGAAGCAGAGAGTACACCGACTCCACGATGTGACCCACCTTGAGTAGCAACCTGCAACACGCACACAAATATGCAAAAATTATGTCATCCAGCTGATCTGGAGAAGTACACATTTAGACTTTGTTGGTTAATTTGCAGCTGAAGCACCAGGGCACACTCCGGTGCTCAAATTGATGGCTCGGAAATCCACAGTGTTACAGGAAATCCCATTTGTACATTCAGGGTGTTACATTATTGGGGTGCTCAGAGGTTACAGTACGTTGGGTATTTTGGGCTCTGTGGCTACGGAGTTGGTGCAATAGTGCGTTTCAGTGTTGGAGGCTGTAGCCAAATCAAACTAATTGGCCCAGCCCACAGAACAATTTAAAATAGCTCATCTTGAGGCTGTTACTCTTTATGGCCTTTCTATTAACAGCGTAGCCAGAGGCGGCATTAAATATCTGTCTGGCAATAAACAAAAACCTGACTGAGATTGACGCTTTGCTTATTTTAAGATGAGATCTCACAGTATGACCTCGAAACACAAGATTTACTGAAACGTTTAAAGGTTTGTCAGAACATATTAGCTGCTCAGGGTGTAAAAAAACGGGAGCTGGGCTGTTTTGTTTTTCAGTGGTGGTGAGACTGTTTGTTGATATAGCGCACAGGATCAACACCAGAGAGATGCTCAATGGAAGTGGGATTGAACATGTGAACCTGAGTATGACACTCCAATGATGCATTTTTAAGTCCCCCCTTCAGCTCCTAAAATCCACAAGTACACTTGTTTCACTAGGTTTCCATTAACATGAATACTCAAAAACTGAAAAAAAAAAATTAAAAAAGTACATGCAATGATTTCAATCAGTGGAGTAGCTTAAACATTTAGTGTTGTTGATTAAACATAGATTAGACTGGAATAGACTATCTGGGGATAATGCCTGATTATGGGGTGAATCCAATAATTAGACAATAGCATATTGTCCCAGCTTGGCCATCAGCCAACTGCTGATTTAGCCTTCATCCTGGAGGTGGTGGTGGTGGTGGGGAAGGCTGTGGTTTTAGACGCTGACATCAGCATATTAGGTTAATAAAGAGCGCAATGATCATTTATTGGCTCCTCTGTGGGTAAGAAAAGAACCAGAGGGACTAGCCTCTTGTATAAAGTATTTAAGGTAGCAATTATTGAAAGAATAAAGATTAAGAATGGAGAATTAAGTAGAGAATGAACTTGAGGCCAAGACAGAGCGATGTCAGTTAACTCTGAAATACTCTCATTGTGTGCCATAGTGCACAGGTTTACTGTCGACGGATAAATCCACTAATTTCCTGTTCACTTATCAGTTAAGAAATATGCTAATAATGAAGCAATGATTTTATAATCAAAACAATAAACTGGTAAATGTACACTAAAATAGATAACGTAATAAAATAATAAATACTGTAACGTAGGTGGGTTTTTTCTGGAGACACTAAATCCATGATAGCTATATGTTTGCCTGTGTAGATAACTATGGGAGTGTGGATGCATGTATATTTCTGCATGCATTCATGAATACAGATAAGTCTGTTTGTGGCTTAATATGTAGATACACATCTGTATATTGTGTTTATTATAATTTTCTTGCCCGTGGGAGGTTGGGAGAAGTGGAGATTGTGATGTGAAGGCTAGGAGAAATGATATACAGTTGTGTTTACAGCATGAAGTGAATATACTCATGCTGATACTGGAATAACAGTAAAAAAAAAAGAAATGTATGTAAAATGTAAAAAACATGGCAGACTTTTTTTCACTCCACATGACAGACCATTAATTGAAGTGTGTATTCATCAAGTCAGTGTGATTATATTTCTAAAATAATAAGTCTATAATCGATAATTGGTTTCTCAATACATTTTTTTGTCAAGGAATTAAATGATTGATTCTCTCAAAGTCAAAGTCAGTTTTATTTGTCACTTCTTCCATATTGTGCAAACATACAGAGGACCTGAAATTATGTTTCTCTACTGTCTGAAAAAAAAGTGAATAGTGCAACATTTAAAAAAGTAAAAAATAGACATATAAACAACATCTAAACTAGACAACATATAACATATAAACAACATATAAACATAGTGCAGAAACAAAGTGAATAGTGCACATTTAAAAAAAAAAAAAAGTAAAAAATAGACAACATATAAACATAGTGCAAAGACATATAAACATAGTGCAAAAACATATAAACATAGTGCAAAGACATATAACATATAGTGCAAAAACAGATTAGGAAACTATTTAAGTGTGCGTTAATAGCAGCGGTCAGACAGTTTAGCAGCAGAGTCTAGATGTGGGAGTGGTGAGGTAGAGAGTTCAGCTTCCTGACAGCTTGGTGAATGAAGCTGGTTGACAGCCTAGTGGTGCGAGCCCGGAGGCTCCGGTATCTCCTCCCAGAGGGCAGGAGGCTGCAAATGGACCCTCGTACTGAATGTGTTGGTGTGCATCTGTTTGTGTGCTAGTATGTCTTAGCCTGAGTCTCTGTTTGGTCATTTTATAATCTCATGCAGTTTGGTTTTGGGGACATTTTTCTCCTGAATGGGAAACTCCAGCTCTGCAAGGATATTGTCCATCTGCTGCATCTCCTCAAGGAACACTGATGGAGAGAGTTGGGTGGCTGCATCGTGTAGTGTTACACACAGTATCAATATGAGAAATGCAGGCAGCCACCAACCTACAGTACGTCCACATACGTAACAGCAGGAGAAAGAGCAGAGGCAGGAGAAACACCCACTATATGACGTCTTCACTCTGGTTATCAATAACAGAGGAATGACTCTCTCAAACACACACACACACACACACACACACACACACACACACTAGCATTTCCTTGGCACATATGGTCTGGTCAATGTGATCAGTGAAGGCCACATAAACATGGTTACACAGGGACTATTTGTCTCTAATGGAAAGCAGCGTCTTCGGCACCTGCTGTGTAATCTTCTGTGACACTTTGTACTCCGATGCCCACTGGCCAATATTATCCTCGTTACACCACACTCGGGAGAACAGCACAAACAGGCTATTATAGACTGTCACATTGTTAGTGTCATTCCCGCTTAGATATATCTTACACTGACGACACTGACAAAACAAGTGTGGTGATTTCACCGGTTAAAATTGATAACAGTGGAGAATGAAAACTAAAAATAATCCGAAGTAGTGCTGTGTCGGAAATCACTCCCTTGTTTGCCCATTCACTAATCACAATTTAGATTTCAGCAGTTGAGCACTGATCCTTGTTAAATATCCACTGTGCTAAATTTAAAGATAATGGATATTGGGAATTTTATGCTCGTTTTAATTCCTAAAATGTGTGTCTTTTGTGTGATTTGTGTCATTGTTGTATAGATCATCTTAGTTAGTGCCCTTACAGAACAGACTATAAAGTGCCAAGTTTTAAGTGAGCATTCCCCCAAATCGGAAAGAACAGGAACAATTGTGTTGTTATTACTGAAACCGTTTGCACTTAAAACCCAACCCCAATCTGACAAGTTGTTTGGAGTGTAAACATGTGTTCATTCGTTCAAGCCTTAATTTAAATCAAATGCCCTCATTTACAGTGACGTAGAGTCAAAAACAAGTCAAAAGCAGTCACACAACAAGATAAAATACAAAAATATAAAGGGAAAATCACACAAAACACAAGATAAAATGACAAAAACAACAACATGGGCTTTGTAACTAAAGAAATACCTATGTGTATTACTCCTATCTGCAAGAGAAGGCCAACCAACCTTATTCTACAGGAGACATTGGTGGATAGCTATTACAAGTATAGAATCTCAGGGCAGAGTGAGTGATTGAGTCTAGAGGTTTAAGAAGGGAAGCAGCAGCATGTCTCTAAACTACATCACCAAAGTCCAGAACTGATAAGAAAGCTGTTTCAACAATCTTCTTCCTACTAACCATACGGAAGCCAGTACCGCCATTTCTACCTTTCACTCTTTCTCGTACCGTGACTTTTTCTTGTGCATCGGCATTACTCACAAGCTGCCAGAACTCTTTTCTATGCTCTCCATGTCAGATTCTCTGGGCACAGCGCCAGCAGTTTCGCGCTGTACCTCATAAACTGGATGAACATTGGGCGAAGGCATATAGAGACAGACAACCATTCACACCTACGGGCAATTTAGAGTCATCAGTTAACCTAAGCTGCATGTCTTTGGACTGTGGGAGTAAGCCGGAGAATGAACGCTGACACGGGGAGAACATGCAAACTCCGCACAGAAGGGGCGTCGAGAATTGAACCCCCAGGTGTCGGTGCTAGAACTACACCACCGTGCAGGCGGTGTAGGTGCAGTCAAAAACCTTCACATTTTCTTGGTGGAGGACCCCACAAACCTATTACCTTTAGTGTCTTCTATTCGCTGTAGAAATTCAGAATGTTTGCTGCTACTAGCCAATACGTAAGCCAACATGTGGATAAGGGGAGTACTGGCATTATTTTTTTTCCCGCTACAAGCACTGATAAAAAGGCAATTTTCTGCCCCAGTTTGCTCACAAGATTAGCAATATGGAATTTAAATGTACATTTCTCATCAAGCCAGATGCTAAGATATTTATACTCTATAACTCTCTCAATATTAGATCCATTCGCAGCGGCTTTATGCAGATTATTGTGATCTAACGTGATCTCATCACTACTCGTCATATTTTGACGCTTGTACAGAACCTTGTACACGGTATCTTGACGCAGGAGGGTCGCGATTAGGTTTAGGCAATGAAACTACTTTTCAAGGTAAAGAAACCAGATCATGGTTTGGCTTAAAACCTTTTGGAAAACCCCCTATTTTTAGGCCCTTTCCCCGAAAATGTCATACCCAAACTAAAAAGGGTGTCTCTCAGCAGCCACTAGGGCTATTTGAATAATGTTGGTGTTATAATAAAAGGTCCACATGTGAGATTTTGTTCAGAACCCAAATCATAACACAATGTGTGAACATTCTCTCTGCAAAGGTTGACTTTGATAAAGTGAAGCAGAACAAAGGTAGAGAGGGTTTAGTACAGAGAAAATTTAGGCGAGGACTCCAAAATGTGCATTGGGGCACATTTGTGCAACATCTGTGACATTTGAATTTTTTCATGTACCAAACCATATATTTCACTTGTATATTACTTATGATGTTCAATAAAGTTTGTTTCATAAAGCAAGCTATGATTTACAGTTTTAAATAACAATCGCTCAGTCTTAACCCCCTAGGGGGGGGGATTGGTTTCTAAAAGGTTACAATTATTAAGCTTGTTCAGAAACTTGAAATACGAACGCAACGGCATCTGACTCAGTGACATAGCTTCACGTGACAGTTGAAGCTGACCTTATGAAGCTGACAATAATGACGCAGATACGTTTTCATCGGAGTTAACTGAAACCCCGCTGGGTTTCATACAGACTCTAACGGGTGCCTTGTGCGTCGGCATCAATACGCCGAGGCCCACTGCCCAAGCGTCGGTATTTGACGCTTTGGGAGTGAGACCAAGCTGTGGGATCTCTTGCTCTGGAAAACATGACTTTTTTGAGAGTTGCAGGTTCTCCATGGCTAACACAATTGTGTTATTAGCATAAAGATGGACTTGACAGTCCCTCAGTGAAGAAACAATATCATTATTATAAATGGTAAAAAGGACAGGACCCAAAATGCAGAACACCTTTTGTTCCTGGCAAGAACCCAGACTGGACACTCCCTGTTACAAGCATTTCCCTCTATGACAATGGAACATCATTGTCTCAGGAGCAAAAACAAATGCTTTTGACAGGTCTATGAAAACGACCTCATTCATTAATATGTGCATAGAAATATACTTATTTGGGAATTATGTTTGAGGTTTTGCATCGAGAAAGCGGTGAAGTTGTTGTGAAAAGAGAGAAGCAAATAAAAAAAACTACTGAAGAAATGTTAATGATAGTGTCCGAGGTGGAAGGCAGAAAAGGCAAACGTTTCCAAAGTGTTTCCATGGGAGTGACAATAATATTAAAAATAAAGAGGCTTGGGCTGCGAGGCGGTGAATATTGTGTCCCCTGAGATACAGACTATGGCTCAGGTTAAAAAGAAAATAGTTTGATATTAAAGTTTATGTGAAAAGAATAATAACAAACCAGAAAAAAAAGGTGATTGATTACATAATTGTATTAGGGCTGTACAGCATAGTTTGAAGATTCATTTGTGTGTGTGTGTGTGTGTGTGTGTGTGTGTGTGTGTGTGTGTGTGTGTGTGTGTGTGTGTGTGTGTGTGTGTGTGTGTGTGTGTGTGTGATGGCCTCATAAAGTATGACAACATACATTCAAAGCTATATTCAGAACCTTCAAAATATATCAAATATATTTAATTATGACAATAATGAGGATGAAAGGGCATCTACTTCATAGTTATTCAATACAATTGGCCAACGCCTTAGTGAACTAACAGGTTTAAAATGTGTTGTATACTACAGCCTTTTATAATCAGTGTATAATTGGTGTTAATTATCCTTTTACGTCCTTTTATGATCTATTATGTTGTTCTTTTATTCCCCTGGTTTTGTTTGTATATTTTATTTATTTGTCTATTTTTGATTGATTATTGTAGTATTCATTGCCCATGGTCCTTTGTGTTTACTGATTTTTAAGTTATGTCTTCTTTGCTTCTATGTAGAGCACTTTGTGAACTTTGTTTTTAAAGGTGCTATATAAATAAAGTTATTATTATTATATTATTATTATTAATATGAGATGCATTTAGTGAAAAGGTGTGTGTTTATATTTGTGTGTAATCATGGTGTAAAGTGGCAGTTCTAAATTTGTTCGCATAGTAATGTTTTCTTCTTTAAGAAGAAACTACATTATTTGTTACTAAAGCAATGGCTGAAATACCGCTGTGATTAGTATTTTCACGAAACAGGATAGGATATTCCTGTTTAAGTAGAACAATTAAATATTTGTGCTAATTGCTCTGCAATAAATGGAGCAGCTAGCCTGAGAAGAAAAAGGGGTCCAGTTAACGCTCAAGAGTGGATTTCCTGGAATCAATGGAATATTATGCTTGGAAAACATTAGGCGAGAAAAGCTGGAAGGTAAACTGAGAAATGTGGCACATGGAGTAATCGTCAACATCAGCAAGAAGGGAAGATGTCTTTTTTAAATTCTCAACATCAAACAGATGGCCAGCTGCAACAAAATGCTCATTAAAGGCCAAATAAATCTCGTCTTGCTCAGATACTAAACATTCTTCAAATGTAACATGAGTGGGTAGACAGACAGAGTTTTTTTTTGTGTTGCTGCTAGAAATTAAATCTCGATAAAAAACTAGAGCATCTTGCGATGGGATCGTATAAGCTGCAACGCCAAATTAGGCCAGGGGCATAAAAATGGCCCCTTCCTCACTTTCTACACCCCTACTTCCGACACCCTTGTTCAGAACACACCCATCTTCAATGGGAAGTTCAGTCATGAAGACTCTCTCTCTCTCTCTCTCTCTCTCTCTCTCTCTCTCTCTCTCTCTCTCTCTCTCTCTCTCTCTCTCTCTCTCTCTCTCTCTCTGTGATTACTCTCTCAGCTGATCGCGAGCGTTCACTTTAAGGTTTACCAAGCAGGTTCTGCACAGTTCCTTAAGCCAATCACATCGATGCTGTCAAACTTTCTTTTTTTTTTTTAAATGTTGCTGCTGTCAGTTGTAATTTCAGCACAATCAAATGCGACCCTCCTCCACCCCAGTCACCTCCAGTCAGCATCACAGTCATTCATTCACCTCATTCATCATTGGATTGCAGCAACTTCATCACCACCACCAGTGTCTGGACTCCAGGCGGATTCGGCCTTATCTGACCTAAGCATCACTACCCCTCTATCATCCTACTTCGGGATGGAGTCCAATCAATCGCCAAAGACTTTGCACTATTCAATTTGTATGCGTGTGTAATAAATGATTGTTAAATTCTAATGAAGTCTCTCCTGATTGAAATAAATGTGTCCACAGACAGACAGAAATATAAATATCTGACAAATCACTCAAAACGACTTCTGTGGGGGTTCCCTCTGCAGTTGGTGTCCCCAGGACCACATGTTCCATTATGACGCACACACAGCGGCTGGTAATCAGATTCAGTTAGTCCCTAATTGTCTAAAAATGAGCCAATGAGATGGATCCCTAGAGCTCTAGTTCGAGTTTGGCTTTGTTTCTTTCCTTAAAAAGGGTTGGCAGTTCAGATGAAAAACCAAGGTTGGATCTGTCTCTTCTTTTGTTTTGTTTTCTCATGAGGACCACGCTTGTTTACAACTGAGAGGAAGGTCTTTATTAAACGTTCCAGTAATAATTCTACATACAGGATTTCAGAAGTCTAATGATGATCACAGTGATTAAGGTCATACAAAGAAGAACCTGCTCGTCAAAGTTATATAAAGGCAGAGCGGATGTTAGATCTCTAACAGCGAAATGCTCTCGCTGGAGTCCTGCTGGTAAACACTCCTGTTAAACATGCTGATATACACACCCAAAATATACACAGTAATTAAGTAATTAGTCTGGTTGAATTCACGTATGAACCAGCAAACATATGCAAAACTGTGTGTTTGTGAGTGCGTGAACAAGTGAATGTGTCACGCCTAAATGCGGTGTACACACTCCAGCTGCGTCTTGACTTTATCCCTGACTTTCTCCAGCTGCTCCTGGCTACACACCTACTGTATTCATTCTCTCTTCCCGCAGAGGGGAGGGGAAGAGGCAGAAAAAGGTGGTGAAAGTGTAAACTGCTTCTGCAAAATGTTAGTGCTAATCAATCGTGTGAATCAGTGAAAGTGCTCTATATGTAAAAATGTGATGAAGAAATACATGCGGTGGCTCCCTCTTCTCTGTATCCTGATTGCTGTTGCCTGTACATTTCTGCCTCTGGCAACAACACTCAGAGGCGTAGGTGGACTGACCATCATGAGTGGCCAACTGGGACCTGAAGGCCAACATTGAGTCTTCCCATAAAGACGAGAGAGACAGAGAGTGAAAGAGAGAGAGAGAGTGGGATGTGGGGGGTATAGAGTGCACCATTGGTCCATGGTTCTCTCCTTCAAACTATTGTTTAGTTGCTGTAAATAGAAATGTATATATGACTAATGAATATATATGATACAACCGCCGACAGAGAAATCAAAGTGAGACTGTAAAAATCAGAGGAAAAGGGCCATTTCAAACAGACAGAATAAAAACTGCCACTAATTAATGGATTTAATAGGGCTGCAACAGGTGATCTACTTCCTCCGATTAATAATTCACTTCCTCAATAAGTTCTATTCAAGTGTCTCATTAAGTCACTACATGCGCAGCACGAGGACCCTGAAACTGGAGCAGCTATATGGAATTCAGCCATCATTCATTTCATTATCGACAGTGCTTTTCCAAAATATCTTCCATGAAAAGAAACTATGCAGGTTGTCATCAGATTCATAGTGCGAACATCCCATTCACTGAGCTATATTGTTTCAATTTACTCCAAACGTAACCCAATTTTTGTGTGGACCTTGAGACAGCTGGATTTTGGACTTTTGGCTGCCTGCCTGGTCCCTTGGTTCTTTTTGCCTCCGCTGACTGCCTACCTGTTTCCGCCCTTTATACTGCCTTTTGACTCTAATATCTGCTTTTCTTTTATTCCTCCTACCCACAGGTTCTGCTTCTGGGTCTCACTCCAGAATTGAAACACTGATACCAACATTCTGAGGCTATATTTGCCCAAAATAGCGAGAGAGTAATGTGGTTTAGTCTAGAAATGTACAGTCTATTGATTTTCATCCATCCTCTGCTGCCATGATTCCTCTTCCACCCGGCCCACCAGTCACCTGACCTGATCCTCTACCTGTCTGCATTCTCGTCCCTCATTACTTTATCTGCCCCAGACTACATACAGACTATGATACTACAGTATTTCTAGTAATCTTCCAGATTGATTATTGCAGCCTTGTTTCCTTATCTATTGCCTGTCTGCAAGTGACTCTGTCCTGCAGCTTTGGACACTTGGCTGCCAGCCTAGTCCCTTCTGGTCTTGTTTGCCTCCACTGACTGCCTACCCGTTGCTGACCTATATATCCTGCTTTTTGACAAGTAAAGCCTGCTTTTGCAGTACTCCTCCTACCTGCTGATCTTGCCTCTGGGTCTAAATCCAGATGTGTTACAGTGATAACCTAAATATCAAAGCTCCAAAATAAGGAAGTTTAGGGGGCACTGCATGCCAACAGGAGCGTATCTATGTTCCCTCAGCCCTATGATCCCTATGATAACGCCAATGAGGTCATGTTTTGGCCCCCCTGTCTATTTGCTTGTTCTTTTTTCTGTCTGACTGTTATTGGGTACTGTTAGGAGGATATCTCAAACAGTTATAGAAAGTGTTTACATTGGCCAAGGATGAGGAAACATAGGGTCTAATTTGGATGGGGAATAAATAATTGGTGCTGAAGGAACATAGGGCTGAAGGAACATAGAGCTGAGGGAACATAGGGCTGAGGGAACATAGGCTGAAGGAACATAGGCTGAAGGAACATCAGGCTTAAGGAACATAGGACTGAAGGATAGGGCTGAGGGAACATAGGCTGAAGGAACATCAGGCTTAAGGAACATAGGACTGAAGGATAGGGCTGAGGGAACATAGGCTGAAGGAACATCAGGCTTAAGGAACATAGGAATGAAGGAACACAGGGCTGAAGGAACACAGGGCTGAGGGAACATAGGGCTGAAAGAACACAGGGCTGAAGGAACACAGGGCTGAGGGAACATAGGGCTGAAGGAACACAGGGCTGAAAGAACATAGGGCTGAGGGAACATAGGGCTGAAAGAACATAGAGCTGAGGGAACATAGGGCTGAAAGAACATAGGGCTGAGGGAACATAGTGCTGAAGGATAGGGCTGAGGGAACATAGGGCTGAAAGAACATAGGGCTGAGGGAACAGAGGGCTGAAGGAACACAGGGCTGAAGGAACACAGGGCTGAAAGAACATAGGGCTGAGGGAACAGAGGGCTGAGGGAACAGAGGGCTGAGGGAACATAGTGCTGAAGGATAGGGCTGAGGGAACATAGTGCTGAAGGAAAATAGGCTGAGGGAACAGAGGGCTTAATTTGGATGGGAAAAAAACCCATAGGTGCTGATGGAACATAAGGTTGAGGGATAGGGCTTAGGGAACATGGGGCTGACACCCATGCCAACAATAGCGAGAGTATTGTGGTTTAGCCTAAGAATGTTCCGCTGTGATTTAAAACACTGCTCCCACCTTTTCCAGTCACCTAATCTCAACCTCTGGTCAGATAACCTGAATCACATCCCCCCCATCAGCCCCTAATATACTCTACCTGCCCATGTAGTAATTCTAGTCATTTTCTAGATTGTCTCCTGCAGCCTTGTGTCATGTATCTACCTTCTGCCTATTCTAGTGACTTGAAGCAAACATGTTTTTTGACTTTTGGCTGGCTGCCTGATCCCTTATGGTCTTGTTTGCCTCCGCTGACTGCCTACCTTTTGCTGACCTACTGTATATATCTTTCTATCTGACGAGTAAAGCCTGCTTTTGTACTACTACTCCTACCTGCTGATCTTGCTTCTGGGTCTCACTCCAGAATTGTTACAGTGATAGCATGAATTTTGAGGCTCCAAAACGTTGGGGCAGAGAGCATGGAAACCATGCCAACAACGGCAAGAGGAATGTAGTCCAGTTTAGTCTACGAATGTACTGTTATACAGATTTTCATCCATCCGTCTGCCCATTTACTGCTTAGCTGGGTCCATGTTGTGGTGACAGTAAGCAAAGAGCCCCAGTCAGCGGTCTCCTCAGTCATGTCCTCCAGTTCCTCCTGGGGATTGATTTTCAATCTTTATTTAACCTTTAGTTGACTGCCTATGGACAACTAAATCTTTTGGCTTATAAATTATGTAGGTAAATATAACATGCATTACACCACAAAATCGATTCGGGGGAAGGGTTCAGTTTGTCTGAGGTATTTTTCCAACCACAATTGTTTCGGCTACCTACGTCTTGTATTTGCAGCTTCTACACAGTGAAGCTTATAAAGAGCACTGGAGGAGAGTATTATATCCTTCTTGTTTTACCGCAGGCTGTTAAGGTTAAATACAAAATAATACAAACTCACCGAAATGTTAAATTTCACATTAAAATTCATCACCCATTGAAATGCTAAGTATATTTAAAGCATTCTGTTTAAATCTGTTTAATAGATAATGCTATATCTTTGAAGACCATACAGGACTACTTTATTTCAATGTTTCCACAGTGTGAATGACGAGATGTCGGGTTACTGCAGGACTGTTTAAGTCCACCGTTCTGAATATAAATTTGTAGAACTTGCCTGCTCAAAAAGCATCAGTATGCAGCGAGCGAGAGAAAGCAATTTGATAAATTGCAGCTGTATGTCCTCCACATGTCATGTATAATGTGAATAAATGTCTCAAATTGCAGCACAATTAGTAAAAAAAAGCAGGTCTGGCAAGTCTGAGGCCACAGGTGCTGCGGGTCTCATTGTTGGGTGGACTACCCACTTTCCTCTATTTAAAACATTATCTTAAATTGGAATTTGGCTTCCTCTAATAGGCTTATGAGATGCATCAGCTTTCATAGAAATTCTATTTCTGTTATTGAATGCCAAGACAGGTGTTATCTGTGTTCCACAGCACCATCCCAACATGAAAGCATGATATCAGAACCAAGTGGTTCCTGATGATCAAATAATCACCTGCTGTGAAGAAAACAACATGATAATTCCATCTCCGTCGCTCCTTTGCTCTCCTATACTCGAGAGTGGAGTAGATCTAAAGCGGCACTAAGCTAACTGCTCAGACTGTTGTGTTTTCAAAACACCCAGGAGGAACAGAGATGTTAAATTCTTTAAGCTGTATCATTATGTTGAACAGTCATTTAAAGAAATGCTTTCACAGCTTGGTGGATTTAATGAAATACAACAGATGTTGTACAAATAAAAAACTGCAGAGAATACAAGTATTGTCCCTTTGCATTACTTGCATTTTATCAGTAAATTATAATCAATCAATCGAATATCATGGAATTATAACATTAATATGAAAGTGACTGTACATCCCCTACATCTGCTGTACTCGCTGAATATACTGTAGGTAACTGATGCTCAATGTTAAGACAAAACCACTTCCCTGGAGCCTGCGGCACTTTAATAAACTACTGGTGTGAAATTAAAGCATAGATTGTTAAAAGATATATTTTGTATCAGCTGATTGTGGTCGTACATTGTAGCTTGTTATTTTTTAAACTGTTGCATCCATACAATTACCCCCAAAAATAAATGTTATGGTTGTTTTAGCGTTCTCATCTTTACTGGACTGAAACAATGACAGAGATCAAAATACCGTGAATCGAGCCGAGAACATTATGGTTATGTGCCTAAATACTTTCAATGTCTTTTAGAATTTCTCCACATAATTGTATTGTGACTAAACTCTTTTGGCTTATGGTCGCAATCTCTAATTAAATGGTGTCAGATGAATCATACCGACAGTTGTCACGGGATCAATTATTTAATCGTTTGTACATCAGGAATTTAATCAAAGTGGTGAGCATACTTTTTTTTTCTTTATGTGATTTTAGATATGGGAATGAATATTGATAATGATGAACTAAATGCTGTGATCATTTATCTCATTAATTCTGGTAAATTGAATTGTCTCCCATTAAATGAACACACACTTTGTTTAACATGATTGCAGCTTCATATTGCGTATTGTTTATGCTCAATACCACATGTTTATATGTTTGGTATAAGGCTGTTTAGTATGTTTAGTGCAGGTATGTCAAATATACAACACCTAGAAATCCAAACTGGACTTTTTATGTTTTTTTTATATGAAAGGTGACTACTTCCCGCTTACTGTTACATATACAATGTAAATGGTAGTGTAGCACTCTATGTATTCCACTGTAAATATCATAATTATTTACATGTTAATTTGTATGACACTGATTCATTGAAAGGTATGAAACAGTTTTCCACATGCCAATAATGTTTTATATTTAGTCATGCAGGTGATAAACGTAGGCTTTGCGGTCTCTTGTTCAAGGTTGGTAGAATTTCCTGTGTTGCTCTTTACAGCAGTTTGAAGCTTTGTGAGACTTCCCTTCATACAAATATTTTACATGTTTGCCCTGTAAAGCTCTTAAAATTCTCTATGCACTTAAAAATACGATCTGCTGCCATAAATTCTTCAGACAGTTCATCTGATCCACGAATGCAGCTTGTTATCGTATTTAAGGCTATTTGTCAATGTCTCCCCCCACTCACACACAGACAAACAAACAAACCCTTACTATATCCATCTTGGAGAGGGTGTGAGGGGGATGTGGTGCCTGCGGACTCTGCAGGCCGGGTCCATGCTTGCACCATTGCTGAGGGGTTCGGTTGTCCTGTTCCTAAAAGACAGATGCACAAAAAATACATTTGTGAGTGACAAGAATATATCACTGTAGTTTGGAGTGAAACCTCAGTCAGGTGTGTCTCTGAATGGGAAGGGGTTGAAAATGGGACTCAAGGACACTTCAGCAGCAGCAGGGATTATTTGAAACTGATGGACACACAGCGGGGCTCTCGCTAGTCCAGCAGCCACGCTATCCTCCACTATCCGGCCTATCCAGGTGGAGCCTGTCAAGTGGCTGAGGATGGATGTACCCTGCTGCTTTTCAGTCTTTCCAACACTATCTATCTACTGTATCTATCTATGCATTTCTGCATTGTCTTTCTCTTGCTTATTCAACAGACAGACAAAGACACACATGCACAGGTCACACTGGTGGGAGCTTTCCCTCGGACCTGCTGCAGAGACCGGGCGTCTCAGAGCAGCTGTTTCAGCTCCACACTCCTTCAGGAGGAAAGAATAATGTTGATGCTCTGCTCACCGATCTGTTGCCTGCCATCCGACCAGCGGTGCCTGATAGTGGGAAAGCTCACGACTGCATCCATTCCAAAACACGGCAGCAGTGAGCCTGAGACACTTTTTCTGCTTTCACCTAAACAGTATTGGCTTTTTTTTTACAAGTTTTATGCTATTTACATCACCAACATGTCTCTTCTGTAATATGTCTTTACTCTAATAATAATGCAGGTCTTGCTCTACACCTACTGCAACATCACCACCTTCCTGAGACAAGGCTCTGTAATGTTATTCGGAAAGAAAGTAGCTTGTTCCTGCAGGATAAGGCCTTTGCTTTCCTTGAATGATTCATGGGACCCCTAGAGCTGGACAAGGGGCCATGTAACATGCCAAGTATTACGGATATTTAATGTTTCAGTGCCCTAAGCAAGCTGTTATGGGGGGGGGGAAACACAATTTCGAGCAGCAACTCCTGTTTGCAACACTGCCGTCAAGAAAATCCAAATAATTCCGGTAAGGCTGGCTTCCAAAGAGCATGGCTACTACCCTGTAGCGCTGGAAAATAACTGCAGAACCACGGAGAAAGAAAAGGAATGACGCCTTCAGCTGTCATTACTCTCATCCAGTGGTTCTCAATTTTCTTGGGGCTTGTCACCCCTTTAAAATGAAATCCTGTCTACGTGCTGTGCTGTCCCTTGTCACTGATAACACAGTTGTGACCACTTCAACCATTAGGTTAAATTAAAGATTGTTTAATTTAAATATTTTTCAGAGTGAATAAGTAAAATGATCCAGTAATTTACAAAACTAAACATGTTGTGTTGAGGAGAGTCCCATGTTTCTGAGCATAAAAATGTTGTTTTTCTTCTGTTTTCGGATCCTATTTATCTTCTCACGACCCCTTCAGGGAGTCTGGACCACCAGACTAGGAAACACTGATTTATTCTAATATATGGTATGACTAAAAGTGAGAGCTTGGGTTATGTTATTGCACATTGGTGGCTGTATTTTCAAGCAGCTGTTTAAGTAGCATAATTGATTATGATGCTGTCTGTGGACGAGAAGAAAAAAAAGCAGTGACCTGGTTTTTGGTTGGAAAACAAGCTGGCAGGTTGGAGTGCTGCCTGCACTGACCGAGACTTTTGGCTGCCAGCTGCAACATCTCAACAGTATATTAAGTGTGTCGACCCTAAACACTGCAAATGTATCTAATTCGTTGAAGTCTATGTCAATCCCTGTTTCAGGCACAGCGCTAAAAATAGCTCAAACGTAGCGCAAAGGCTTGTTTTTAACACACACAAAAACAAAAACACTGCGAGGTCCTTGCATCGTGGCTCTCCACAGTTGGTTCAAGATCAAAGCCCAGAAAAACCTGTTTTGATACCGGCAGCCAGCCGGTCATGTGGGGTAGACGGCAAGGTCGTCGAGGTTATGGAGTGACTGAGATGCAGCAGTTTGTGGCTCTCTGCCGTTTGTTTGTTGGCGCGCGGGTCCATCTGGCGGGCAGCGGAAGAATTGTTCATGTGGAGCGAGAGGAAGAGAGAGAGAGAGAGAGAGAGAGAGAGAGAGAGAGAGAGAGAGAGAGACGTTGACTGACACGTTTCTAGTGGCCGCTCTCACCCTCAACCGTTGAGAGCCGTTTTAACCGTTGAGACACTTCTTTCGCTATCTTGTTCAGTCCGTATGAGAGGAAATGGTAAAAGTCCACAACCTTTATTAAACACTAATAACTAACGCTAAACTTCCGGCCAACAGTCAGGTAGTGGAGGAAACGCCATCTTATTTCTAACTTAATGCTAACGTCACAGGAATTAAGCTAGGCTATATATTTCAGCCGTTAGGCGAAAAGAGTGTTTGTAAAACAAGCAAAAATGTGGCTAAAATACACAAAAACACACGAATGTTCCACATTTAAAGTTTGCCTACCGTGTTTATTTAATTGTACATCAGTGTGTATCAGCGTGTATGACCGACTCGGCCCACCCGCGGTGCTCATCAGTTCTCACCGGAGCGTGTGGAACTCAAGCCCCCGGCCGGTCACCGAAGAATAGCAGTCGTTAAATATTCATCCTCCGTTCCCGGTGGCACACTTTTCCTCTCCACTGACCGACCCCTGCTGTCTCTGCGCCGGGAGTCCCGTCAGAGGAGCGAGCGGCAGAGGTGAGGAGGGAACAGTGTTGAGTGCTTCAAATGTGTTGCAGTTTCAGTTTTTTGGGGTGTTTTTTGTTTTTTAATTTCTTTCCTCTTTGACCAATAAGATGAAGGGGAAACGTGACCACGGAGCTCCAGCGTGGGTGTCCCGGAGGAAAGGTAGGGTTATTTTTGAGTGCACTCACTCACTCCCCCTCCCTCCCCCCTTGCTCCCTTTGCCTGCACACTTTGGTGTATCTACTTCTCTCCCGCAAGATAAATGTTTGTCCTAGAGTTAGACTACATACTGTATCTAATTTTTACTCATTATGAGACTATATTAAATCATGGAAAAACAATGCAAAATGCTTAGGTAATTGCTTTGTGTTATGCAAGCCTCACACTTGCTGCAGGCCTGTAAACCTACCTGAACCAACCAACTTCAAACTATTAAGAGTGCTGCAGGTGTAATGCTGGTCCACTAGATAGCAGCAGATTGCTTCATGTGTGTGTGTATGTGTGTAAAGTGTGTGTGTGTAAAATGACAAAGATGGTCTTCTGCTCCCCCTCGGGACCTGAATGCTTTTGATGAGCCTCATCAAGTCCACTTCTGTCATAAGTCTGATTTTCTCTCCTGGGCTTGTATCCCAGTTTCTCTGTGTTGTCTCTTCTCTACAAATTCTTTCAAAAGATGGAGGGCCACCTGCCAGCAGCGATTGCTTTGGGAAGACGGAGACTGGCTGCTACTCAGGCCTTTTCACGTTTGATAGGGTCTTTTCATTTTGCTTCAAAGGCAGATGTATGGTTAGAGGGAAACCGCGGGAAATCCAGGAAAAAAATGCTCTTTCATTATGTTCCCCGTCTTTTTATGCACATGTGCACCCACTCAAAGACATACAATTGCACTGTGCACACATGCACACACACATACACACACACACATTCATGACGTGCTCTTTGCTGCTTGGTAATGATCAGATAGACTTACACACCAGGACCAAAGATCGGGATCTGGCAACCCAATACCTATACCCTGTAACGGGACAGATCTGGCAATCGGACCCCTTCCCTCTGGAAGAGGAATAATTTGGTTGATGGCACTAATAATCACAGCTCTGTTACTGATCCTTCACTGGCTTGTGTGTGTGTGTGTGTGTGTGTGTGTGTGTGTGTGTGTGTGTGTGTGTGTGTGTGTGTGTGTGTGTGTGTGTGTGTGTGTGTGTGTGTTTGAGAGAGTCATTCCTTCGTTATTGATAAAGACGTCATATATCTACAAGTGGGTGTTTCTCCTGCCTCTGCTCTTTCTCCTGCTGTTACGTATGTGGACGTTGGTGGCTGCCTGCATTTCTCATATTTATACTATTACAATTTTCTTTTTTTTCAGAATGATGCGTCACTTATCTTCGCTCATATACACACACATGCACACACACACACACACACACACACACTTGACAGTATATGTTACTCTGGAAAAAGAGGAGGAGTTGATTTACGGTCAGATAACATAAAGGTGTGTGTACGTGACTTCTCTTCTGCATAAGTGTAAATGCAACGCATCAATAAAGAAGTTACAGGTTGGTAATAGCAGATTTGAAGACATCTTACTGTTCATTCAGTCTTATTGTCTGCATCCCATGTCTGTTTCTCTCTCTCTGTCTCTCTCTACCTTTTGTATTATTTATGCCCCGCCCCCTCAGCCACCCAGCGCTCTCGAGTTTCACCTGTAGAGCCAGATGACAAATTAAGACTCCTTCTACGACCCGCCACAAGGAACTCCTCAGTTGCACTCAAACACCGACACATACGCGCACATGCAAACGCACACAGATACACACAAACAGGCAACCCATCTGCCCTTCTCTCTTTCTCCCTCGAACACACACACACTTGCTCGTGCACACACTAGCTGTCACACACTCTGAGGAGGGCAGTGTGAACAGAGCGCTGTGCTGAGTGAGGGAACGTGTTGTAGTGAGCAACAGAGGACAGAGTAGGTCAAAGGAAGAAGCTGAGTTTGACTTCAAGACTTTTTCAGTTTTTTTGCTTCTGTTTTTTTTTTTTTTTTATCTCTACTGAAGACACCTACGGCAAGGACGCAACAAATTTGAAGACTTCAGAGATTCTGGCGATCAGCACTCGCTTTTTCTGTACTGTTTGTCATTGAATGTGGAGGTGACTATGATGGAAAGCTGCCTTGGTGAATGAGTGTGGTGAAGCTGCCACTGGACTGAGTCTTTTACTGCGACTCTCTAGGAGAAAGACTTGACCTACAGAGTAGAGCTTGAGCTGGAGGGACAGATGCATGTTTTTCGTTTGTGTGGTTTTAATGTTTCTATCCAATTTGACAGCAAGCAAAGCTGCAGGGATCATACTGTGTGTAAATCTGTAAAACCACTGAAAATCACTTTTGTAATGCCTGAATTGCAGCTGTGCACCTTTGCATTCATTAGTTTCGCCCCAGGACAACTCCATGGCTGGGAAAAAAATGGAGTTGGGTGGTGAGGAGGATCTCCTGTGTCTAGGATTAATAAGGTTGTTGTTGTATCCCACCTGCTAGCTCTGATGTCAAGTTAAAACTTCTGCAAACTATCCATGTGGCTCTGCGGAAGCTCTTTGCAAGCTTTTCCACAGAAGTATAAATTAGACATAAGTATTCGTCGTGCTTCGTCATGCTTCATAATACAGTTAATGCTATGCTTACATAAGCAGATTTAGATTTCGAGAATGTGTTTAGAGTTCTGACCCATTGACCACTTTGACTGCAAAACCTGTAATAGAGCTGGACATTCATGGGTATAGATTGCAATCTCTTGATAGGGGTTGTATAACTATGCAAGAGTCAGAGCTCTCTCAGACTAGAGATTCCAGGGTGGTGTGTCCAAAAAATGAGATAGGGATTATTTCATTTTTATTTCATTTATTTATTTGAACAGGGACCGTACACATCAATCAACCCAGGGGTAAATGTGTCAGTTTTAGCTAAAGCTAAATTTCAATTAGAGAGTTTGCAGTGAAGGAGGGCTTGGTGATCATTTGGTACCACTGTAGATAGCAGTTTAAAACACCACTGACGTGTAACAGTTTGTGGTGCCATGACATAAGCACTGACTAAATAATTTTGGTATCAGTTTAACATAGTTCCTGGATGGGGCGGTGATATGAAGACCAACGTTTACTTAACTACTTTGTTTCATTGAGTCATTGCTAGAGTTTGTGTTTACATGCATGCGTCTGTGTGTGTGTGTTTGTGTGTTTGGGTATAAAGATTGCTGACATTTAGTTCTACGTCTGGACAGGGGCCTTCATGGGGACCAGATTTGAGCAGTGTGGAACTGCTTTGGCCAGGTGGACCTGTCCTCAATCAGAACCTGCATATAGCGCTTGCGCAAAGTCAACTAGGCATATCTAGCCAAGGAATATTTTAAAGGTCAGACTCATGTTACTGTATTTTCTTTACACATCACATCATCATTTCTTTATTTTAAACCTAAAATACAGCGTTGCCTTCCGTACAATGTGCATTTAATATTTGTGTTTGTGTGTTTGAAGGTTTACAGCATCCTAAAGAGAGGGCATGGTGTGCTCCTAGCCACTTGTGAAAATGCCCAAGAAAGACCCCAAGAAGGATGCAAAGAAGGGTGGAAAACCTGAACCAGAGAAAAAGAAAGAGGAGGAAACAAAAGGGAAGGATGACAAAAAGGGAGGAAAAGACAACAAGAAACCCAGCAAGGATGATAAGAAAGGAGGTAAAGATGATAAGAAAGGTGGGAAAGATGACAAGAAGGGGGGCAAGAAGGGAAAGGAGGAGCCACCCAAGGGGAAAGATGATGGAAAGAAAGGAAAAGGAAAAGGTAAGAAAGTGGAATCCGAGGAGGATGAGGAGGAGCTCCTGAGTGATGAGGAAGAGGACGAAGAGTTCAGTGACTCAGAGGAGGAAGACTCAGAGGATGACAGGAGAAAGAAGGGGCGAGGAGGTAAAGGGGCCAAGGGAAAGAAAGGGGGAAAGTCTAAACATGGGGATTCCGAAGATGACGAGGAGGATGAGGACTACGACGAGGAGGATGACTACGAAGAAGAGGATTACGGCAAAAAAAAATCTAAAGATGGCCACCACCATAAAGGTGGGAAATCGGATGCTGATGCAAAGAAGAAGAAAGGCAAAAAGAAAGAAGAAGCTCCACAGCTTCCGATAAAGGAAATCCCAAAGAAAGGTCTGAAGAACATGTCCACGATGTTCATGAAGTTTTCTGGCTTCAAGAGGCGCAGGAACAGCAGGAAGAAGCTGAAAAGTACATCACGTTTGTTCCTGGGGTTGGGGAAGAGAAAAACCCGGCTCGCGGAGAAAAAAAAGAAACGACGCAAGTCCATGCTGAAGAACACCTCTCGATTCATGATGAGGTTCAGGGCCAGCAAAAAGAAGAACAAAGAGAAGGACGACAAAGCGAAGGAAAATGCTGGGAAGAAGCCAACTTATATGCTGCTTCGTCTGGGAGGGCAAGAGAAGAAGGGGGGCTTCTTCAGAAACGCATTTGGAAAGAAGAATGGCGACGGGCCTCCTGAGGACTTCAAGAACACAAGTGCGTTGCTGGGTAAGGTTGCAGCAGCAACTAACTGGCTGACCAAACGCTTCCTGTCCACCAAAATGCAAGGAAATGAAGGGCACCACGGCGCGGCACGAAGCCGATACGCCGGTTACCAAAACAACGGTTACGAGCACGAGGAGGAGGCTTATGGATATGACCGTCAACATTCAGTTGGCCAGAAAGGTTACGGAGGCTACGACGACGGTTATGGCGATTATGGTGAGGCTCAGTTTGGTTACTATGAAAATGGGGTAGCAGACTATCAAGACCTGGGTTACTATGAGGAAGAAGGACTCTATGATCCAAATGCAGAATATTATGAAGGTGGTCTTTATGATGATGGCATGGGGGACTACTATGACCCTTATGCCTCCGCTCAAGGCTACTATGACAACTACCAGCAGCAACAGCAGGCAATGGCGGTGTATGGTGACGAGGGCCTGGACTACTATGCACTAACGGGCGAGGAGCTTGCGTATGGTGGAGCGGTAGATGGCTTCCTTGACCCTCAGGCTCAGGGTTATTATGATGAAAACGGTCAAGGGGTTTACTACAGCGATGAGCAGAGGGGTTACTATGACACCGGGCAGGCAGGTTACTATGAGGACCCTTATGCAGCAATGATGGGAATACAGGGGGGGGTTCCTCCAGACCATCAACTCAGTTATAATGATGCAGGCATGCTCTACCAAGACTACAGCTCCCAGCAGGCAATGGGGTTCCCACCAGGGGGCCATCAGTTATCTGGCTTAGGAGGGCAAGGGATGGATCAGGTACAGGGCCTGTATGGGGACCAGTATGCAGACCAGTATGATCAACGTGGGGACGATACCGGTGGACTTCAGAGAGGGGAGATGACATTCAGAGTTCCGAGACCCCAAGTGCGCCTGTTTGGGAAAGAGCGTCTCGATGTGCCCTTGCACCCTGTACCTACTTTGCCACCCGATCCAGAATTTGAAGACATGTCAGAAATCCAGTATGAAGACCAGTATCCTCTTGCACCAGGTCATCTTGGTGACATGATGTCAATGCAGCAGCCAATGGGAATGTCCCCGCAGCAACAGATGATGATGTCGCCTCAAGAACAAATGATGTTTTCTCAACACCAAACCATGTTGTCCCCTCAAGACCAAATGATGATGCCCCCACAGATGATGTCACCACAGCAGCAGAGGATGTCACCGCACCAACAGATGATGTCACCACAGCAGCAGAGGATGTCACCACAGCAGCAGATGATGTTACAACAAGAACAAAATATGTCCGCCCAAATGATGCCATCATACAATCTACTGCCACAGCAACAGATGATGCCACAACAAATGATGTCACCACAAGAGCAGATGATGTTGTCGCAGCAACAGATGATGTCTCCGCAAATTATTTCACCACAGGTAATTCTAGCTCTGTTGTGTCATTGATTTTGTCTAACTATACTCTTTAACGCAACTTTTTAGACTTTCAACCTGATTTCTGTATATAATCTGGGGTGGACATGTGAAAACGCAATCCTAAAACTAAGAAAATGTTCCACCGTTGTTAGCTTTAGGTACTGAAATCTAAAAGTACAGCACAAGTAAATGAGTGATAGTAATACTGGAGTGAATAAAACACACATTTCTATGAGATAATTAAGTCGGAATATTTGTGGCTACTCAACAGCCAATGAAATAAACATCTTAATTACATTCTCACCATGAGCAGCAAATATAGGGGGTGCTCTTACTTAATACTGTTTTTGCATTAACTGACAATTAGGGATGGCCAGATCAGGTTATTTTGCCCATAATCTCAATCTGATGCTTATTTTTTCCGAGATAATACAGCTTCACAGTGTAGGCTTCAAGCAGGCTACATTTTAGTTATTACAATAAATCCCATGTACATGCTGGAATAGCATTGTATTTAGAAAAACTACCCTGCATCCAAGCTATTCTTTTACAAACCAACAACAAACACAAAGACATACAAGGAATTTATCTGTACCTTTATTAAATGTCCTCCAGTCTTTCTTCCACACTTCACAATAACAGCAGTGAAATGCATTCTTGATATGTGGTCCTCAAAATCATAATTGTAGAGTATATGTGCCAGTTTACAGAACTTATTTTCAAAAAGGTGGACTGTTGTATTCATGTTGTAATACCATACATTTTCACTCCAATGTCAATACATATTCAGCACTGCTACCCCATTTTAGCGAAATGTATGCTCTCTTAGTTTATTTGGTTTTCAATTTATTGTACTTTTTTTTTTTTTACGACAGCAAATGATGATGGACCCGATGATGATGCCACAGCAACAGGGTTATGGCTCAGTGATCCCTACTCCAACTGCCATGATTATTAAGCAAGCAAGTATGTCCCCCGGTGTTGCACGGCGCCTGAAACCCTCTCCGACTCCATCCCGCCGCTCTGTCATCATGCCCTCCCCACAGATGCAGCGCCATCCTTCTGGTATGGCCTCCCCAGTACCCTCCCCTATGCTTCCACAGAGACGCAGCCCCTCCCCACAACCATCCATAAGGAATGGCTTCATAAATGCCCAAAGACCCCCCTCTGTTATGTCGAGACAAATCTCACCACCTGCCTCCCCCCATGCCCATCATAGAATGCAACCTCGGAGATCACCATCTCCCATGGCTCGAGGACCCTCCCCCCCTCATTCTGCCCGTGTCTCCATTATCCGACGAAGTCCTCCACCCTCACCAAGAGCGTCAATGAGACAACGTTCTCCACCTTCCTCGCCCCGTGCGTCCATGAGGAGGCGAAGTCCTCCAGCCTCACCCACTCTGGGCCGCAGCCCATTTGCGGGAAGGAAGATGCATGGTCGACCCTCCCCTTCCTTCTCCCCTGGTCATGCATCTCCCCCTCACTCTCCACAGCTCAGTAGAAGACCATCTCCCTCTCCCTCCCTATCTCGTCGCAGTTTGTCCCCTACAGGGCCGCGGCCTGGCCCATCATCTCCGACACTGTCTCGTCGCTCAACTCGGCTGCTCAGGGACCCCACACCATTGGCCCGGCCCAGGATGGGGGGACATGTTCCTTTAGGTACCGTCAGGCCCTCACCAATGGGTCTCCGAGGGCGCCCAATGCCCCCACCCACCCAGAATGTTCGTCCATTCCGTGCTTCCTCAATACGAAGCAATAGGTCTTCTGTTCTCACCGTGGAGTCCTCCCCCTCCTCCCCTTTTCACTCCCCTCACATGGTCCACCGTGCTCCCCAGAGGAGAGAATCTGGTCGATTTCACCCTCGCCCTGTGGCCCGAGGACGTCCCCTCAGGGCCCAGCAGTCTATAAGAAGGATGCCTCCTGCCTCACCACAGCCCTCCCTTAAACACATGCAACAGCCTGCATCCCCACGCTTCTCTCATCGACTTTCTCGTCAGTCCTCCCTTCTCTTGCCCCCTCGATCTGCCCACCCACCCACTTATGCACCAGAAACGTATGCGTCTGGCCCCTATGCTGATCCTTATAGTGAGCCATCGTATCAGTTTCACGCCCCCTCTTCTCCCATGTTGTCTGGTGCTTTGCAGAACCAGACTATCAGACAGGCGTCTTTCACTTCCCCCTTCGGCCCAGAGCCAGCCCAGATGGTAGATATGGGTGGGATGGTTACAGAATATGTAGAACCTTATCCTCCATCATCTCCTAGGCTGTCCGGTGCAATGCAAAACCAGGTAATCCGGGATGCGTCCTTTGTTACCTCTCTGCAAAGGCCAATGTCCCCTTATGAGCAGCCTATGGCTCCTTCATCTCCCATGCTGTCTCGTGCTTTGCAGAATCAAGCTATAATGGATGCATCTTATGTTTCACCTATGCAAAGGCCAATGTCCCCTTATGAGCAGCCTATGGCTCCTTCATCTCCCATGCTGTCTCGTGCTTTACAGAATCAAGCTATACTGGATGCATCTTATGTTTCACCTATGCAAAGGCCAATGTCCCCTTATGAGCAGCCTATGGCTCCTTCATCTCCCATGCTGTCTCGTGCTTTACAGAATCAAGCTATACTGGATGCATCTTATGTTTCACCTATGCAAAGGCCAATGTCCCCTTATGAGCAGCCTATGCCCCCTTCTTCCCCAATGCTGTCTGGAGCTCTGCAAAACCAGGCAGTGAGAGAAGCCTCCTATGCGTCTCCACTTCAGCGCCCTCAGTCCCCATATGCCTCATCTGTACCTTCCACTCCAATGCTTTCTGGAGCCATGAGACATGGTGAGGCACTAAGAGGTGTGGCTTCTTATCAGGTTCCACAGATCCGTTCATCATACGGACCAACTGTTGTGACTCCATATGATTACATCTCTGAGCCTGGCCCATCACCACTGCTTCATGATGCCCTACAGAACCGTTCTCATTTGCAGAATGTCTCATCTTTAAGATCCCCTATGATGCAACGCCGTAACCCTTATGCACCAGCTGGGCCTCAGCTTCATAATGCTCTTCAACAGAACCCAAACTTACGCCAAGCATCTTATCGGACCCCTATGCAACTTAGACAGTCCCCATATGGACCCCCACCACCCTCTTCACCAATGTTAGGAAGTGCCCTGCGAAACCCACAGTTAATGCAGGCATCGTACCGGCTGCCAGATGGAACCTTGGTGTCACCATATGCAGCTTCACCTTCCTCCCCGTTGCTCGGCCATGCCTTGCAAAACCAACAAGTCCGTGGAGCCTCGTACACCTTGCCCGATGGATCCGTTATCAGGGTAGGTATAGGTGGAACGTGTCAAAATGACTATACAACCTGTCATGTATGTTTGTTTACATATGGAGTAACAACAATTGTTTTATTACAGTTGTACTCTCTTATATTACGCTCCCCTCCCACCCACACAGGACCAACGTATCCCCCAGAAGCCCATGTCTCCTAACCTTTCAAGAGCACTTCGGAACCAGGATGTCAGGACTGCTACATATACTCTCCCCGATGGCACCATTGTAGACCCGAGACAGCAAGTAATGTTGTATTCCTTTCTTCACTCTCCCTATTATTGTTAACCATGTATTATTTAAAGCTGTTGAATATTTGTCTTGCTCTGCTCACTCAGCAACCCATTTCCCCAAACCTGGCCATGGCGCTAAGCAACCCAGCTCTGCGCGAAGCCTCCTATTCTCTCCCCGATGGTACCATTGTCATTGACCCCAAGACACCGAAGTCCCCGAACCTTTCAGCAGCACTTCAGAACCCTTACCTGAAAATTGCATCTTACACCCTGCCCGATGGTACAATCATCATTGATCCACGGAAACCTCTGTCTCCAAACCTTTCCGGCGCCCTTCAAAACTCTGCCCTGCGGAGCGCCTCCTTCTCACTGCCAGAAGGTGTCCACGACCCCAATAGACCCATTTCACCCAACATGTTTAAGGTTAGCTATGGGTTCTCTCTGGTTTTGTATGTTTTCCCTTCACACTACTTGTTACTTGTTAAGTGTCGATCTGATAAACTTTCCTCCTTTCTCGTCTATAGTGGGACTTGAAATACTTCCCACAAATTGATGTAGATCTTGTTTTGCTAATAGTAATTCGTAATCAAATATACTAAGCTGCTGCTTTAACTCTAGTGATGATTAATGCAATTGCACTTGTTTAACATTAGGCCCTCAGTAACCCAGCCTTGAGAGGAGCTTCATACACCCTCCCAGATGGAACTATTATAGTGGACCCAAGGAAACCAAAGAGCCCCAACCTGACAGCCGCCCTGCAGAATCCTTATCTAAAGGGTGTGTCCTTCACCCTGCCTGATGGAACCATCATCATTGACCCACGAAAACCAGTTGGCCCTGACCTGTCTAGAGTGGGTACCTTAATTTAACTTTTGCTGCAACACCTTATTGTCTCTTTTTTTACTAACTCAGGGAAAATCAAACATAGCATTTCAACCATTACAGACTTTAGAACTATTCAGGGAATTGTGATTATAACCTTGAATAACTACCTGGTGTCTTGCTCTGTAGGCTCTTATGAATGAGAACCTTCGTCATGCATCATACCATCTCCCTGATGGCTCCCTGGTTATCCCTGGCCAGAAGCCCAACCTTTCATCCGCTCTGAGGCAAAACCACGCACTTCGGTCTGCAGGTCTCTATCATCTCACAGACAACTCTGTCCTGTCAGGTGCACCCAAACCCAAACCTCCCAATCTTGCCTCTGCGCTGCGGAATGACGAACTCCGTGAGGTCAAATACAGGTGGGGAGCTGCACTAAAAATATAAACTAATGACCAGATAGGCTTGTCCAGGTGTTGCACAGAATTACCTGTTGGGAAATCGAGCCTCAAGCTAGGCATTCACTTTTTACCAATGGAAAATGAAATATTAGCCCTTTTCATAAAGCACCAAGCACTAAAAGTAAATATTTACATTCCTGTTGGCGCATATGAAGAACCGTGAGGATTAGGCCAATGCGACCGATGATGTATTTGATTATCTTGTTAAGTCACTCTGTTCTCTCATCACTGCTCTCTCTCTGGTTAACTCCCTACTTTACTCTAACACAGGTACCTCAGTATCTCGTTCGCTCTTGCTCTCAGGGCTTCACACTTTATCTTTTTGTCATGCTCTTTTTTTATAAAAAAAAGTAGTTGTAACAACGTTTAATGTTGTTTGTAATATATCACAATTACGAAATGACACAAAAGCTGTTTCAATGTTACATTTTTGTCAATGTTGTACAACCCTGTTTTACATGTTCTTAATTGAAGTGATTAACTCCTTCTTCCACAGGCTGCCTGATGGCTCTTTTCTCACACGCCAGTTCCACATCCCGAGGCTGAATGAAGCCGTCCAAAACCAGCAGCTCCGCTATGCCTCATACAGGGTGCCAACAGGCCTGCAGGGTGAGGATAACCGCTATGCTGTGGTTCCACCCTATGGCCCAAGCTCAGGACACTGGGCCAGAAATGCCAGAGGTGGAGGGCAAGGAGGGGAAGATGTTTGGGCAGCTGAGAGGGTTTTACCACATGGGACGGTCCAGAATCTGTCAAAGTGGTCCATGTACAGAGAAGACGGGGTGTTAGAGGGATATTCACCCTCACCTGGACTGGTGGAAGAACTGATTAAGGACATAAACTGGGCTCCCGACAGAGATCGAGTACCTGGTCAAAGCTGGTATGACAAGGTAGCTAAATCTATGTTTATTTTAATGAAAGTTGATTTCATTTTTAGTGAAATGTAGACATTGTACAAGCAATAACTGAAGCTTACAACATAGAAACTGGATGGCCCACAAAATATTTACAAAACAGAATATTTGATTTTCTGCGTATTTAATATAATTTCTGCATCAACTGATCACAATATCCCTCAAGCTTTGACAAAGTTGCATGCCAGTGTTGTACTAATTACATACCATTCTCTGTGTGTGTGTGTGTGTGTGTGTGTGTGTGTGTGTGTGTGTGTGTGTGTGTGTGTGTGTGTGTGTGTGTGTGTGTGTGTCCAGATCTTCTCTATCCTAAGCATGCCCACAACAGGCCACAGGGCGAAAAGCTGGGCAGAGGGAATGGAAGACATGACACAGCTGCCGTAAGCAGAATCCAGTACTAACAAACAGCCTCACAATCATTCATGTCACACACTTACAAGCATTTTGTTGCTCCAGCGTAGAGGAGCACAGCTCATTTCAATGCATGTCTTTTCAGTTTCTTCTACCAACTATTCACAGCGTGTGTATTTGTGTGCCTGCAGGCTTTGAAAATCCTTGAAAACTTTTTGAGTTCAGTAATAAATCCCTCGCATTGAGTATTTTATTAACATGCAACACCCAAAAACATCTCTTCACATCCGGAGGACTCCCCCGCACTCGATAGTTGTGTCCTTTCAACAGCAGTTTGAGACAAATTATTCCACAATTATATCCTGCCAAGTAGAAACTCTCTCTGATTTGGACGTCTTGAATGTCATGGAAAGTAATTAATATTGGATGTCAAGTGAGTGTGGGCATCCTGCTGCAGTGTGACAATATGTGCTCTGTTCGTGTTTAATTTCAGTGAGCTGAATGAGACCACGGTTCTGATGAACCTGAAGAAGCGCTTCGACCAGGAACTTGCATATGTATGCTTCATTTATAATATGCAAATTAGATAACTAATATCATCAAATGTCATGGACATCGCCTTCTACATCCACTCATCCGCTCTCCTTCCTGTCCTTTTCTGTCTCTCTTTTTCCTTCCACACAGACCTACATAGGCAGCATCCTCGTGTCTGTGAATCCCTACAAGTTGCTCAACATTTATGGCACAGACATGGTGCTTCAGTATGAAGGTCGCGGCCTGAGTGACAACCCTCCGTAAGACCCGGGAGTGTGTGTGTGTGTGTGTGTGTGTGTGTTTTAGATCTGGGAAATTAGCAAAGAGGTTATGTTTTCACTGGCTAAAAAATAAGGGATTCACTTTTGATTTCAAGAAAGATTTCAACATTGCAATCTTAGACCTATATTTTCCCTTTTTTGTCATTTGAATGAAAATATACCACATCTACCAATGATCGCCTATCACTACGTGAATTTAAAACATATCTAGGTCCAACATGTTCTCTTTATCTACCACATTTAGCTCTCTGAGGGCTTTTTTGTTTTGTTTTAAACAAAATACAACAACAAAACTATCTGACCTTAACTGTGACCTTTGAGTCTTTGAGTCCCTGTGTCTGATTGTACGGTTGTACTACATCTGTCTACATGTGTTGTAAGCCGGGATCTGAGCTGCAGTATGGTGGTAAATAGAGGTGTAAAGGCCAGCACTCTCAGGTGTTAGCAGGATGCTCCTATTACACAGCTGTTGGTTGGTTGCCAAGGGAGAGTTTGGTTATGGATTTCACTACCACTTCACATCTCACACACAAACACAGCCACACACATACAAACAATGAGAATACAAATGTGTTTTTTCATAAAAAAATGTTGTTATTGTGTTGCAGTCATCTTTTTGCCATTGCTAGTCTCTCATATACCACCATGATGGATGCCAAAAAGGACCAGTGTATTGTGATCAGGTATGAAAAGCTGTGTTTACAGTGTGTAAAATCCTCTTCAGACTCACCTGAACTGTTTTTGTTATTACAGCGGAGAAAGTGGCTCAGGAAAGACGGAGGCTACTAAACTGATTCTGCGTTACTTGACAGCCATACATCACAAATGCAACGTCACACAGCAGGTACATACACACAGTATCTATCAGGACAAGCATGCTGACAAGTACAGTCCAAACTGTGGTCATTGAAGCTAACACTGTTATCGCTTTCCTGTCTCCCATCAGATAGAGGTAAAGTATTCCTCTGCTTGCTTTTTGCTCTACTGACGACCACCATCCCTCATGAAGGTAGCCATGGTAACATGTACTGTATGTCTGTGGTGATTGGTCAGATCCTGGAGGCCGCGCCTCTTTTGGAGTCTTTTGGGAATGCCAAAACAGTGCGCAATGACAACTCTTCACGCTTTGGCAAATACACGCAGATCTACATGGAGGAGTGAGTACTTTTACTAACTTTTACCAATGTAATCATAAAAAGAATAAATGTCAGCGACTGTTTCGAGTTTTTACAAAAGTAGAGAATCTAGATAATATTGAAACAAGGAATGTGATCACATATAGAAATACACATTAAAACCAAATCAAGCATGGTCATCGTTAGCCTCACTGAGCTTCAAATACGAGAAGAACTTTATTGGAACAGCATTGCTACGTTGTAGTAGTAGTAGTAGTAGTAGTAGTAGTAATAATACTAGTAGTAATAGCAGTAGGAGTAGGAGTAGTACTACTAGTAGTAGTAGTAGTAGTTATAGTAGTAGTAGTAGTAGTAATACTACTAGTAGTAATAGCAGTAGTAGTAGTACTAGTAGTAGTAGTTATAGTAGTAGTAGTAATAGCAGTAGTAGTAGTAGTAGTAGTTATAGTAGTAGTAGTAGTAATAGCAGTAGTAGTAGTAGTTATAGTAGTAGTAGTAGTAGTAATAGCAGTAGTAGTAGGAGTAGTAGTTATAGTAGTAGTAGTAGTAGCAGTAGTAGTAGTAGTTATAGTACTAGTAGTAATAGCAGTAGTAGTAGTAGTAGTAGTTATAGTAGTAGTAGTAGTAGTAATAGCAGTAGTAGGAGTAGTAGTAGTTATAGTAGTAGTAGTAGTAATAGCAGTAGTAGGAGTAGTAGTAGTTATAGTAGTAGTAGTAGTAGTAGTAGTTATAGTAGTAGTAGTAGTAATAGCAGTAGTAGTAGTTATAGTAGTAGTAGTAGTAATAGCAGTAGTAGTAGGAGTAGTAGTAGTAGTAGTAGTAGTTATAGTAGTAGTAGTAGTAATAGTAGGAGTAGTAGTAGTAATAGTAGTTATAGTAGTAGTAGTAGTAGTAGTAGTAGTAATAGTAGGAGTAGTAGTAGTAATAGTAGTTATAGTAGTAGTAGTAGTAGTAGTAGTAGTAATAGTAGGAGTAGTAGTTACACCAATGCATGATGCGGTTTAAGGCAATTGAGGATTTTCCTCCTATGGACTACAACAGGCATATTTAAACATAGAGCTAAAAAAACATTTTACACAGGAAATGTGTAAAAATGCAATCGGATTTTCACCTTTTTTATCCCATGATTCAATAGTACAATTGATTGTTGCTATAGCAATGTGTTACCATAGTTGCTGTATGACATGGCTTAGAATTAAATAATATTTACAGATTGGCTGTAGCTTCTCCGGGATAAACACAAGCAGCCTGTTAGTTTAACTCTGAATAGGCGTCTGGTCACACATGTCACACACACACACACACACACACACACACACACACACACACACACACACACACACACACACACACACACACACACACACACACACACACACACACACACACACACACACACATATATAAATCAGTGAGCTTAGTAGAGAATATGCTAACAGGTTGCAGTGACACAGTTAGAGGAGTAGTTGATCTACTGCTAGACCAGAACAAATCCAAGGACATTACACATGCATGACCTGTTACTTAACTCAGACTTACTGTGTGTGTGTGTGTGTGTGTGTGTGTGTGTGTGTCATTTACAAGGGGTGTAATCAGCGGTGCCATAACGTCTCAGTACCTGTTGGAGAAGTCTCGCATTGTCTTTCAGGTGAAGAACACACACATGGACTCAAACAGACACACACACACACACACACACACACACACACAGCAGGTCAGGTGGAGTCTTTTTACCAATGAGTCATCGTGAGAAAGAGGAGATTGTAGAGGAAGACAGCAAGACAGGTGTCACGCATGTTCCCCTCCATCGTTACAGAGCCCAGTCTGTTCATCAATCATCCATTTATTTGTCTTTTCTACAGCATTATTTCTATTTCAGTAAATCTACCACCACAAATATAAACTGTAGAGCTTTCCTCATTGTAAAAAAATCTCTGTGATAGTTGATTTATACATGGTGTGTGTGTGTTTGTGTTTGTTTGTGTGTGTGTGTGTGTGTGTGTTTTCATCCACAGGCCAAATCGGAGAGGAACTATCACATCTTCTATGAGATGTTGGCAGGTCTTCCACCTCATGAGAAGCGCTCACTGTATCTGCAGGAAGCTGAGACTTACTACTATCTGAATCAGGTGCTCAGCAAAAATTGAAACACACACACACACACACACAGGTATAAGGAGTGGTCACTGTCATCAATTTCATAGTCACATTAACAAATGAGAGGTCAATTTTCCGAAAATGTCACATTTATTTTACAAAGTGATTAATGGCACAAACATGAAACTCATTGCGGTCCCCAAATACAGAGTAAAGAACCTTTTTATTCTGGAGTCTTTGTACCTGAGATATTTTGAGTGATGAATGTAATTTGCTGATTTCTGTCCAAAGTGCATACATACCTTGTTACTGCGTGTTCCTGATTTATGTTTTTTTAATTGTCTTTTGACCCCTCAAACAAAGCAATGTCTTTTCGTGACGACCTCGTCATGTTGCATTTGTCTATGAGTTGTGAGTAGTTGAAGCATCGAGGGATTTTACCCTTCAGATTGTTTCGTTTGAGTCATTTTCCAAAGCCCAATGATCTTATTCCAACATTTAAATATATCTTGCATTCACCTAGCGTTTACTACTTAACAACCGAGAGCACCCAGTATTTGTTTTTTTTCTACAACTATTGGATGGATCTCCCTGATATTTGATACCGACGTTCATGATAATTAATAATTAGCAGCTAAATAAAAAAAATACAGTACATTCCCATCAGCTGTATTTTGGGTTTTGTGCTAGTTAGCAATTGTTTGCATCACCTTTTATTATCTTGAATAAGTAAACCAGACATTTTGAAGAGGTATACTTTTGATAAATCACAACTTTTTTTTTTTTTAAATGTGTTATTGAAAACATATACACATGTTAAATACTTTATAATCTAGACGAAATAAATGCAATATGCAGGGTGAACAGTTCATCTCATTCTTTTAGATTTCTTTTATCAGTAAAACAAACAGAATGAAGGCGAGCCTTTCATATTAGATTGCATTGTAAGGATACAGTTATCAGAACAATACGAACATTCAGGCTCCCTCATGTGGCTCAAATGTCCGTGTTCCTGCACACCTTGTTGCCTTGTTGAGCCGGATTTCTTTGTACTTACTACTTCATGAGATGTGATGAAACACAACGCAACACGTTGCTCACGCCAAAGCTGATTAAAGATCCTTATCTAATTACGTCGTTATTGGTGGTGGTTACTAGTACAAGCACATGTGGCTTTTTAATCAGTAATGTAGCACCAGACTGAAAAGTAACATTTCACTGCTCTCCGTGGCTAAACGTGTGGTCAGACGCGTGCACTATTGCACTAGTTACCACGCCCAGCCGATGATGTCGCAGTGTACTAACGCACTCTGGGGAGTGCTTTTACATCACTGCATCAAGGTGAGAAGTTGAACTCCCAGAGGTCTGCAAAAAACAAGACTTTCAGCTGCTGATAAGTTCCTCCTTAATTAGAGCAGTGATTAAACCGGCTGAGGCTAAGTATGTTGTTGTTGATAACAGTGTGTTCGTTTGTGTAACGTGTGTACACGAGTGCAGGGAGGAGATTGTACCATCGAGGGAAAGGACGACGGGGAGGACTTCAGGCGTCTGCTGAATGCCATGGACATCCTGTGTTTCACCCCAGAGGATCAAACCAGCATCTACAGACTGCTGTCCTCTGTCCTTCATCTGGGGAACGTCTACTTCCAGCCACACCAGGTCGCTCCGCCACACACACACACACACACACATACATATAAATGCATTTAATTTCACGGCTGAGTGATAACGAGGATGTTGATGGATGACGGTGATCATGAACGTGTATGCCTCCGTACATGTGGGCGTGCGTCCCTGCAGGCTGAGGGTCAGGAGGTCGCGTCAGTGGTGAGCGCGCAGGAGATCAGGGTGGTCGCTGAGCTGCTGCAGGTCTCACCTGACGGCCTGCAGAGGGCCGTCACCTTCAAACTGACAGTGAGCAGAACGCTTTACTGTAGATATGAGTAATTATGTTATAACAATTAGAGAGGCGTTGTCAGATAACAGATGTGTTGGTTTCCCCAGGATACAGTAAGGGAGAAGATCTTCACTCCGCTCACAGTGGAGAGTGCTGTGGATGCCAGGTGAGTGATTCTCAATATAGTCTCTGTTCAAATAAATACAACCTACTTTTGCACGGAGTGACCTGAAATAAAAGTTTATCTGATGTATCTTATTTGAGGCTTTTTAAATGTCCTCATTTAAAAAAGAAAAAAGAAAAAAAAGAACCATACCAGGAGACTACTGAGAGGGAATGAAGCGCCTTTGATATTCTCTTCCAATCTTCGGTGGAGGCATGGCAGGACAAAGGACGTCAGGGCTGGGGGAGAGATTTTTCAGATGTCCTCTGTTTCCATAGGAACCGGGTTTTCTGTTTCCATAGAAACCTTATTGTGTGTTTTTCATAGAGATGCCGTTGCCAAGATCCTCTACTCGCTGCTCTTTGGTTGGCTGACGGAGCGCATCAACGGACGGGTCTACCCTCGCAACGAAGCCCTCTCCATCTCCATATTGGACATCTATGGATTTGAGGTCGAGCTGAAGAACGATCTCGCTCTATAATGTCACAGCGCTGCTGCGTCTGAACTGACCCGTGTTAACTCAACTCCCCCGCTCCCCCACTGTCTCCTCTCTTTTCCCTTCCAGGAGCTACAGGTGAACAGTTTTGAGCAGCTGTGCATCAACTACGCCAATGAAACTTTGCAGTTCTTCTTTAACAGGGTCGTCTTCCAGGAGGAGCAGGTCAGGGAAACTACAAGTTCATATTTCCATTCATATATTCTCCCAGTGAGAATGGATTTGCACATTTGCGTGTCAAAAGACATCTAGTTTAAAACCAGTCTCAATGTGGTTGAAAAGTATGAAAGAAAAGCATAAAAGACAGCTCGGTATAATCATGAGACAGATCCTAGCTGCACGTTGCAATATAGTCATCCAGTGTGTTCACGTGCAGTTTAGTAATTGGGTTACAGTCCGCCTTCCACAGAAACCTGATTTCTTAAACTCTGTGTGTACAATAATGCAAGAGGTAGGGGAGAGAGAAAGCTGATTTCCCAGGATAGATTTCTGGGCCATATATTCGCATTTTCTCCAAGGAAAGATATTTTAAAGTAGCAATGCATCCTTGCATTCAAAACAAATTTTAGAAAAGTAGCCTGCAGTGGCGTAGCCATCGTCTTATCTCGTCACATGATCAAATAGAGACTTTATATCCTTATGACTTCATCATTTTAGTTACACACATATAGAACAAAGGGGGGAAATATAGAATAAACAACAAAAAAGAAACAGAATGAAATGTATAACTAGGGAGTGTAAATCCTATGAGTTTCCTGTGTCCCTATACAGTAAACTTGCTGATTATGATGCTGTTGAAACAACAGTTAAAAACTTCTCACTCAAATTTAGCATTTAGCTTTTAGCCAGCAAAACACCAAAATAATGCTTACTGGATTGATAAGTGTACACCTGAAGAGCTGAACCTGACTTTGCTTTTTTTTGTTGTAAAACGGCAAGAAAAACGGTTAATGAAGAGTGAAAATATTATTGTATAAACAGCCTTGTTTGTACAGTGACTCATTTCAGAAAAGCTCTCATTAACCCACAAGGTCATTAAATCGTACAACCTATAGTGGACACAGCAATACTTCAGCTGAAATGAAAAGAAGTTCGGAGAGTTTCATACTCACCAACCCGATGAACTCTTGTGCTGTGTGTGTGTGTGTGTGTGTGTGTGTGTGTGTGTGTGTGTGTGTGTGTGTGTGTGTGTGTGTGTGTGTGTGTGTGTGTGTAGGAGGAGTACATGCGGGAGCAGATCCAGTGGCAGCAGCAGCCCTTCAGCCTCAACCAGGCCTGCCTCGACCTCATCGCCGCTAAGCCTCATGGGATACTGCGCATACTGGACGACCAGTGCGGTTTCCCTCAGGTACATCCACACTTGTCGAACTAAACTCTTCCTTTCCAAAGCTATTGGAAATCATTTCTACTAAAAACTCCTTTTAAAATCTTACATTATGTAGGTGTATTCTGAAAAAGAGCTGACACAATAACATTACATTACATTTAGCTGACGTTTTTACCCAAAGCGACTTACAATAAGTGCATTCAACCATGAGTACAAACTCAGAACAACAAGAATCAAGAAAGTACAAAATGTACAACATGAAGTACAACATGATTCAAAGCATTTCACACCTCCGTTTTGAGTTAAAAAGAAAACATCGCACATATTGGATTTCTCATAAACCAGGAGTCTGAGTCTATTGTAGCCAAAACGATCCCACGTGCTCATCTAATTGCCTACCTGCCGTTATCGTTACTCCCGAGGCTCGTAATGTAAGAAACCGCCTCTTGAGATAAACTTATTATGAAACTTCTCTGTGACATATTCTCATGAAATATGAACACGCTGTTCCACGAGTGACTGACTGAGGCGATCCGCTGAACACACACAGGCGCCGCGTGTTTGTGTTGTAGAGATTTTGTGGCTCGCCAACCATTAACCATCTACAATCATCGCTAGGCAACAGACCACACCTTCCTTCAGAAGTGCCACTATCACCATGGAAACAACCCGCTGTATGCCAGGCCAAAGATGCCACTGCCGGAGTTCACCCTGAAACACTTTGCGGGGAAAGTCACGTACCAGGTACACACACGTCTTTCTTTCTTTATCTAAATGTCTTTCCTTTTTCTCAGTTTCTATTTAACTTAAGTTGTTTTACTAAAGAATAGGAAAAACAAACACGAGAATCAAGTAGGTTATACATTTACTCTACTGTCTTAAATGGATTTGTAGGATTTTTGGTTGCATGAGGTACTTATCCGAATCCGAATCAGAACCGTTTATTTGTCTTTGTCATGGCGGGTGGTGCATAACATTACACAAACAAACCCAGTGCAAGAAATTGGAACATATTCAATTTTCAATCAAATATAAAAATTTCAATAAAGTGCACAGACAAACAGATGACAGCACTTTAAACTTTAAACAAGTGTAATGTGAAAGTGACAAGTGTATTTAAAAATGAAAATGATCCGTAGTCGGTGTGTAATCTACAGTCGATGGCTGGCCCCCAGTTGAAGAAACAGACAGGGGGAGCACCACCGGAGCAAGGCAACGTGTTGCTGTAGAAACATATGTTAGTCTCCAAAAAGAAAGGCCCACTTAAAAAAATCCATATCAGTTTAGTGTACGCTATATCTAGAATGTTTTCCCAGCTTTACCTTGCCGTCAGACAGCCCTTTCCAATGGGACACTGAAACAGTTGTCTATATACTGTCTTTAGAGTTGCTGATCTATTGAGTGTTATTGTGTGACTTTGGTTCTTTAAAGAGTAAGTTTGTCAAAAGAGTCTTGTTGCTTTTTATCCACCACCGCTTAATGTGCACAGGGGCTGCTAAATGGTAATTTGTCTGTTGTTGAATCGGACATCGCAAGTTCCTGGTTTGAATTTGTTTCTCACGTTTTCCTATTGATTTGTGGTGCAGGTGCACAAATTCTTGGATAAGAACTTCGACATGGTCCGCCAGGATGTTTTAGACCTCTTCATCCAGAGCAAGAACAGAGTGAGATATTCAAACACACTTTTTTTCTTATGACTTACTCTCTCTTATTGACCCAACATTTACATTTACTCCCCATTCTTTATTCCACAAGTCATCTTCAGTTACATTTTAAATATCATGGTTGTTACTCATCATCTTGTGTTGTGGTGGTGCGGCACAATTTAGTAATTATTGTGCTAAATACTTATATTAATTTGCTGTTCGAAACTCATTTCACATTAAATACACATACTTATTAGGGGGTGGCTGTCAAAGTGTCCTTGAGCAAGACACTGAAGCCCCAGTTGCGCCTCACGGCAGCACACTGCTCCTTAATTACTAAGGATGGGTTAAATACAGAGAATAATTTCCCCAAGGGGATTAATAAAGGATCATTTATTTATTACAAATTCTACCCACCTATTATATGACATGGTGCTCAGGATTTAACGTTCATGCTTTGGTTTGGTGTGTACAGATGGTATCCAGCTTCTTTTTAAAGCATTCGGAGTCTGCGTCTAATGTGCGGCGCAGCAGCGCGGCGCGCCGTCATCAGGCCAACACAGTCAGCGCAAAGTTCCAGAGCAGCCTGCAGGAGCTGCTGGAGAAGATGGAAAGGTTTGAGGAAAACATTTAATCTTTAGGACAATGAGGAAACCTCTGAAACACCTTCATAACATCAGTGGAAAAACGTGTATTGTGTTCGAAAGTGCTATAATTGCCTTCCATTGCCATTTGAGTGGCTACATTTGAAGTGTGAAATGTATCTGGTGCACTCATACATTCACACATTAACTGTAAGCTTTGCTCTGAAGAAGACAGATATGTAAATTATGCTCATGTGACATTGCACGCAGTGGCGTCAGCAGGATCTTATTTCACACTGAACCGCCCGCCTTTAGGCTGCCTTTAACGTCGAGGTTCCCTCAAACTACTGCAAGAGAGAAAGAGACATTGATTCATGTTTTATTTGTTACCAATACAAAGTATTTCAAAGACCAGCCTATCTGAAATACAACACCAGACAGCTAAATAATAAGCTACTACATAGCCAGAAGCGCCTGGGGTTACTGTGTTTTGAAAGCAACTTTAATTCAGCGCCCCCTGTCAATGGACAGCGACAAATACTAAACGGAGAGTCCTCTTAATCAGTAAGCAGAATATGAAACTCATCATCATAAGACAATACGTAGAACTGTATAGAATAGTCTGAATCCATTTGATTGTATATTACATTTTTATTTGTATCTCTTTTAGCTCATTGGCTAATGTTCCAAAATCATTTAAGCATTTAAGCATACATTTAAATGTGTGTATATATATATATATAAATATATATATATATATATATATATATACACATTTATATATATACACATTTATATATATATATATATATATATATATATATATATATATATATATATATATATATATATATATACATTTATATATTATATATATATATGTGTATATATATATATATATATATATATATATATATATATATATATATTAATAAATATTACATTTCTTCGTTTATGTAATAACGTGTGTATGGTTATATATATATATATATATATATATATATATATATATTCATCCATATATATATATATATATATATACATACACATATATATAATATATAAATGTATATATATATATAAATATATATATATATATATATATATATATATATATATATACATATATATATAACCATACACACGTTATTACATAAACGAAGAAAGATGAACGTAATCCTTTCCAAAATTTCCGCTTCAATTCACGTTTGTTGCCGTTCAGCCTGACAAAACAAAATGTCACTGCCGGGGCCTCGGCCTCGGGAAGCGTGCACAAAGCAACGGATTCTCTCAGTTAGCAGCCTCATCATAAAAACAGTACGGCAATAACAACAGAATGCAGCGCACAGCGCGTGGAGGATTACGGCTGCCGGCGCCACTGATTGCACCTGTCCGACACCGCGAGGTACTGCAGGACGTAGAGAGTGTGCATGATGTGGGAAGTAGGGGAAGAGAGAATGACACATACTGTGGCAAGGCCTTGTGCCGAAATAGACAATGAGTACTGAAAAATGTGTTCTGTCTTGGTGCAGCAATAGACTAAAGTGGTTAGAGATCAGTTCTGGCATTTTATAAGCCTCAGTGTGTGTCAGTGTTTGTAGAAGCCATCTATCTCGGGAAGATGCATTTTATTTGCCTGATTTGTGCTCAGTCATGTCTCTTATAGATAAAAAAAAAACTGAGGCCTCAGGGGATCTGCTGATATGTCGCTGAACTGTAAAACAATGCCATGCTCCACCGATTTCTTACTTATTTGCTTTTCCTCTCGGTTGGAAAAGTTGGAAAGCGCTGGACTAATGTACAAAGCCTTTATCAAATCATACATTTATTCATCCATCCGTTCGTTCTCATCTATCTGTGACAGGTGTAACCCTTATTTTGTGCGATGCATCAAGCCAAACCATCATAAGGTATATTTGCAAGTTGGATGATGTGTGCAGGTTTGCAGTGTTTTGCATTTTGATTGATCTGGAACTTAAACCCCAGTGTATTTATGTGCGTATGTTTACTTGTGTGCGTAGGAGCCAGGAGTGTTTGACATGGAGCTGGTCAACACTCAGCTGCATTACTCTGGCATCATGGAGACCATCCTGATCAGGAAGGAGGGTTATCCAATCAGAATGCACTTTCACCGCTTCCTAACAAGGTTGGTTACTTACCAAATCTTTACATTGAGGAGAAACGTGTGCTCTAACTGAACCATGTCAGCTTACATACATACAGGGGCGGCTGTAGCTCATGGGGAGAGCGGTCGTCCTGTAACCACAAGGTAGCCGGTTCGATCCCCAGTTTGCATGTCGAAGTGTCCTCGAGCGAGACACTGAAGCCCCAGTTGCTCCCTGGGAGCCTCACGGCAGCACACTGCTCCTCAATTACTACGGATGGGTTAAATGCAGAGAATAATTTCCCCAAGGGGATTAATAAAGGACAATTTCTTCTCCACTACAGACTATCTCAGCCTCTTGTTCAGCTTCCTTTCCCAAAAAGACATGTTTCTGCTCCTCTTACGACTTTGACACAATTGCTTGAATTATTATTATTACTTTACTTTTTCTGGTGTGGGTGGAATTCACGCACCAATTTCTTCTCGCTGAAATAGCCGTCTGGCACTTGTCCGCTCCTGCAGTTGGAAAGCAATTGATCTCACCTCAGACATCTGGCTGCAGTTTGAGAGTCCAGCATTCACAGTCAATTAGTCTCACACCAAGACTGCTGAATAAAAATACCTAAAGGGTGACTTCCCTATTTTCCCATGTGTTGTGTCTAAATGACTAATGTGGAGTAAAGCTTTTTATATTGGTGCATTTGAGAGAGAACGCTGCAGATGGCAGCCATTAGATGGGCTGCAATGTAATCATCGTTCCTCATCGTCCATGTTTGTCTACTAAAAGTGTCTGGCAACATTATGAAAAGAACCTGACAGAGAGATTCAAAGTCTTTCTTTACCTTTCGTTTGATCAAATCTGTTTGGTATTGTGTGTCTCCTTCGGAGAAGTCTCGTTCTCAAATCTTGCGTTGCGCCCAAATGGTCGAAATCTGCAAGTATGCAGCCATGAGATTGAAAATCTAAAAATAATAATAGATTCATTTTTAAATCATCCTCGGTTCCAGAGCTCAGGTTGGAAGCAAGTAGCCATCAGTCCCTTCCTGGAAGTTGACCCACCTTTTCCTGTCATTGACAAAAACAAGCACTTTTTGTGGACGTACATTGACACAGATGAAGTTGCGTTTTCCTTCAATACTTGACCATTTTCCCCCAAAATTGTCCCCATTAGTCACTTAGACGTGAAAACATAGGAAAATAACATCAAAATGAACATTTACTATGTAGGTAGATTCTCAGTCAATAATAAGTTTTACCTTCACACAGTCAGTTATGTTGCAGCTTTGGATTTCACTGATTCTCGTTCACATTTACTCCAGAATTCATATTGGATTGTCATTGTGTGGGAACGCACAGGTACAAAGCCCTGCTCTGCCTGAAGGATCCTCCGCCTGCAGATGGAGAAAACTGTGTCATCATGCTCCACAAGCTCTGTCCGGTCAAGAACGGCTCATATCAGCTGGGAGTCAGTAAGGTGAGCTCTCTCCGTAACACACACACACATGTGCAGAATAAGGTCAAATGAATCATACATAATAAATAAATACTGTCACACTGTGATTTATGCGTGTGTGTGTGTGTGTGTGTGTGTGTGTGTGTGTGTGTGTGTGTGTGTGTGTGTGTGTGTGTGTGTGTGTGTGTGTGTGTGTGTGTGTGTGTTAGATTTTCCTGAAAGAGGAGCTGTATCAGCTGTTGGAGGGGAAGCGTGACCGCTTGCTCAACATCGCCGCCATGACGCTGCAGAGATACACCCGAGCATGTTTTGTCCAAAAGAATTTCGCCAAGATGCGGCGGCGTTTGATCCTGCTCGAAACTCGCTGCAGAGGCTACCTGGCCAGGTAACGGTCACCTGACGTCAACGTCAACTTACATTTAATGGCTCGTGACAAAAAATAAAGGGATGGCCCCCTCACAGCATACATATAGGCTCCACTAAAGAACCATTTTTATTATCAGGTTGTTTTATTTGATCATCATTGCACACTAACAAACTGGGAATGATTCTGTTTTTCCCATTAAATGTAGAAAATAGTAGAAAAAAAACAACCTGAAAATAGAAGATCATTTTTGTTTTAATCATCCTTGGTTCCAGAGCACAGGTTGAAAGCTACTCGCATCATCAGTCTCTTCCTGGCCGGAGACCCTTTAAAGCTTAAGCTGTCTTTAATAGGCAGCGCCCTGTAGAGCTTGAGTCTGGGGTTTCAGTCTTCAGCTTGGCAATTTAGACTTTAGTGTTTGGTTTCAGAGCGCCAAATAAGCTTATCGCAGACAACCTGCTTCTTTTTCTGCTTCATCTAAGCAGACAGGGTTAGGGGATTCAGGCCGTGCTCGACCATCAAAGATGATAGATCTCTCACTCACTGCCAGTCTGACAATTTATTTGAATGGATAAAAAATGCACTTACTCGCTTAATGAGGACACTAAAATTGCAATAAACGCAAAGCTAGACATTCTGAGTCTGTAATGACACTTCAGAGATCGCTGATCACGCTTTGATGAACTCAGGGAAATTACGCATCGTGCACATAAACTATAATTAACTCTATAAGGGCCATTAAGTGATTGACGTTATAGTAGAAGATGTCTTTATCTGTCTGTTAACGCTTTTCCTAAACAGAAAAAAGTTTGCTCTGAGGAGGAAGTACCTCATCAGGCTCCGCTCCGCCGTGCTGCTCGTCGTCAACCGCCAGCGTTACATGAGGGTATGCACACTGTGTCATTTGCAGTATTTGTGTTTGTAATTTTTTTTTTTTAATGACCAAATGTGTGAAGTGTGATGCTGTTGTCTTTCTGTCAGACAGTGGTGGAGCCTGCAAGGAAGGCAGAGGAGGTGAGTGAGGGGGTGAAATGAGGTGAAAGTGTCTGAGAAGGAGCACACACACACTTTGAGAAAGAGATGAAGACATCAGTGTGTAATATAAATGTTGAATGAGTGTGTTTGCAATGTGTGTAGGATCGCGTCAACAGAGAGGTGGTGAATGTGACAACGCTGCTTATCCCTGCTGAGCTGGCAGTTCTGATACAGGCGGCCTCAGGTGCACACACACACACACACACACACACACACACACACACTAGTTTCAAACCTCCAGTATACATACACTTATCCACAATTGGGTGGTGTTGTGAATTATTCTAGAGATTTATTCCACCTTGTTTGCAGTTAAGTTCAATACTATTTAAATGTGTGTGTGTGTGTGTGTGTGTGTGTGTGTGTGTGTGTGTGTGTGTGTGTGTGTGTGTGTGTGTGTGTGTGTGTGTGTGTGTGTGTGTGTGTGTGTGTGTGTGTGTGTGCAGGTGGTGATGAGCTGCATTCTGACTGCTTGGCGGTGGTCCAGGCTCCAAAGGTTCAGGTTGACCCACAGCTGACCCTGCCCCTGGATATCAACAACTACCTCATGACACACTACGTTCGGGCCATATTTAGGGTAAACACACACACACACACACACAAATACAGAAAACACACACAGAACATGTACACGTGAATGAAACATAAATTGACCTTGTTGAACTTGATTCGACCCAGGACAGTGTTGCTGCAGAACTCCAGCCATGTAACTATGTTTGTTGTAAGCACTGTGTGTGTTTGTGTGCGTGTGCATGTGCATGTGTGTGTTGTAGGAGCCAATGTTTGGGATGCTGACAGCGCCGCTGGAGAGTTCACTGATTCGAATGGATGAGGAGCTAAAACAAGGAGCTCTGAACGTTTTCATTCTGGTACATGTTGCATTCACATGCTACTGGGAAACTCCAGTATCCAAGACCTTTTAAGTCAGCGTTACGTCAGGAAATCAAACACAGACAAATAAACATGTCCTGTAACTTAAACTCAGCAAAAAAAAGGATTAGTTATTTGGGATAGAATATCTATATACCAACATGTAACAAAGTTGTAATAAAACCATGTGTGCAGAAGTATTTCTTTACCATTTTAACTGTATTTTATCACCATATTTTATCAGTTTAAATCTCTTAGAAACTTTGTAGTATAATTTTGGAGAGCCTCCATGTGACAGTACAAATTGTAACCTTGTTTTTTCACTAATAGACATTGTAACCATGTGTACTGTTTATGCAAACACATTAAAAAAATCTATGATTTTCTCAGTCAGATATATCGATATATTGTATGCAGGCCTCTGGGAAAGTTTTGTAACCTTTGTATGTTTAACTTGACTTGTGAGGTTACAGTGTGTGTCTTAAAGGCCTTTGCTTTTGTTAGATACTAAGATTCATGGGGGACCCCAACTTGAACGGGGCTCAGGAGAATCTGTTTGGGAACTACATCATCCAGAGAGGACTTGCCAATCCCAGCCTCCGAGATGAGATCGTGGCTCAGGTAGCCAATCAGGTGAGGCCCATCTCGTTCTCCCAGCCGGTGGTATAGAAATGAAGGCCCAAAATGAGAGAGAATCTTTCACAATTGTTGCACATTATCTTTCTTCTGTCTACATCAGGTGTGGAGGAATCCTAACATTTTGAATTCAGAGCGTGGTTGGCTCCTCCTGTCCTCCTGTCTCTCTGCCTTCCTGCCCTCTCAAAGGCTGGCCAAGTACTTGCTGAAGTAGGAAACACCGTCAAACAGTGAAATATGTTTGCTGTACATGGAGATGGCAACGCAATCACTATACAGTACATCTTGTACCTGCTTTTCTGTGCATGCCTGTGATCTTTGTACATGATTTCAGTACCCGTTTGCCAGTTTTCATCTCTCTTTGTGCTCGTCGTCGTTGTTGCAGGTTTGTGTCGGACTACGGGCCGGAGGGCTACGACTGTGTGTGTCAGCACCGTCTGCTTCAAGCTCTGCAGCGGCTGAACGTCGGGCCGGAGTACGTCCGGACGTACCCACCCTGTCTACTAGAGTGGACCGCCAATCGCAAGAGAGCTCACACAGTTCTGCACATACACTGTTTCGATGGTGAGAACACACTCGCAACACGTGTAGCCAAGTGGGGATTTGAACTGATTTCATATTCAGATCTAGTTGCAAAAAAAAAAAAAGGTTAAGTAAAATGGACAAAATGCAATTATACAGGGCTGTAAATGTGTTGATAATTCTGAAATCCAGTGCTTGTGTGTAATGTTCTGCTCTCCTGCAACAGAGAGATAACTGTGTTTTATTTAAATCTACTTTTTGTCTGACGAAATGTAGTGTTTTTTCCTTGAATAAATGTGTGTTATGTCTTTAAATCACAGGCGGCAACACTGCACAATGCTTAACTATGCAGATAACAATATAAACAATGTGTTAATGTCAAAGTAATGTGCATTGTGAATTTTAAACCTATTGATTTTGACAACTTTACCTTTCTGTTTTTTTTTTTTTTACATGAGCTCGGTCATTGAGTGCACTATCCAGCACCGAAGAGTTGTTTGTCTCTCATTTCCTCCTCTCATCCAGCTAATCTGTCCTCTGGCCTTTTGGCAAGCCCACTGAGGATTAGAAAACACCTGATAGTCACTCTGGTGCTCTGGCTTTGTTGATGCTGATGTCTGTAAATCTTCATAGGCAGAAATGGGAGAGTGCTACTTTGTTTGAGCGATACAGTAGAGGAACTATTTCATAACCTGATAAACGTCTCTTAAAGGAATAGTTCTCCCTACTGTAGGTTGCGGTCGTCACGCTCCCGGCTTGGAGAAACAGACGGGAGTAGGAGACACTAAAGAAACGTACGGCTGTGGACAGGGCAGCAGCAAAACCTATTTTAGCCACATAAAAAAAAAAAAAAGCCCAAACAATCAATATCCGTTTAAGTGTACGTTATATTTAGAATATTCTCACAGCTTCACCTTGTTGTCAGACAGCCCTTTTCTACAGGGAAAGGAAGCTGTTATCACTTTGATAAAAACAACAATTTTACCTCTCCGAACACAGGAGTTGGCGGTCTACGGCTGCCTTGATCAGTTTGTTTGTTTGTGTCATTTTGTGACTTTGGTGTTTTTAAATGTTCGTTTAGATTCATTCAAAGTGACACAATATCACAAACACACTAACCGATCAAGGCAGCGGTGGACCGTCAACCTCCGTGTTCTGCAAGGGAAAAATACTGTTTTTGGCAATTGAATCTGGTTTGCAGAAAAGCATTTAATGGATATAACAGCTTTAGTTCCCCGTCGGCAAGAGCTGTCTGACAGGAAGGTAAAGCAGTAAAGGTAATCCAAATTCCGTGTATACTTTAATGGATATTGACTTTTTTTCTGTGTGTGTAAACTACGTTTTGCCGCTGATGCCCTCGCCCACAGCAGTACCTTTCTTTGTTCCTCTCCTTTTACTCCTGTCTGTTTCTCCAAACTGGGGCAGAGCCGACTACCATCAACTGAGGTAATGCTCTTGCTATGGATAATTCCCCTATACGACATCACTTCAAAACATCCAAGCTATCCCTTTTATAATTTATATATAAAAGGGATATAATATAATTGTATTTATTTATATTTAATTATAAGCTAACAAAAACATCATTCAAAAGTGGTACATTTTGTTGAGTCACTGCTGTAAAGTTTTTGTCTTTCTAAAGTGTTGTCTTTTCTCCTCCAGGTGTGTCCTTCCTGTGTCCTCTACACTCCTGGACAACAGGAGAAGAAATGGCCAAAGACATCTTACAACACAGGTATCGTCTTACTGTAAAATATAGGCACTAAATGTATAGATTTGATTACATAGAAAGGTTGAAGATAGGAAACTTAAGGATATGTTGAGATGGAACTTTTGCATTATGTTCGAGAGAATATGTGTGTGTGTGTGTGTGTGTGTGTGTGTGTGTGTGTGTGTGTGTGTGTGTGTGTGTGTGTGTGTGTGTGTGTGTGTGTGTGTGTGTGTGTGTGTGAGTAGGGGTGTAATGGATGGTCGTCGAGGCTGGTCGGTGCTGCTGAAGGAGCCGGCTCAGTGGGTGGAGCTGGAGGGCTCAGACTACGTTCTGGACTTGATGTCGGACCTGGAGCTTCCTGCTGACTTCCCCAAACACAGCAGCTACTTCATCATCTCTGCACAGGAGCCAACCAGAGTGCGGCCCAATGCCAGCATGTGAGACACGCAAATACTCAATACATAATTGTGCTTTGCTTTTAAGTAAAATGTTTATACTTTGTAGTTCGTCCATTTTATGGTATTTTATAGATACTGCATTTATCTGACAGTTGTAGTTACTACTTACACTTACTTTGATGAGGATTTTACATTAGAAATACATTAAAACTTACACAACTTTAAAAAAGTTGTTAGCAGCTCCTCCAAGGAGACATTTCCCATCTAAACTTCTGAGTTGGTTTTATTTGAATAACCGTTTGAAGCTCTAAGAGGTAACAGTATCCGTATTTCACAAAAAAAAACAAAGTTTAAAACATTTTGAGATTTTCTTCTTTCCTATAATCTCGAGACACTTTAGATGGGAGTTGATCACTGGACTAAACTACCTAACTGTATATAAAGTAGTAAACTAGTATAAACTAGTTTAAGGTTTAAAGTCAAATGTTGCGCATTAATATTAATGCATATGTTTATTATTAATAATGTATTAATAATTTATGATATTTAATTATTCATCAAACAAAGGGCTCAAGTGCTTTTATTTGCGATACGTTATTTACATTTTGAAGAGAATATTTATTAATTTTATCTAAGTAAAGGTTGTAATTATTGTTTGTTATTGTTGTATAGAAGCCTGTTGGGCGGTGGGTTTGACATGAAGGATGATTTCATAACTTCAGTCTTCCCTGGCTCTGAACAAGGTACACATTGTAAACACATGAGCACTAACACACAGTGATTTTGATGACAGTAGACGTTAAAGCGCTCGCCTCTCGTCCTCACAGACTTTGAGCCTCAGAGAGGGATGGATCGTTATCTGGACAGCCTGTTTGACCCGGTGCTGTCTGAGGCAACTGGAGTAAGTTACATAAGTCACACTGACACACTTCCTCTGTCCTCCATTTACTGATGGTTACGGTACAGGTCATGTCGAGCTCTGAAGTATTTTATTTAGCATGGAGTCTATGACATAATGCATATTCTCATTTAAATGCACAAAGCCTTACATTTTTTTGCCTGGTTACATACATACTTTTTTGGCATAACAGAGGTAGCGTGAAAGAATATGAGTAATTAGATAAAACATAGATTAAAAAAAAATAGCAAAAAGCATACAAACAAAAATACTAATAATACCATAATAGAATAGGTAAAAGGACGGGGAGGAGCTTCTTGTCATTTATGCACCAAATAGCAATTACATGACACGGTCTGTCTCTCAACATATACAGATGCAGTGGTTTTCTCAGTCCCAGATTTGATCAAATACGAAATTTGTCTTGTAATAGTTTGCGGCTATCATTTTAAATAAAGTGCTTTGTCTGTAATCCAGAGTGTCGATGTCTATTTCCAGGCACAGTGCAGTGAAAGTGTCCCTGGTCACATGTTTTTTTTTCTTTCTAGTACGGCCCAAACGCTGGTTGCAACAAAAGCATTATAAACTATATGACTTCTCTTTAATGCAGAGGGTTCCTCATTGTGTATATTTAGCAGATGAATACAGCCAAGACCTGTGTCAGCTCCTCTATGGTGCACTACCCACTACAAGTGTCATACTTCACCCCCTGTTATTAAAGCTACAGTTGGAGTCACAGTTCAATCGTACGTGTTTAGTCCAGGTAATGGTGCTGTGAGTGCTGGCCATGTTGGATCTATCAGTCTTCAGCCGGGACGTGGCGAATGGTAGCCGTGCTATCGGATGTGGCTGACAGGAATTAGCATGTATCAGATGTGTTCTACAGACCTCTCCCGCCCAGCCACCTATTACGTTACCCAGTTACCGTAACTGTCACAGCGACTAGAGCGCCACGGCGGTTTCCCACCCAGGCAACGCGGGGATCTGCTTACGAGGAACTGACACTCTGGCAAATGAAGGGCTTACTATTTAATGAGACATGGCCCACGAACACACACGCACTCCTGTGGATTTATGGGTCAGCGGCTGATTTCTGATGGACGAAGCTGCTCACATCAGAGGGGGAATCCTCTGATTCGACGGTCAAGAAGTGCTTTGATTACACAAGTAGTTACGTCTCTGTCGTATGTTTAGCACTCCTATTGATATCCACACTATCACATGCAGCTTATAATAGCATGTCCATCTTTTTGTGTCAAGCACTTCAACTGTTGGCTTAAAAGGCAGCTGTGAAAGGTTTGGAGAAAAAAATGAAACTTAATTTAACTTCTTACAAAATGAACCAAACCAAGTGACAGTGAGAACGTTTTTGGGTACATAATCATGAGAATAAATCACACTTTCCAAACTAAAAGAATGAACCATAAAGTGCAAGTGGATAGGAAAAACAACTCTGAGTGAAATATTGACTCAGCCATAATATACGTCAATGCTGATATATCAGCCAATATATTGATATATCAGATTGATCAGAGTATTTGATTCTCATTTTTGGTTTATATTTCTTTCACTGGATTTATGTTTTCTTATGCATTCATGGTGTACACGGATGTTCAGTTCTAAAGTCTGTCTGTCCTCACAGGACATGGAATCAGCTGCAGGACTGTCCAGCAGGATGAAGGGGGCCGGGGGAGTCGGAGGAGGTTGGCAACAGCAAGGGCCGTCAACCGGCCCCCCACCTCCACCTGGGGGTCAGTCAAAAACACAGGCTGTGTCCAAAATCTCTCCCTTCTTCACTCGTTCACTTTCTCCTGTTTAAAAGAGCGCTGCAGGGATGATGTATTTTTACAGGCCAACCCTGGAAGTTAACATCCCACTGGTTTCCTGGGTCGGATTTTGACTTTTTGATTATTGCAGAAAATACGCTCTGCGACAAACACAAGTTTATGATACTGACATGATTTCTTTAGCAAGATGATCTTCGCAAAATTAACACCACTTTCATTATTTTTGAAGCATGAACGCAATCGGCAGACGTAAAAAGCAAACGTCAGACTATTAAATAAACTACACCAGGGTCACATGAGCGTAAGTGAACGCAACGAGGCTGTAAAGGCGGACAAGTCACCTCTTGTTAGCAACCACCTTTATTGAGATACTTAAAGGCTTAACAAATCCTGAGAGATGTATCTACTGACATATTTTACATCGTGGAACAAAACTTTAAATATCTTAAGCTTGTGTTAACCACAGATCTTATTTCAGGCTTCCAACCTAAAAACCATTAAAAAGACTTGAGATGACTACTTTTTTTGTTACATTGTATGCATTTTTTAGGGCTCTCCCTACACAGTGTACGTTTTACACTCAATTCAGGCACTCAAATAAAGTAGCAGACAGTAGATGAAGTGCACTGTGAAGTAAATATGGAGTCATTTGGACAGATTCATAGTCTCACACTGTAAATTTGCTGCGCGTGTGTGTGTGTGTGTTTGTGTGTCCACAGCTGTGAGAGTCCTTCCCGTGGGAGGCGTGATGTCGCCTCCTCTTGTTGCCGTGGCACCTGTAACACCTGGTTTGTACCAAGTGTGAAGAGAAATATGAGGGGGAAAAAGAAGAAGAAAAAAAACACCTCATCAAACTAAATTGTCATCCCCCCCCTTCCCGTTTACTGTGTTCCTCCTCCTCTCTCCTCCAGATGCCCAGCAGGCTGTTTTGTCCCGGCAGCAGCAGGCGATCGTGAACCAGCAGGCCGTCATCATGGTAAACCCTCCGTCTGGATCCGCGTCTGTTTATTTGTCCCAGCGCTCTTTCTTCGGAGTTAACGCGTCATCGTCTTGTTCCTCAGGCCCAGCAGATGACCATGCAGGCCATGGCCATTATCGGCAGCCCGGTGACGAGCCCCCCCACCTCCCCGATGATGAGCCCTCCCATGAGCCCCCTGCTCCACCACCCACCCAGCCCGTACGCCCCCGCCAGCCCCTACGCTGTCATACCCCCGAGTCCGTACGCCAACATCCCACCCAGCCCCTACGCCAACTTCCCTCCCTCTCCCTACGCTGCAGCAGACATCCCGCCCAGGCATCCCTATCCTCCCCCTGCCCGAGCAGAACAAACTCCGTGGCAGCTTCAAGCTCAGCCTCCCGCGGAGCCCCAGACTCAGCCCGCAGCTCGGCCTCAGCCCAGCTCCACCAAAACTTACAATACTGAGCCAGCTCAAGCGGACGCTGCTGCACGGGTCAGTAACTCCGAGACACGTGAGGTAACAGGCCAAAGTGACATATTAGGTTACATAATCAGTACTTTTTTTATTCATGAAAGATGATATAGTCGTTGTTGTAAAGTCAAACAACGAGAAGCAACGAACGCTTCCTCTGAAAAGATTGCATCCACAAACTAAAAGGAGTTGCCGTTTCCTTTTCTGAAAAGAGTGAGCGGTTTGTTTGCAATGAGATTCGGAACTGTGTAGTCAGGATGATGAGCAAAGGCTGGAGGAAAGGGAGAAGCAAGCACACGTATAACCTTTATTTAATCATTGAGATCAAAATCTATTTTGCCAGAGAGACCTGAGGAAAAAAAAATAAACATAACCAGACAGAACAACTCCATTAACAGCATCAGTGACAGTTTAAAGTCTGAAATCAGTCAGTGGGAAGTAAAACTGATGAGTCAATGCAGGTGTCCCTCTTACAGCTGAAGGCAATGATTCAATATTTTTATTTCATATTTTTCACTCTCACTGTTGTGGTTCACAATCCAGATTTTTTTTATACGGTGACATTTTATTTTTAGTTCAACCATTTTAATGCTTCTAGTTCTTGATATGAATTTGTCCAACCGAACTTCACAGGAACATTTAAATCACTACAACAACCCTATTCACAGATGTTGACAAAATACAAACAACCATGTCGAATTGCAGATTACACATTTCTACTATCTGTAACAAACGAAATGTGCCGCGATCAAACAGTCCAGTGTAATGTCCCTTGTTTATGTCTGCAAAGCCTTGATGCAACCTCTCTGTCCTCTCTGTGTGGCTTTCTGCAGGTTCAGTCAGGTAAGGACAGCGTCCCTCGGAGGAAGGCTCCCGGCGTCCCCATAAACAAGGACACACCAGTCAGAAAGTTTGGTGAGAGCGAGAGAGAGAGAGAGAGAGAAAGTCCCTTCAGCCCCTTTAACAAAAATTCATCTTTAAGAGAGCTTTAGACAAGAGAGCATCTATCCCTATCAGCTGTAGTGTTCATTCATTTTGTGTGTGTGTGTGTGTGTGTGTGTGTGTGTGTGTGTGTGTGTGTGTGTGTGTGTGTGTGTGTGTGTGTTTTAGCCCCGGTGGTGATGACTCCTCTGCCCCCTGCTGGAGAGGTGGTGAAGTACTCGGCTCGGACTTCAGATTACGTCGTCCCCAGCCAAGATATACAAGGCATCTGAATTTAAGCTCTTAAAAATGTTGATACTGCGGGCTTATACAGCACAACTGAATCATAGTCGATGCATTTATTTATTTCTAACAGACACCGTGGTTGGTATTTAGATTTGAAACCATAAAAAGAAAATATAAAGAGTAATCTACGTAATTCTCACATAGTTTGTATTCTTTTTGAAAGACATCATCAGAAGGTACAACTCCCCACCGCCACCGGGACACCTGCTGCCACATGAGAAGAGGTGAGGTCTCATGAACACACACACACAAACGCACACATTTTAGCTTGTAAATACAGGACAACAGCTGATGCTATTTCCAGTCACACACTGCCCAGGCCACAACAAACCACCAACAGATCCCGGCCTGGTTGTTATTGCTTGCCGTAAGCACACAGCACCAGAGTGAATGTATTCACACGCAATAAGCACACATATTTAACAGTGCACTACATTTGTGCCTGAAAAGCCCTGCAAACTGTGATGTGTGACGTCGACACTGTGTGGATGTATTTAGGAGACCAGAGGGGAAGTTTAAGAAGAAGCAAACCGCTCGTGATGAAGCTTTACAGATCCTCAGACCGCAGATGGACAACCCTCCTGCTCCACAGGTACACACACACACACACACACAAACAAAAATGCAAGATTACACAGTCAGCAAGCAAAGAGATAAACGCTTGAAATGAGTCATGCGGGGAAATGTTTTTGTGTTTGCCCAGCCCAAACGCCCTGCTGCCCCCCCACCATCTGCGTCTGCAATGAAGGAGGCGGGATTTAAACCCACCAAGAGCACGAAGACAAAAGCTCCTCTTCGTCCTCTCCCCACACATCCTCCAGGTACTCACATCCACTCAAGGTTTACACTCATCCACATATTATAATGCATCACTTTGCAGAAGTAAATTATCTGTTGGCGCAAAATTGGCCAAAAATTTTGCTTGAATATTCCTTATAAAAAACTATTTCGAATATCTATTTTTGCGCATCATGTCTCTCTCTGCGGCTGAGTTCTCTGCCACCATTATAGTTGTACATTTTATTTAAATGCAATGAAAGTGAGGTTGTGTGACTCCCACCATGCATTGCATTCAGTGCGGCCCATGCTTGTGCTGCTTTTTCTTCTCACGATTTTTGAAAGTTGCCAAATTAGCCTCCATTGTTTAAATCTGCTTGCAGTCTTTTCTTTGATTTGTGTTTTATCTTCTGTGCCTCTTTGAATTTCTTTAAACAAGATTATATCACTATCAGAACGATGAAATACTTAAACTGTCCTCAAGCAAGACAGCAGCAGATCATCAACACGCTCACTGAATACAGTTTATTTGGAGTAAGGACATTGAATGAAGTGAAACTGAAGCATAACGGGACATATTTGGTGCAGTTTCTCGAGAGCTTCCTGTGGAGACCCAGACCATCCAGACACAGCTTCATCAGAGAGCCAATGAGGAGCACTACACCTACACCAATGTTCCCTGGAGATTGTACCTCAGGAAGGAGGTGAGTACTTAGAGAAAAACACGAACGCAAACATGGTGATCCCCTGTCATAATGTTTGCATTATATTCTGCTCTGAGTATTTTTCTTGCTTTTGCAGGTTTTTTATCCCAGAGACAGCTTCAACAATCCTCTGGTGCTAGACCTCATTTTCAAACAGGTAACTTAAGAGATAGTTTCATTAATGCAGGATGAATGGATGTAGCATCAGCAGATAAACGCATGTGTTTTAAACTACATTTAATAAAATGCTCCTGTTAATTGGTTCAATCTTTTTCTTTTTTTTTCACCTCGCCAATACAAAAATATTTTTACCTGACAACAGAAAAATCACAGACGGATCAAACTAAATTATTTCTAACATCACCTCCCCGCTCCTCTGCAGATCGTGAACGACACTCTGTCAGAGGCGTGTGTTCGCATCACTCGGGATGAAAGGCAGAAAATGAAGGCTCTTTTCGGTAGTCTGTCCGTTCTTCCCTCGGATATTTCCTCTGATCGTGTGCTCTAATCCAAACACGTCTCGGTGACACTCATGAGTTCATGTGTCTGTTTGTGTGAATGACAGCGAAACACGGGGTTGAACAGAATATGGATCCGGTGGAGGAGCATGTGAAGAAAACTATTGTGACGGCTGCCAGGGAAACCTGGGAAATATACTTCTCCCGTCTGTTCCCCGCATCGGTGAGGGCGGTAAATCTTGAGAGGATAATAATTAATGTGTGATATTTTCATTTTTATTGAACTTGTGTGTGTGTTTGTGTGCAGGGTAGTGTAGGAACAGGTGTGCAGGTGTTGTCGGTGTCCCACGGCGGTATAAAGCTATTGAAGACTGTAAAAAGCAGCGCTGCAGCTCCAGACTACTTCAGAGTCCTACGACCCTACACGTATGTGCAGTTTTTTATGCCTTTGTTTGCAAATTCTTATTGCCATTACTTTTATCTTGGTCTTGGTTGTGAACCACAGACAAATATATCAAATTGTCTTGACTTTCCTCTGTTTATTTCTTACTATTCAGACGAATATGTATTAGCCAATACTGGCTTTCCAAATTAGAGAGCCAGCATATACACTGATGGCTCTAAATCTGAGATAAGATACTATCAGCCAATGTATCAGTCAAAGAGCAGTTTTTGTTCAAATCTGTGGTTCAAAACATAAACATAAAATAACTTTATCCTAACCAGTCAAAAGATAGGATCATTCATAACATCAAAATATGGACAAAAACTGCTTCTATAATTAAAACTAATCTTTGCAAACCGATAATCAGCATAAAAGGGAAACAATGGATTGTCATTGAAATGAAGTACATTTAGATTGTTATTCATATTTGATAACTGTATTACTTTCTACCATTTCTGTAGCTTTGTTTCATCTAACAGTTGGGAGCTTTTGCGCTGTGTTTTCTTCAGCTACGCAGACATCCTGTTTGTAACCATCCCGTCTGAAAACATGCTGGAGTTCAATCTGACCAACGAGAAACTGATCCTGTTCTCAGCCAAGGCGCCGCAAGTCAAACATCTCATAGACACCTTCATCAATGAGATCAAAAAGGTACAGCACACACACACACACACACACGCTGTCAAAAACATTTGTTAATGAAATACATTTCATTTCTTGTATTTTTGGGGTTCCAGTTCTGCCAAAAACCATTAACCTGAAAACAGTTCCAGCTAACAAATGATCGGCAAAGAACTTTAGTCGTCTATGGTGCTGTTGACCGGCTCAGAACCACGAAAAATAACATAAATAGGAGGTGACACAAGGATAACCATTCATTTATTTGAACACAAACAACTAAAATGTCAAAACGTTATGAGGTGTGGCAGTCAGTGAGTCAGTAGGGCTTGTGTCTGCAGGAATGAAAGATGTGGAGTGGAGTGTTGTGTGGTAAAAGTAAAAGTAAAAGACGAGGATGACGAAGTCTTTCTCTCTCCACCATGAAACAAGTGGGGTGCACTCGTATAGGACCCGACCCCACGTACTGCCGTCTGCAACATAAGACACAGACTATTTATCTTACTCCAGTAACAGTGTGACAGTATCCACTTGTTAGTTCGTTGTGTTTCTTCCGTGCAGGACTCAGATTATGTGATTGCAGAGCGAAACTTTGTGACCGACGATCGCTCGATGCTCAATTTTCACAAAGGTGACGTCATCCGGCTGCAGGTTATGGACGGGCTGGAGAAGGGTGAGAGACAGCGGTACATGTGATGAAAGACATGACATCTAAAAAGTGAATCTTTGATCCAAACGTGTGTGTGTGTGTGTGTGTGTATGTGTGTGTGTGTGTGTGTGTGTGTGTGTGTGTGTGTGTGTGTGTGTGTGTGTGTGTGTGTGTGTGTGTGCCTCCAGGTTACAGCTACGGCTGTGTGGTGAGGAAGAAGCTGGTGTTTTTGGAGGATCTGAAAAGAGACACTCAAGACTTTGGTGAGTGTTTGTTACATTTTTATCTTCATAAAAATCAGATCTAAAATCTTTTCCCCGTGGTAACCAGATGTTAGCGCCCAAGGTCCCAAAACAAACAAGGCGGCAATTCAAACTGACAGCTTTGAGAGATTTACGAACCCGGACTGTGTCCGTGTCCCCCGGAGGCGCGATAGTCTCGCCAAGCCGGGGACAAATAGGTGCCGTGATGTTGACGGTGCCCACAGCACTTTATACAATATATTGTATCAGAAAATAATTTTTCAGATGGAAGATGGCGATGCAATTTGAAAAATATTGATTCTTTTCTTGAGGACGCAAAAGATGGTCACAGATGAGGAGAAGTTCTGTCACTTTGTTGCCCGACAGATAAAAGAAAAGACAAACTCAGTGTGTGCTTCCACACACATTGTTGTAATTTACTGGGACACATTTATTGTTCTCTTTGGGCTCTGACATTTGGACGTCAAAACCGTTCTTAAATGAGACTCACGTATGGCGAGGTTTTCTGTATTTGGAGCCATCCTCCACCATACAATCCACTGAGAGCCATCATCATGTTCAATTCACTAAAAAGGCTACATTTCGAAACGTATGAACAAATAATATAAAAAATGAACGTAAGATCCGAGCTGCATTACACATTCAATGTTTCATCAAGTATTAAAACCTCAGGGGGTGTGAGGAGGACAGCTTGTGTTTGTGGATACTTACTGTAAATCCCATTGTGGGGACAAACAGCTGCTCCGCACTCAAGGCGAGACGCTGCAGACAAAAACATAATTTTTTCATGCACATTTTTTTGGGATTTTGGGCTGTTTTGCTTGTCTTTTTTTTAGACTAGTGGGAAAGCATCCAAAATACACATTTATGTGTTTATTTTCCTTCACCGTCTATTTGCGTCTGTAGATTTCTCCTAAATTAGCTCAGGGGGATGAGTGGTCATCCCGCAACCACAAGGTAGCCGGTTCGATCCCCAGTCCCCCCACAGCTCACATGTCGAAGTGTCCCTGAGCAAGACACTGAACCCTTAACTGCTCCCCGGGCGCCTCACAGGGCTGCCCACTGCTCCCTATCCAGGGATGGGTCAAATGCAGAGAAGAATTTCCCCAAGGGGATTAATAAAAGTGCATGTTTCTGTTTCTGTTTCTTAGATAATGCCTCATTTGCATATTTGAACATACATTTCAGTAAAACTTGTAATGCAAAAGACAATTGTCATGATGTAAGTTACCAACTGAGGAGGTTTCATTTGTTGCACACTTTTTACCATATTCAGCATGGTTCACATGTCTGACATATTATCGCCTTATAAAGTTGATTTGGCATGTTATGCAACATGTTAGCAAACAGTTGCACATGTACACATCCAGCAGACACGTAGCAGCACTAGTTTTTATTTGGGGTTTTGTTTCTCCCCACCTTATGAATGCAAGTCTAATATTACCTCTACTTTTAGCTCTATTTTGCGTCTCCACGAGCTTCTGCTCAATGTTCCACTATATTCACCAGCTAGTTGCTCCCATCTGTCTGCTGTTTGTTGCTGAGGAGCCCTTTTCATGGTAAACAGTTGCGTGCTGCTGCTGGAAATGAAGTCGATGAAAAAGGTGAAAGTGAACCACAACAGTAAAGCTGTGGGCCGGAAAACCAAGACAATGAGCTGAAAGACACTAAAAGCTGTGAGGAACTGCAGCGTCAGGTGCTTATTCTCTGTGGATTCATCCCTACGAGTGACCTCCTCTCGCACTCATTTGATGCATTGTTGCAGTGGCTATGGCAAAGGTCCGGGTGGCCCTGCAGGGAGTTGATGTAAGTCAATACGAGTGACAGAAGTGCCCATGTGTATCATATCTATAATTAGACCAAAGGCTGCCGTTTGTTCCACGTTATCAGCGTCGCCGCGGGCCAGAGTGAAGTCTTACAAATGAGAGGGAAAAGCATGCAGATACAGATCTGACTTGTGTAAATGAAAAGCTGACCTGCTGTGAGAGGAAAGGCAGATAGTGATCAGGACTCACAGCAGAGAGGCACAAAGCACTCAGGTGTGCGTTTTGTGTGTTTGTGTCGTAATCTCTCTGATCCGTGTGCGTCAGGGTGGAAGTTCGGTGCCGTGTTTGGCCGCTCCGGCGCGTTCCCGGCCGAGTGCGTCCATCCCGTCGCTCCTCCCGACTTCCTGTCGCTGCCGCTGGACCGCAGGGCGGAGCCCCGAGGAGGAGCGGGACAGTTCGCCGTGTCGTCGGCCATCGCCGTCGCCGTGGCGTCCACCATGGCTGCGCACGAGATAGATCAAACCCTTGAGGTGCACAGACACACGCATTCTCACGTACGTTTTCTTGTGTCAGATTGTTTTTCTACTGACAACCTTTGATTTTCAGAAGGTTTCCCTTGATGGCTTTGGTGAAGGAGAACTGGATGAGAGCGCCCTGCAGGACAGTCAATATGACATGTTGGAGTTCGCCAACCAGTTCTTCAGACAGGGAACCAACGGCAAGGGGTGAGACGCCGGGAAAATAGTGCCCACAGAAACATTGACCATTTCAAATCCAGGGATGAAAGTACTGCACTTTTGTACTTTACTGTATGATACTTTATACTTCTAGACCAAGACATATTGTAGTTTTTATTCCACTACGTTCAATTAACAGCTATAATTCAGGGTTCTTATGGTCATGGAAAACCTGGAAAAACCATTTTAAAATGGTTATTTCCAGGCCTGGAAAAGTCCTTGAAAAAAATAAAATCCCAAATGTTTTAGAAAAGTCATTTAAATGTGTTATATTCATGTGTTCACGTCGTTCATTTATGCTGAGTTTTAAATAATTAATATGCTTTTAAAAGAAAGACGCTCAAAATATAAGCAGGCGTACATACAGGCATCTATATAAATGTTTATTCTTTTAATCAAACTATTGTCTCTCATTCATTTGTGTCATTTAAGGTTTACTGTATGCTTTGGAATTCTCATTGTTAGTTTAAATACTACATTTTCTCACTTTTTCATGTTTACGCTGAGATTTCACAAAATGTTTGGTCATGGAAATTTGGTTTAAAGTCATGGAAAAGTCTTGGAAATCCATTGGTCAAAATGTGTATAAACCCTGATAATTACTCGTTACTTTTTTAATTTGACATACAAAACATATCATTAGTTTATAAAATATGATGCCCAAGTAATTCAAATCTGCTCCACTTGAACCAGTTGCAATATTAAAGTAGTTCAGTAATAGTGATTGAATAAGAAAATACTAAACATTGACACCCCAATCTACATAATAAGTATATGGAATAACTTTTTATATTTTCAGAGATTCCCTGAAGAGCAAAAGCAAGAACAGAGATCTCAGAGAGCCCACTGAAATGATCAAGTTCTCCAAGGTGCTTTCTCCTCGCTATAACTTAAAATAATGTCTTCTGTATGTTGTGTTGAGGTGTATTGAGTTGTTTGTATGACACTTTCTCTCCTTTGCAGATTCCTCTGACTGAGTCTCTGATAGAGTTTGCGGATCCAGCCATGAACAGAGTAGCAGCTGATCTCTTCCTGTGTAAGTTCTCACCTTCTTTCATCTCTCCTCTAATTACATCATCTTATTACATCATCTTATTACATTACTCTTATTACGCCCGGGCTCCGATTCATCCTCCGTGTATCAGATTTTGAGTTCTCAAGCGCTTGATCTCTCTGCAAAATTTGCTACTAGATACCTAAATTATTGTTGACCTGTGTGAGTGTGTGTGTGTGTGTTTGTGTCCTGGTTGTGAAATGTGTGTAGCGGTAATGCGTTTCATGGGTGACTCTCCATCAAGGGGATCGACAGAACAGGAAGTGGTCAACATTATCCTTAAGGTAAATACACACCGTTTTTCTCTCTAAAGCTACTATTCTCTTTGACAGTTTGCTAATGTGTGTGTGTGTGTGTGTGTGTGTGTGTGTGTGTGTGTGTGTGTGTGTGTGTGTGTGTGTGTGTTCCTCCCCTCAGCTCATAGGAGAGTTCACCTTGATGAGGGATGAGGCTTACTGCCAACTTCTCAAACAGCTTACGGCTAACACCAGCTCCAAACCGTAAGTCTGCTTTCCCACATAAACAACGTACCCACAACAAACCAACCCACACTGCGCTCTTCTTTCTTCTCAGAGCCTGTAATCCTCCGTGTGTGTGTGTGTGTGTGTGTGTGTGTGTGCGCTCTTGTGTCGTTCAGTGATAGTTGCCAACGAGGCTGGAGGCTGCTGTACATCCTGACCGCTTTCCATCGCTGCTCTGAAGTCCTCAAACCCTTCCTGCTGAAGAACCTGCAGCAGGCTTCTCGCAGCGCCGGCGTGCAGTATCAGGGTAATAAAATAGACCCAATCACCAAGTGTAAGTCTGCTGTGAGCATTAGCACATTAACATGTAGTCCATCAATGTGCTAGGCATCGCTAAAGCATGCGAGCAGAACCTGAAGAAGACGTTCCGGTACGGCGGCCGCATTGTTCCACCCAACAGCATGGAGCTGAAGGCTGTGATGGTCAGTGCTTCTGTCATCAATGTCATATATCTGCAGGGGTGGAGGAAGTATTCAGATCCTTTACGTAAACACAAATATAGTGTCGAGATACTCTATAACTGATAAATGTCTGCAACGATCCAAGTAGCAGTAGTAGTATTAGCAGCAAAAAGGAAAGCTACTCGTTATGCAGAATAGCCACATTTACATCTGTTATTGTATATATTATAGTGTTAATATTATTCATATAAAATGCACATTAATCTGGTAGGACAAGGTCAGTGATATTCTATTTTCATTGTCAAGTAATCTCATGAAAAGATTACAAATATATATATATATATATATATATATATATATATATATATATATATATATATATTCTTTGTGTATTCAAAGCTTATTCCTCTGAGCCACAGAGCACCATTGTTGTCCAAAAAACGATTAAAAACACATTAAGGAGACACAGTGTGTGTCATTTTCCTTCATTACAATGAACATGGGCATTGTAGCCTGAAAATAGCCCCTAAAAATACACTATTAATGTCATTTCTAAAGATTTATTTAGGAACCACTGGACTTTTGGCTGAGTATCTCAGAGTAGGGAAGTCAAAATGTGATAAGAGACAGAAAGAAAACGATAGAATATCACCATCCTTCAACTACATAATGAATTTCTGGGTAGTTTAATTAATAATGTGATTAATCATATCTTCTAAACGGATGCTCTATTTTGTACATGAATTCTTAATGCGAAGCACAATTATCTCAGAGTTGCACAGCACATAGAAGCTTGGCTTGAATATAGTTACCCCCCACTGTTACAGATATATGTATGTTTATCTGTGTTATGGTCCTGAAAGGATCGGCCATAGTCGAACACTTCCAGTGTATGCACAGTGTGTATTATACGAGTGTGTGTGCTAATACTTCCTCAGGCGGGACGTAGTTCAAAACGTCAGCTGTTTCTGTTTCCTGGAGGCATCGAACGCCATGTGAAAATCAAAACGTGCTCCGTAAGTGTTCCGTGAGCAGTTCAGCACCACTGGTGTCTAACAAGGAGACGGGCTGGGATCTTCTGGCTCGTGTGTTGACGTTGTTGTGTCTTTCAGGTTGCCCTGGAGGTAATCGAGGAGCTGTGTTATGAGATGGGTTTGCACAAATTGGAGGCCATGGAAGAATATGCCATATTCTTAGTCACCCATAAAGGTGTGCTCGTCTTCTGCTTCTCTCTCTCACACACTCACACTCACACACTCACACACACACACACACACAACACATTGTATTAGTGCACAAAGTCAGCCTTCTCGTCAGTGTCAGTGAAGCAGATCCACTCACAGATCACGTGTCAGACCGTTCTCTGGTTTCTAGCTGTGGGAGAAAGTCACACATGAGTCCACGAGTCCCTATTGGACCGGCACGGCAAAATAACGACAGGCGGCTCGATGTCACCTTTTCATTTCCGATGACGATGTCACAACACAGAGTCGTCTTTCCTCCTCATTAGATGTTAATGTGCCATTCATTTGCACACTGTGTATCTATATAGATGTATTGAAAACCACGATGCACACATGGTCACACACTTGCATCATTAGTGGATGAATACAAAGCTTGTATGTGGCATAATCTGTTTCAAAGGCAACTTGCTTGTTTTTTTTAAATTAGTTTTTTCCTGATTAAACGCAGAAGCAGCTTTTGTTGTGGTTCTTGTTGCTGTGCACAACTATGTCATATTCCTTTGCGCACTGCTCCTGCTGCTTCGGTCTTAATACGTTTTCAGTGATGAAAGCTCCAACGCTGATTTAGTCCCCGAAGCATTGACACAGAACTCTTTGCATTCTGTTGTTGTTTCCTCTCCTCCCGTAGCATTAAATATCTCCACATGACAACAGCTGGCAGCTGCTGTCGCTCGTGTGCTATTGAAAAGCACAGCAGGTCACACAACGTGTGTCTACACATGACTTTGTTCAGGGTATTTATGTCAGTAGTTTGTATTGGATTTAAACTCGTGTTTGCGAGAACAAACAAATCCTTCATAATGACAAATAACATTTAGCTGCGTAGTTTTAACTTCATCTTGAGATGATTGTACAAATCTGTGGGTAATAAATGAGGTGTGTGTGTGTGTGCGTGTAGGTCAGAATGTGCGTCCTCTGAACAAACACGAGTACATCCTGGATGTGGCGACGGAGGCCGAGGAGGTCGACACCAACTACAGCTTCTGGTTCAGACGGGTCGTCTGGACTCAACCGCTCAAGTTTGAGAATGAGCTCTGTGTCGCCATGCACTACAACCAGGTAAGACGGGTGGAGTTTCACACACGCCGGTGCACGTTACGGGACATGAGCACACGTGACTGTGACTGTGTGTGTCTTTAGATCCTGCCGGACTACCGTAAAGGCCTTCTAAATGTGCTGACACATGGAAAAGTGAGCGATCAACAGTTCCACCAGATCTCCAAACTGGCAGCTTTGCAGCACAGAGCCAAAGACGTCATCTTCATCCCCAGCATGTGAGGACACAAACAATGTTTACAATACAGCTTCTAGTTTCATTGATCAACTTTATTTAGTTCATTACTTTATCAAGCATATTGGTGGCTTCACCCTATTTTTACAGTTGAGGGTGTAGCAGAAACAAACTTATTATAAAAAAGACAATAATTGTAAATGCAACAAGAATAAGGAAAACAATTGAGAAAGGATAACGAGTAATTTCAGTATTTTGCAAACTGGACTGATAGGGACAATAATTTTTTAAGTTGTTCCGGTATTGAACGAGAACACTAAGGTAAAGATTTTTTTTTTATTTCTCTCTAGGGTCTTTTCTAGAATGTTGACACTTAAAAAACTCTGTCAGTGGCAAAAAATAAGCAATTTTAGTGGACGAGGAATTGCCCAATATTATTACATTACACCTGGTTTAGCGTCTGCCGTCTGCAGTGTTCTTGTTCAATACTGGACCAGTTTCAAAGATTGGTGTCCACATTAGTCATTCAGGGAAAATAGGTTTAAAAATACCGAAGTTACTCTTGAAGCTCATTGAGCCCATCTTGTTTTAATACAGTCAACACTACCGCCGTGCAGAAGTTCTTTTCATTTGGCTTCCCTTTAGTCTCCAGATTCTCGTTATTGCAATTAGAGCAATTAAATAATGTTTATTTATTATTTCAGTGTCCCTGTTTCCCCATTAACACCAATCCAATTTAATTTGAAGATTTAACGTGACCAAAATATCAAAGTGAAATTAGCATAACTTTCCCAGAAAAAAATCAATTTTACCTGCAGGTTAATTATTTGAGGTAAATCAACCTTAAGCGGAGCTTCTGCTTCAGCACATTCACTGGAGGTGCACATTAGATTAATGGGCATGTGTTATTGTGGTTAAATGTTGTATATTTTATTATTCAGGTGTAATGTGGACAACATACATAGTTGTTACAGGACAGCAGCACGAAAGCTGCAATCCATGTTTTTCTACATTTTCCATTCAGCACTGATGTTCAGCAACCGTACAGGAAGAAACTCATTGTTGAGGAGAGAATGCAGTCAAGAGTTGTTGTGTTTATGGTGTTCCAGTTTTCTCAACTGGAAAAAAAATATTACACACACACACACACACACACACACAGAGTAAAATCATCCCGAGAAATGTTAAGAAATCACTGAGTGAAGCCAACTCCTGTTTATCTTCTTCTCTCCTCCAGACATGAACTATCAGAGTACATCGCCACACCTCTGTTCAAGAAGCAGCCACCCCAGCAGTGGGTTACCATGGTGACACAGCACATGCAGCAAGTGCAGACCTTGAGCCCGCACCAGGCCAGAGCACAGTTTATGGGTAAGCTCTCCTGTTCACATTAAGGCACTGCAGGTAAAACAACTTAACCGTAAGTTGAGATAGTTTTCCAGTGGAGCGAAACCGATCATTAGATTAATCTTCATATTGACAGGAACATAAAAAATACTGCAACGTTAATGTATAAATGTGCACTGTTTTAAGGATATTGTGATAATACAGAACATATTTTTGTCTTAAAGAGATGCTCCAGGGATTCAGTGTTTCTCTTAAATAATGTTGAGAGACAGATTAAACAAACTCAAAGCAGCAGAGGCCAAGATTCATTGACTTTTAGTCTCTTGTATGGGTAGAATCCTCAAAACACTACATCCCATATTTCCTATAATGCAACTCAACCGATGATAGTGATGACATCACCAGGGTAATTTGGACAAATCCCCTCCAGAGCCACAGAAGACATTTACAACTTTTTTCTCAAGCTTTAAAAAATAAATAAATGTGTCCATGAATACAAATGTGACAATCTGCACTTACTGTGGGGTAAATTCTGTGTCTTTGTGCGTGCAGGGCTGATCAGTGCATTCCCCATGTTCGGCTCCTCGTTCTTCTATGTCCAAAGCAGCAGCTCCACCACCTTCTACGCCCCCTGCATCGTTGCCGTCAACCAACATGGCCTCCACTTCCTGCACAAAAACACACACGTAAGAGTAGAGTGACATAGCCGTTTCAGCTGACAGCTGTGTTTTCTATATATATATATAACACTTGGTCTCTGTGGTGCAGGAGCTGATGTCAGTGGTCCCCCTGGTGGAGGTGCAGTCCAGCCGCACCCAGAGGCCCACTGCTGGAACGAGCTACCCGTATGTAGACCTGACCCTGGGGGACATGAACACACAGCGGGTCATTCAGCTGCAGCTGGAGCAGGTATTACGCAAACACAGACAAGGACACTCTTCAGAGGCCACACATGACCATTTGCAGTGAGTGGAGTTGCTACGTTACTGTGCTCACGTTGGCGCTGTTTGTCCGCAGGGCCTGGAGTTGTGTCGAGTCATCGCCATGCAGGTGGAAAACATGATGTCCGTGCGGGAGAGGCGGCTCACCCTGCCACCCAGCGAAATCACCATGTTATAGCACACACAGTCGCAAGGACACACCAATGTAGAGGAAACCCTTATAAATAGTCTACCTCCTCTTGCCTTCAGGGGTTCTAATATTATATGTGAATGCATAAGTGTACCCTGAAGGTACAGTCTCACTTTTACTTAATTATCATACTGCATTCACTGAACAAAGTGCATACTGAAGACAGTGAAAAGTAAATATTAGTTCAGATAGAAACCTTTATAATTGCACTTGCTACTGTAGTTTTGATTGATTAAATATTAGAGATGTTTTAAAATGTACAGAAACTGTTAATGAACAGTGAGGAAGCTTCACAGGCCCGTGCCTTGTCATTACAACGTTTTATAACTGATATCTAACATGTTTTTTTATTTATTTTTATTTATACAGTTTATTATACAAACTTGATGTTAGTCAAACAGTTGTTGTATTCAACCAATGTTAATGCATCAACTTTCGTGTTTTGTAAAGAATATTTTATCTAAATAAAATCAGCTATTTTAAAGAGAGCGATATGAGCACTTCTGCTGTCTATTGTTTCAATTATTAAACAATAAGTATTTTTGTATTAAGAGGTATTAGTATAAATGCCACAACTGAATGTTTTAATGTTTTAAAACTCAACAAAGCTTCTATAATATTTATGTTATTTATTTTCATGAGTCCAAGGCAATGTCTTCAAATTGCTTGACTGCCTGACAAATTATTACATTTATAAGATACAAAACAGAGGAATTATGATGACTTCAAATTAATAAATTATGTAACGTGTTGCTGAATAGTTGTTGGTCAATAATACATTGATCAAATTGATCATTTCAGAACTAAATCATAAATACCTTATATTTGCATAAACATATTTTTAAATACATAATGTTTCAGTGTAACGTTACAGCAGTTAGGTCTATGACTGGGTGAGTTATGGAAATAAAATAAAAATGTTTTAAAAGATTTACAAATCTAAATAAATAAATACGGTGTTACTTTAAACACCAGTTTTGTACTGGAAATATCCAGCAGTAAATTTGTGCATGGAAATGTATATTTTTCTATTAGTTATGCACAAATATTCAGGTACAAAAAAGTATTTGCATTAGTTTCTCTTCACAGAAGGTAAATATTAATTAAGTATACACATAAAGTTCATTATTATTATTATTATTATTATTATTATTATTATTATTATTATTATATATACCAACACGATGAATAACACTAATAATAAATGACAACCTTAAATAAACATTGTGAACTTTCTGGAAGTAAACGAGACCTCAGTGGGACAAAATTAGCAATCGCTTTAACGCGTGCCCTCTAGGCTCCAAAAATGGATTCATGCGTGTGTTGACCGATCAGGTCACGTGACAGTCCCTCCCCAAAAACTGGCAGGTCACCACTGAGCATGCGTCGATCTGTGTCAGGTTACACGAGTTTATATTTTTTTTATTTTTTTTTTAAGCTGAGGGGGGACGGGTTACGGAGGTCGAGCCTCGCTGCGAACACAACCATGTTTTTCCTCTTGAACCCTCGGAGTCCACGCGAGAGTGGAAACGTCTCCGGAGCCCCGGGGTCCGGAATTTAACGGGCGGACACGTGAAATGTCGCTGCGTCGGTTCGTCGGCATTTCCAGGCGGCGACGGACAGACAGAGCCATGCTAGTCTAAGCTAACGTTAGCCAGCTCGTAGCCAAGCAACGCAGGATAGCGGCCGTTAGCCGTTAGCCGTTAAACTGCCGACTGAGTGCGTTCCGCTGTCGACGCTTTCCGGTGATATTGGACACACGGATTGACAGGTTTCACACCAGGGCTGCTGTTTCAGTGCAAGGACGAGGATTTGGCGTTAGCTACGTGTGTGTGTGTATGTGTGTGCTGGTGCTTTAAGCTAGTCCACCGTCAAAGACTCCCGTTGACGTCCAGCTAGTCCGGTTTGACGTTATATTAAAACAAGTCCGTTAAAACGGTGCGGAGATGCAGCGCTGATACGTTAGCTAGCCGTTAGCTCACGTCGCACTTCGCCCAGTCGCTTTTTTTTTTCTTTTTTTTTTAGGGCTGACATGGCAGCCAGCGGGTACTCTGACCTGAGGGATAAGCTAAAATCCATGACTCCGCACCGAGACGAGGTGAAGAGCAAATACGTGGACGGGGAGAGCAACGGGAGCGGGAAGGGAAACGGGAAGCGCAAAATCCGGGAGTCCGACGACGACGAGCCGCACGAGCACAGCGACGACAGCGCGGAGAGCCGGGAGCAGGAGGCCGGCCGGGTGAAGGGCAGCATCCTGCAGGAGAACATCTTCACGCCGGAGGAGTGCGCCCTCATCGAGGAGAAGATCGATGACGTGGTGACCAAGGGGGAGGCGGGACTTTACCGCGAGCACACGGTTGACAGGGCGCCCCTCCGCAACAAGTACTTCTTCGGGGAGGGGTACACGTACGGGTCCCAGCTGGAGAAGCGGGGCCCGGGCCAGGAGAGGCTGTACCCCAAAGGAGAGGTGGACGAGATCCCGAGCTGGGTGCACGAGTTGGTGATCAAGCGCCTGGTGGCCAGCGGAGTGGTCCCGGAGGGGTTCGTCAACAGCGCGGTCATCAACGACTATCAGCCGGGCGGCTGCATCGTGTCACACGTGGATCCTCTGCACATCTTCGCGCGGCCCATCGTGTCGGTGTCCTTCTTCAGCGACAGCGCGCTCTGCTTCGGCTGCCGCTTCCAGTTCAAACCCATCCGGGTGTCGGAGCCGGTGTTCGTCCTGCCCGTGAGGAGAGGCAGCGTCACGGTGCTCAGGTGACTATGTTTGTGTTTGTGTTTGCTGTCCGGCTTTTTGATTGCGTTGCTGTTTTTTTTGTTTTTTTAAACTGTGGTTGAGGGGCTCACAATATCTTTCTCTCTCAGTGGCTACGCTGCCGATGACATCACCCACTGCATCCGCCCACAAGACATCAAGGCGCGTCGTGCAGTGATCATACTTAGACAGTGAGTCAACGTGTCAATTCTTTAAAAATATTTTGTGGAAAACTTCTCTCTGATCCTTGTGTTTTTAAACTGCTCCCTCCTCTGTTGACCAGGACCCGACCAGAGGCTCCTCGCCTGGACTCTGAAAGCTCCCTTCCTGTCGAGAGACCAGCTCCCCTGAAAGCCAAACGCTCTCATCATCGCAGATCAGATCCTAGTGCTGCTCACAGGTATACAGACACCCCAAATGTCTTCACAGGTCCACACAGACCACTGGAAAAAAAAGTTAGAGCTGATCTGAAGGGGGGCCTGAGGCGAGTCACACCTCATGTTAAGAGCCACTTAGCTAACGTCAGAGGAAAGTGTTATGTGATATTTGCCTTATTAAGCATCAGAGAAACTCGGAAATAGATACATACCAGCAACACTCTTTTAACGAGCAGCTGTGGTCAAAAAGAGTATCAATAAGTGTAATTGTTTCCCCTTAAAATTCAGTTTACCGACTCTATTTCCCCTAAAAAAAACAACAACACATCTGTCTCTCGATTTATTATGACACATCACATGATTAGATCCACTTTGGGTTTATCTCTACTTTTTAAGAAAAAAAAATGCAGCCATCTCATTGATTTTGATTGAGGTCATTTTATTGACAGAGCAGGGATAGAAACTCAGAGGGCTCTGAATGCAATGCTACCTCATCTGACATGGCGCTGCATTGGCCAATCAAATATGTTCAAGCGCATATTCCTGGTTGATTGTTTTGCGACGCCGTTTTTCCACCGCTTACCTCAAAATCGTTGCAACAAAAGACGAGCAGTTAAAAATCCTCTCATTACATTAGAATTACCGTGAAGTGTTTTGGCATCTGACATGCCCTCAAACCCTTGGATCTGTTTCTCGGGTAGTATTTGCGCGATCATATTTCATCCTCTCGCTGGAACCTGAAACGTAACATCCCCCCCCCCCCCTCCCCAACAACGCAGCGCTGGGCATTTTGTTAATGTAGGGCTGCTTTCAGTCCGCTCACTGAAATGTATTGACATACTGACCCCAGACCAGTCAGACTGAATATAGTTTGGACACAGCCCAAATAGGAATGAATCGGGTTTCGGTTATTATAAAACATGTCAGTCTCATGTCTGAATGGTCACTTTTGTGTAAAAGTCAAACAGCACGGTATTATTTCTGTATCACTGACAACACGACACAAGTCTGAAAGGAATGAACGTAAAGACTGCAGCACAAGGTAAAAAATGTGCGTCTTGTTTCGCCTTCTGCAATTCCTGTAATAGATTTGTTCTCGGGTCGTCGGATCTTTTGCACAAAATCAATTTAATAAACTACGAAAGAGCCTATTTTAAACTAATTCAAACTATTTTCCACTTGCGACCGGTTCAAATGTTCAACCACAGTCATAATCAGACCAACACTCTCCCTGTGTGGATTAAGGGATGAATCCCCATACATGCAGCATATGAGCGAATGGAAATTAAAAAAAGAGTCCCAACCGAACTGACGTTCAATGCTTGTGCACTGTCGTACATTATAAAACAGGCAGCTGAATTCGCTCTAATAACGTTAAATAATGAGATTAATGTGAGAATGTATCAGTGGACTTACTGTGAGAAGCGGAGGGGGGGAGAGCGCCCACAATGGTCATTAATTAAGACTTCAAAGGCAAAATAATTTAAAATCCATCAGTGATGCAGCTTGTGAGAGAACAGACAACCCTCTTCTTTCTGGCTATCATCACATTTTGCACACAGACACACACACACGAGGAACATTAACCTGTGTTTTGAACAAAAAGCCATCAGTTCAACCGATAAATGAAGCCAGTAATGTTACATATTATCTGAAAAGACACAAGACACACTCCTGCAAACACAGCGGAGGCTGTAACGGCGTTCTCACATGTTCCTGGTTAACAGGTGTCGTGTCATTTGCATTAATGAAGATCCAAATCTGACTTGGCGTCTCAATCTTTGTCCCCTTGCCAGGCCGCGGGTGCTGGAGATGGACAAAGAGGAGAACCGACATCCGTCAAACTCCCACCACCGCCGCCACAGCATCAGCTCCGAGAACTACTGGAGACGCGACGAAGACTCCGACAAACACCGGGAGAGTTCAGGGCGCAAAGTCAAAATGAGACGCCATTGAGCTCTACTCTCTCGCACATGTATACATATAAATATATCTTTTATGTATTTCAATATTGTAACATTCTTTGACCAGTCGTCATTTTTCTCGCTCCTGTTTTAGTCACGAGGAGCACAGTCATCATGTTGTCTGCGTTTTGATTTGAGTCTGGACGAGTTTGAGGTGCATTATTTGTTTCTGGCAGACGAAGCTGGCGTCTCTGCTCCAAAGTTCAGAACCTCAAGTTACTAACTCCAGTTCAGCTGTGATGTTAAATTACCTTTAATTGAACATTTATTGTTTCTATGTTCATAGATACTTCAAAATGGCATGTATTTTTTGTAACCAAGATGTACAGACCACAAGAGCTAAAAGGAAAAAGGAAAAAAAGGTGTATGTATGGATTTGTACAAAAGGAAACCTGAGCTGTAATCTAACTTGTTATAATGTACAATACTTTTGTATAGTCTTTGATTGGGGCAACTTTTATGCAGAAAGAAACATTTGCTTTTATTGGCACCCACATTTCTGATCCTTATCTGTTCTGTGCCATCCCAGATCTCAGTTCACTTTGGCCTCCCTGTCGCAGTTTAAGTTGAAACAACTGGCAGATGTGCAGAAATGCTTCCTGCGTTATGATTTGATTCTGCTGTATGACTCATCTTTGTGCAGGTTACAATACGGTGCAGCAACTAAACTGATGTTTTATGGAGTGATGAGAACCTCAGGCCTTGTTTTACACTCCTGTTTAGGTTTGAAGTTGCTTGACTTGTAAAGTGACGGAGGCCATGTTATTGCTGTTCTGTATTAAATCTAATTTTTCCTCATTTACGTTGGTGATATTTGAACAACGCCGGCCCTCTAATGTCTCGTTCAATGTGTGTCTAAACACGTGGCGGAGAAGAAACTCGATATCCGTATTTGTCCATGAGTAGCTGTGTAAACACAGATTTGTTTCTTGTTCCCAGTCAGCCATATTTGACCGAGGGACTCGTTAGCTCACTGGTCGGTTAGTCTGGAGTTGCACAATAAACCTTGGTTCAAGGGAAAAATTACAGTCTAAAAAAATCAACTACCATTTTATCTCAGACAAAGAGGGCTCATGATTTCATTTCAAGACCACAACTGGAGATATCGCCAAACTCTTCTGCATTCTCCGCTTTAATTCTTAAAAGAATTACTGTGATTGCTCATAGAAAACAAAGGAAAATTTGATCAAGACATCTCTCGTGTACACGTATACAAACACACAGTATGTCTGACAGAAAGAAGAGAAAAAAACGTGAATGAAGCGGAATCTTTATATTTGATTTTATTTTTATGGGAATGTGAATCTTTCAGATGAATTTGAGGAGTACCAATGTGGTTTGCATGTTTTACATTTAATCTGAGGTGTGTCATGCAATCAGTGGGAACCACTGATATGGCTAGAAAGTGTCCACCTATATGAAAACAATACAGTATATACTGTATGTGATTCCAGGCATGTTCCAGGTTTTCTGTCCAACTTGGTGAATGTTCTGTCATTCTTTGAGGCCACTTTGAGCAGGAAGGTACACCGTTAGTGGCGATGTCATGCTGTCATCCTCATTAAAATCTAACAGTTTGGGGCTTTGGATTAGTTGTTTTATTGATTTGTGTTCATTTGCATTTCAAGGATCATATTAATGAAGTGGTGTTTTTTTTTTTTACAGAGGTGAGAAGTCAAAGGGAAAACAAGTTTGAATTCCTAATAATTCCAGAATCTGTATATAAATTTGTATATTATACATCCGCAATATTTACAGAAAGTTATTTATAATTCAATAAATAAAATGTGTAAAATGTATTGGCGTTTAAATGTTTTTAATTGTACAATCAAAGCCAACATGAACTCTGAACCAATTAACAAAATCACAAGATCACCACAACCAAAAAGGAACAACAGCCTCCTTTATTTATTTTTTTATTTTTCAAATTGAATTAGATCCAGTCTTGTTTTAAAAACTTTAAATAGTTTTGACTTTAGCTGTCGGATCGTAATAATAATTTGGGGTTTGACTTCAAAGGAAGAAAGACCAGAATTGACAGATTGGCAATCAAATCAATTGGCAGCATGCTTGGAAAAGGGTTTCTTAGATAAGAGGTCAAAGTTAATTCTTGATCTTGGAGTTTGTCGAAAAGTTTGCGTGACGAAGACCAGGTGATATGATCAAAAGCACTGAAACAGTTACTAAATGGCATTATTCAAACCATTTCTTAAGTAAAAGTACCAATACTACACTATTAAAATACTCTACTACAAGTAAAGTACATTCAAGGTGGAGCAAATTTTAACTACTTATGTACTTTTGCCAGTTTAATCTGTAACAACAGATCATATTTTATAAACCGATTTTAACTTTTTATGCAAAATCTTAATTTGAGAAGTATTTTACAGCTCTTTTAAATAAATGTGGAGAAGTAAAAAGTGCAATAATATTCTCCTAAATGTGAGATAGAAGTACAAGTATCACAACATGGAAATACCAAGTAATGTACAAGTAGCTCAAAAATTTAGTAAAATCATTTAGTAACTTTCCATGCTAAATGGACCTTCTTGTAGTGAGATTGTTCCAGATATAAGAAATCGGTTTTGTATGTCCCGGAGCTTCTTCTGGGGCGCCGCTGCTCTCTACCGCAATTAAAGAGGAGAAGAAGAAGAAGGAAAAAAAAAAAAGGAAGAAGAAGACAGCCGCTGTTAGCTAGCTAGCGGGCTGAACTATGTTTACTTTATGTCCGTGAACAATAGAAAGTAACGCTTTGTTGTTAAATGCGTGTTTTATCGAAACACTCATGTTGTACTTCTCTCCGCACTAAGTGGTAAGTGTACTGAAGAGTATGGAGGCTGTCACTGACTGCTAATATCCGCTAGTTAACTAACCTAACTAAGTTAGCTGGTTAGCTTTACTAACGGACGTTAGCTGCGACCAGACGTTCACAGCCGTTTGTCCGTTTATCTTCGTGCCGCTAAACTTAGTTGCGTAGGTTATCTAGGCGGACATTTATCGAGTTACGTTACTAAGGTTAACGTGAGCGACGTCTGTTGACTGTATTGAAACACTGGTGTTGGTTTACACAGGCGACTTTGTTAACTGGCGACTTTCAGCCGAACGCGCCCTGAAAGTCGACAGTTAACACCGGAGAGGATGCCAGCAGGTGAACGATAACGTAATCAACGTAGATGCGTTAAACTGAACGTGTCAGATTTCCAGCCATGAGGATTACGTAGTGTTATACTGCGAGATACGTTATAGAAACAGTTTGGTAAAGATATTTGTAGGAGAAGCCAGGCTGCTGTCTAGTGTTTGTACGCACGTTACTAACTCACCTTTGTTGTATAGCAGTGCTGCCACCTTTGGCCACTACAGGATACCACAAGCCCAAAACAAAGTATTTTCATCTGTACGATTACTTTGTGACTACCCCATATATAGAGAGGCTGCCTCACCAGTCACTTACATTAACAACCTGGTGGTATATGATGTTGCTCATGCTACAACTCTGCCACTTTATTATTAAAATATTAGGTATAATTCAAGCTAAAATAGCTGAATACACTCTTGTGTTGGACTGTGGTATGCTACAGCACCCTTGTGCTGATAGGAAACAGAAAATAAGCATATTGGATATCAGCTCAACCAAAACCTGTCAACATCAGGAATTATTTGGTTGACCTGACTGTAATGTAGCTAACATTAAACATAAAAGTGAACTCCGCTCTGACGTTGAAAGTGTCACCTCGAGTACTGAACGTGCTGCAGACATTTGTTGTGCTGTATGTAACCTGAGGAGCAAGGCTGTTATATATTTGACCCCGCTGGTCTGACTCCAGCATGTATTGGGTCTATAAATAGAGCGTGCCATTCTTGGGATCTTGTACCTCCGGCAAAAAGAGAGAAGAAGCACTTGTTTGAAATGGTTTAGAGTCGTGTCGTGTCCTGTGGCTATTTCCGGATATCAGGGGGGCCTGGAGCTAAATATGATGAGCACAGTGCTAACGGTCAAGTTTTGTACAAACTAAAAGTATATTTATATCATGGTTGCATGTCTGTCTCAACAGGTGATTGGACAAATATGGCTTCAGCTTTGAGAAACGTTTCATTGCCGCAGACTCCTACGGCCCTTAATCACAGGTTTTTAAGTCGGAGAGGCTCAGTCAGCTGTTCTACCAATAAGAAAATATCACACAAAAACATTGTAATATGTCAATGGAGCCTGTATGCTATGTGTCTCACTGGATGTTTAATGAAACACTGGAAACTGAACCATTGTTAATGTTATTTATTACATCTGTGATATTCCTACTAAAAGTCAAAGCAAAATGTCTCCAGTGAGAAAGGCCTGTCTGCCATCAACTTCTCTGGCACAGAAGCAGCCAAGAGAAACAAACCAACAGCTCGGTTCCCAAGTCTCTTTTTGTTAGTAGAAAGCACGTCTGATTATTCTGTGAGCTTCCTGTTTCTAAAACAAGATCCACCACGGTTGTTAAATGTCAAAAAAATTATCCTGCTCTGTGTTTTAATAAGCAACCTCAACAGAGTGCTTAGTTTTCCAAAACTGAACTTGCCAACAAAGATGAATGATGGGAAAATTGCACTAATTAGCCAAGTCACTTTTATTTCCATACCATAATATAAAAATATTGTATCAAGGGGATTTACAATCCATATAGCATAGAATAAGATTCTTTAATCAATAAAAGATAAATCGTCTTCATGTAAACTGCATTATTTAATACATAAGGGACTGTATTGAAACTACACTTAAACGCAATTAGTTTCTATGATGGGAGCTCGACGCACTCACAAAAACATCAAACTTGTTTGCTTTCTATATGATTCTATAACAAGTTATAGCCATGTTTATGAATGTCTTTTTTTGACACGGTCACTAGTTTTTTAACAGAAAGGTAAGTTATCCTCTGGAAGATTAAAACACGATTATTGATCTTGATTAATGCTCTGTGGATCCACTGATGTAAATTAAAACTACAGACGTACAGAGAGATGACAAATTAAAGATAAAAAGTGACATAAAGGAAGGTGTCTGGCCACCATACGTCTACAGAGCAGCTTCACTGCTCTTTGGCATAGATTCTCCAAGTTAAGCTCTTTTGTCGGAAAGAACCCTCCAAAAGATAAGAGTGTTTTCTCTAACACGTCGGTCCAAAACTTTTTCATTGGGTTGAGAGCTGATCATCGTGAATTCTATGATCTTGAGGTTTTGTGCCAGTTATTAAGGCATTTGCATTTGTTTGTTTCCAGACTTTTACTTTGTTTGCTTTTCCACCCGTCGGTACATCTTGAATTATTATTCTGCTGCACATCCTGTCAGTTTGTCTCATGGGTTATTCTGACTTCTTGACATTCATGTGGCTGTGCAGCTGCATCCCATGATTTCTAGGGATCCAGACTGCTGCAGGTAGAGTTCATTTTCCCTCTACCTGACAGTTATGTCTCATTACTTTCTGCTCACTTGAATTTATTTTATGCGCTCTCCTTTCCCAAGGCTAACTGCAAAAAAAGGAAGCGATGAACTTCCAGGGCAGTCGCAGGCGAGGAGAGGACGGCATCGCCACAGTGATTGATTTCCTGCTGTCTAATGCCCAGCTGATTCTGGGAGTCAGTGGGGCTGCCGTGCTAGGAATCGCTACACTGGCAGTGAAACGGGTGAGTGCTTTCCCCCCGATTGTTAGTAGCACATCAGCGCGTCATTCATAGGCACTCTTCACTCATCTGTATTTGGAGACATTCGTTACTGCAAAAAAAAGTGCAATAAAGTCCTGGATTCTCCATGAATCTTTAATGTACAAGTGCTATGCCAGCACTCAAAAAAACTAGTATGTCCATTCAGTTGTATTAGATTGGCAGTTCATCCTCCAGCTTTTCCATTACCTGTAGCATGATTTACTGGCAAGTAAATACAAACTATAGTACCAAAACTACTCATTGTTAAGACTACAAAATGATCAACAGTATGTGGTCAGTAGTCAAATCCAGGAGTAGGGCCTGAATCAGAATTGTAGATCAGAGTATTGTGTTAAAATGATTGCTGTTTGGCAGTTGACTCTAGAATCACCTAAACTAAGGCAGACAAAAAAGTAGTTGATTTTTGTATTTAAATGAATGTAAATCTACTGCTTGGGCGACAGGGAATTAATACAAAATGCATTTGGAAAATGGTAATTTGTAGTTAATGGACTCAAATATGCAGAAACTCCTGTCTGAGGTTGCATGAGGCTGAGGTTATACCTGCGGGTTATGGCAGTGTTTTGCACTCGGTACTATCAGTCATCTGGCTGTGACGATTTGTGTTTGTGTTTAGCTGATAGAGCGCGCGGGCCGTGCAGCTGATGATGATGATGAAAAGGTGAAGCAGAAGATGGCTGAGAGCTGGGAGGAGTTGAGTTTGGTCTCTGCTTCCCCGACACTGATCAAGAAGGGCATCGAGGGCGTGGTGCTGAAACATGTTGCCAAGGCAGCCAGACAGCAGAAAGGTATGTGCTACATCCCAGCCACCGAACCCAAATTTGATGCACAGAAATATCAGAAATACATTGAGGTGTATATAATAAGGTATATGCTCCAATCATCTCTGATATTACTTGACTGCATTTTGATCTTTTTCAGCTGATCTTTCACAACAACCTCAGACGTCCTCCCCGGAGGTGCCATCTAAACCCGAGTCAAAGTCCAAGAGACTCCAGCTGTGCGTCCTCAGTTTGCAGGTACGCTCTGACATTTTCGCCTCCGAGCTCTTGAAGGCATAGATTATGCATTCAGTCTTAGCAGCTGCTGTAGGAGCTCTGCTCAGTGTTGGCTCATCCATTTATGCGTATGTAACATGTTTTTTAAAGCGCAGTGCTTAGGGGATACGCATTGTTAGGCTGCACAGAGCCCAGAGAGCCCTGCATAATTACAATACTGTGTGTCAAACGAGCATGAAAACAGCTTTGAGTTAGTGTGCAGAATGCCCACATAAGCAGAAATGTTGTGGATTGTTCTGTATGAGCTACATAAAACAATTGGTTCAGTAAATGTTAGCAGAGCAGCTGCTAACGCATGACTGGACATAAGAGGGGATTTGCCTTTTTTAAAGAAAGCTTATGCAAATTGTATCTTTTATGAAAAGTTACACATCTCGATGTTCTATTCTGCATCACATGAACAATGCTTTTTACAATGAATACTGGGAAGTGTACACATGGGTTACAAAAAAAAAGTAAATTCTTGTAATTTTAAATGATTTGTTTTTGAAAATGTGCCACACGAGAATCAGCAGTGCGTTTTTCTATGGCAGCGTCCATTGTTTCAGGTGCTTCTAGTGTCCAGTTTCTCCATGAATATAGGGCTTTAATATGCTTTAAGCTCTTAATGCAGCAGCTACTCTTACCTTTTACCTTTTTGAAATGCGTCTTTAACAGAATACTCACGGCATTGTTCCTCTGCTGTTTTCTACTTTTCTTTATCGCAGCAACCTAAATGGCAAAGCTTTATCCTATCAGAGTTCTTAAACTCGAGATGAAGTGAAAAATGCAAAAAGTATTACCCAAAAAAAAAAGTATATTTTTATATCAAAATCCAGTTATATTTTCTTCCTGTGAAAATGAGGTTTGCGTGCGTAAGCTAGTACCAATACATTTCAGTAATATCATGAGAGCCATCCATCCATCAATTAATCAATCAGCAACCTTGAGGACAATGTAAGTTTGTCAAGAGCCTTATGTGGCTCTGTATTGCACTACATTCTAAGCCCGGCCCACTTTATAGCCGTCCAATCAAATGCAAAGGATTTGATTTAAATCCCTCTTATAACTGTACACCGCTCAAATATTCTGTTTCACTTGGGAATACGGCCCAGTACAGAAGCTAAATACGTTCTAACTTTAAATCTGCTTGGAGGCACAAAACAACCTTAAATATTATATTACTCAAGAGACGGCTGTGTGTTTCCCCAGCGGAAGTGTAAAAACATCAAAACTGTTTTGTTACCTTCATGTTTAGAGTTGGCATCTCGGCATCGCAGTATTTGTGCCTCTCTGAAGGATGCACATACATGGACATAGTACAGTAGTTCTCTGCCTGAGCGCTGTATCAATGAAAGACTGTATGAAATGTGTGTAGGAGCGACTGCAGCAGTACTATCACACGAGGGCGGCACTATCTCCAGATGAGGTCCGGAGGGCTCAGTCTCTAGCTGTGGACATCTGCACTGAGATCCAGGCCTTTCTGCACAGCCGTCTTCCTGACATGCCTTTGGGAGAAATGAGCCTTGGGGGTTCTCTACTGGATGACCTGCAGGTACACACACTTTATTCTCTTCTTTTGCACCTTTTTGTGTTGTTGTACAGCAAGGTGTTGGATGAATACCACCTGGGTTTATGTCTGCGTGTGTTTTAGGTGGTCAGTGCGGACCATGCATGTCTGCTAGTGCCTCTACAGCTGGAAGCCTCTCTGTGGCGTCTCATCCCGGGAGAGGAGACGCTGCTCACACACCCGCTGCACTGGATGATCCGACGGGTCAATCTGGAGTATTTCCCCAGAGGACTCAGCTACTGGGACAGGTGATCACACACAGATAACCCAAATGTTCTTTATTTGTCAAGCAGTCTGCACTTTTCAGGCCTGTTTCTTATAGCAAGTAGATTTTTACCTGCCAATTGTCTTTCCAATCAAGCTAAATTTTTTTATTTTATTCATACATTTCAACTACCCTCACTATTTAAAGCAACCTTTCTCCTCTAATTATCTCATCATAATTGAGACACTCAACACGGATATATATTGAATTCTGTTCCTCTGGTCTCTAAGTCCTTCTCTAAGAAAACCTTTCCCTTTTTTAAAGCTCCTTCTGATTGGCATAATCTACCTGTTCGTTTCAAACCATCTTTCAAACCATCTTTCCACTAAAAAAGTGCCCGCTCTTATTATTATTATTATTATTATTATTATTATAGGATAAATTCTACATATCCATAATAACACCTTGATAATTATAGTTTATAAATGTATTACTTAATTTGATTACTGACATTAATACTTTAACAAAAGACTTTAAATGAATGATCCATTTTTATGCTCGGCTTGGAGTATGAACCCCTCCTTTTGTCTTATTATTTAATTTGTATCGTTGAATTATCTTCAAAAGCAGCCGTAATCAACTTAATGAGAGCTAAAGGTTTGTGAGGAAACACACTGCTGTAAAATTGAAATCCTTCATAAACCGGCCTCTCTCTGTGTCTTGTAGGTACCTGGTGGGCGGTTACCTGTCTGCAGAAGCGGTTGTGAACATGTTCAGTAAAGCTGTGATGGAAACTATAAACTGGCTGTCCATCAGCAGCACCATGGACTGTCTCGTCAGACCTGTACTGGGAGGACCAGACCTGAGACTGGAGATTCGGTGCGTGTCTGTCCTTCAAAAGAAGTGCTTTGTTTTTTATTGGTGAACTCCGCTGTTTGAAGTTCAGAAGGCAGTAATGACACAATTATGTATTCGTTGCCGATTCAATGATTAACTGTTTATTTCAAAGTTTCAATAGTGAGCTGCGGTTCATTCGACAAGAACATTGCTGTTGATTCACACGTCATCCGTCTATCTGTTGCTAAAATGTCTCCCTAATACGCAACAGCCTTCACACAGTCTTGCATTTCTATGTCTCGAAAAGGCAACTAAATAGAAGTCCTTCAAATCCCCTCTGTGAACAATGGCTCAAATCACTGTGTAATGTGAACCGTGTGCACACGGGAGACGTTTGCCTTCAGGGCTTTCTGCCAGAAATCTCCCTAGGGTTAGGCAACAAGCCTACATGGTTAGGTTTAGGAAAAAAAAATCATGTTTTGGGTTAAAATAAAGTCCTTCTGGCAGAAAGCCCGGAAGGCAAACGTCTCCCGTGTGTGACAATCCCAAAGAGTTATCTTCCAACCCAGCTATAAGGAGCCACAACTTAAGTGTTTTGGTTCACTTTCGCCGTTTTAATGAAAAAGCTTTGATGATGGTGTGCACTATCAACAGACATAGTAAAGCATTTAGCAACTTGGAGGTTTTTCTCGGGACATGGTAGAGATGAAAACAAAGCTAAAAGCAGAGAGAGGCCAAACACAGGACTCCAAACGTCTGAATAGGCAACCTAAGTGGTTAAAAAAATTAAATAAAAATCACACGGGTTAATTTCTGTGCGATCACATCAATCAACCAGCGTGATGTTTGTGTGTTAAACTCGCTTTCTCTAATTCTGTTATAACCCTTCAGGCCTGGAAATGAAGAAGGAGCAGAGAGCAGCGATCAGCCCCTGTTCATCTCCATGCTGCCTATACTGAGGGAGGAGGACGTGGTTCTGACTGCCCAGCCGGAGCTCACCTCTCCCTGGGTCAACGCCTGGCACCTGTCTCTCTACCCGTGGGAGAATCAGCGGCTGACTCAGCTCGACGCCGCCGACGGCGGACGCCGCAGACGCGCGCTCAAAACCCTCAAGGCGGTGTGCAGACTGAACCCTTCCCTGCGGCCGCTGGGAGCCGCCGCGCTGGCCAATCTCGTCCTGCACCTCAGCGACAGTGAGAGCGACTGGTCCGAGATCAGCCTGGATGTGAGATTCCAGCAGTGCATCACGGAGCTGATTGGCTACCTGGAACGAGGGGCGTTGCACAGCTACTTCAAGCCAGCTGTCAATCTGCTGAGCGGCTTGTCAGAGGACCAGGTGGACCAGATGGGTTTCATGCTGTACTGCGCTGTTTCAGAGCCTGAAATACTGCTTATATAACTGTCTGCACACACAGCATCTCTCAAGCTCTCACACACATAGACACACAGACAGATCAAATGAGTCATCTTTTATCAGTCAAACTGTTTGGGTCAAAGCTTAAGACGTCATGTTTTTGTGACTGCGTACTCCCGTCCTTTAGCTCCTCCGTCCTGCTTTGACGCAGGAATAGAGTTTGAATTACGAAACGGCAGCATGCACCAACCACACTGCAGGAGGAGACGCACAGAGAGACGAGATGTGAAGGTGATAATCAGGCTAAACGAACCGCTCCAGAGGATCGGAGACGTGCCAGGGAAAGGACATGTTTGACATGATGCTTCAGGATGTGTTGATCAGAACCCCACAGCCACCGAAGTCTGCATTTAATGATTTGTTATTTTCGGTGATGGTCAGCGTGGCAACGTACAGTTCATACAGTTCACAGACGAATTAACAGCAGAGGACAGTTTATTGCCTCTAACTGATGGCCTGGGCTCTGCATTATTTTCCTAAATCTCCTTTAATGTAATGTAACTATGCAGGAAATGAATGATCTGCCTAATACCAACAGGTTTTAATGCACTTATAAAACGATTTAGTTTGTCTAACTTATTTAACGCAAAGGGTATATTTTTATCATACTGGAGGTTAAAGTGTGCAGTATTTTTGTCTGGTTTGGTGTTCAGTCTGTTGCCAATTGTGTTTGGGTTAACTAACCCTTTAAATTATGAATAAAGTTGCCTCAAAATGGTATGCTTTTAAATACCGTATGAATGTTGTGAGCATTTCTTGAGTTTTTGCTGAGTGAAGGAAAGTTGATTTTTTTTGTGACTCAGCAGTTTAACTGCAAATACAAATTAAAGCATTTGTTTAGATTCTTGTTTTGTTGGCCTGAAATCTTTTTTGAAAATCAAGTGTCAAGAAGAAGAAATAAGAAATGATCCTTTATTATTATTCCCCTTGGGGAAATTATGCTCTGCATTTAAAGCATACATTGCTTCATGGTTTATTTTATAATCCTAATGGGACCATAATTTACGAAATAAATAATATGCTCTATTGAAGAAGACTTGAAACTAGAGATTGAGACCATAACCTCATGTTTGCAATGTTTACTGAGGGAATAAATCAAGAGTAATCAATAAGTAGAGTCATTTTCTATAGACTTATATACAACCAGATGAGTTTTTTTTGCCACCAGAGTCGCCGCCCTCTGCTGGCCGTTAGAAATAATTAAAGTTTAAAGCACTTCTACATGGCTTCACTTTTCCAGATCCGCAGGTTGCCGCCTGGTCAAAACAAATTAATGAATACAACTAAAATAAGACCCATAACATTAGAGACAGAATAATTCTTTAGCACTTCAGTACGTTAGACCTACTGTCAGAAGAACAAACCTGGTGGGACATAAAGTTAAAATATTCCGGTTTGTATTTTAAAGTGGTGGAACATCAGCAGCACTGAGAACAACAACAAGCAGGTTTCATGAAGTATAGCAGAGTAAACACAGGGCAGCCAGACTATAATGATAATGCATAAGAAAAGAGGAAACGGCACAAATTCAGTTTCACATCACTCCTTTCCCGATATTCAACTGGATTTATTTGATCAATCACATCTTCCACATGTTTCACATAAGTTCCCAAAAAAAAAAAAAGAAACACAAAAAAAGATTTTGATTAATTTTCAGATCTGTTCCCGCAACTTGTTGAGGCTTTCTGTCCTAATCTGCCGCACAGGACTGAACTCTTCAGGAGTACAACTTTTACACATGTTCTACTCTGAGCATTCCTGGTAAACTCTGAGAGAGACAAAGTACACAAATATTTATAAAGTACAGGCTGCTTGTGTTCTAGCGTTTTAAAACTAACAATTATATTAAAATGTAATGAAGGTTCTGGATGTAAAAATGTCAATTGGACCCTTTTGTGATGTCAATCACGGCAATAATAATAATACAAAATAAAAAACCCAGAATATGTATTCCCTTATCTTGATCTCGACGTGTTTCATGAGTTCATGAATTATGGTAGTTGATATTCAATGTCTGAATGGTGCTATTTGTGACTGAAGGGGCGATGTTCACACCTCCATGCTGAGCCATCATTGTGGCAGCAGCAGGAGGCGCAGCAGCAGATGTGGAGGCTGCAGCTGTTTTTCCCCCTGCTGATGAAAACATAGAGATGCAGAGAATAATGTGAGAAAAAGGTAAAGTATCTGATTTTGCTTACTTTGACTTTTCAACGTATTAAAGAAACATCCACCTGCGTATCTCTTCTTCAGCTTCTCTGCATCGTGATTGTTGACCATCTTCTTCAGACTTTCGACGGTGACGTCCACAGCCGTTTCTTCGCCGTATTGCTGTATCATCGTTGTCACGGTGTCCATTTGGTCCGCGTTCTCCAGGAGGCACCGGGGAATCGGTTTGCGGCTGTCGGTATTCATCAGAAACCACTGAAACTTTTTTAAGTCATTTTGGCTCAAACCCTCCAGGGTCTCAAGCAGCAGTTGTGGAACCGCCATGTCTGCTCACTGTGCAGGTAGATGAGGGGAAATAAGTTTAATGTTAAAGGAATAATCTGACAATACTCGTACACCTTTGTAATGGGAATATTCTATCCTTAGTTGTATTTTGTCTATGAATCTCTTAAAGTGGCTTACAAACCCTTAATGCAAATCACCTTCTGTCAAATGTAAATTGGATGCCATTCCCGTAGCTGTTATCAATTCATCAATCACATCTGCTGACAGGTCATGAATTAAGGAAAGGAAGAAGACCCTTTTAAACTACAGGGGGTCTGGTCCTTTGTTTTAGCATGCACCTGAAACAACAGGCTTCTTTGTTCTAACCTACCTTTGTTCTCTGTATTTAAATGCCCATGTAAGATGTCAATCCTCCGTGCATCCTTGACCAGACGCATAGCGACTCTGTGTGACGCAGGGAATAAATGATTCCCTGCGCAGTTCTGGTATTACGATGTTCATCATTTCATCTTAAAAAGACTCAACAGCGGGTAGGGTAAATTTGACCGTCACACCTTACCATCCATTTCAGAATAATATTATAGGATTATAATTATTGATGCATTAATGTGTCCATCCCTTTAATGTTGCAGCTGGTAAAGGTGGAGCTCATAATATTGACTTTATATATTGCTGGAAAGATTACTCTATAATTAAGACGTCATCATTTATTAGTTAAATTACGGTTCGCGTTATTATTCTGAATCTGAAAAGTAAGATATTGCATAAATGTCGTAGTGTAAAAAGTACAATATTAACACCTGAGGGGAAGTAGTATAAATTTAAAAAATATCGCACTTTAGTACAGTACTTTAGTAAATTGTTACATTCCACCACTGTTCACATACAATTAAATAGCTAATAATTACCCTTAATACTAATTGTTAACAACTACTAATTTTAACATCACAATTCATAATTAATCTGGAAAGTTAATAACAGTTTTTGAAGACCACATTTACATTTTGAAATGATAAAAATATGTACTTTTAATGTAAATAATGTGCCAGAGTGCATTAATAAATCCCCATAATAAAGCGTGTCCCCCTACAGACGTCCACACCAAGCCCTAAGCATCCTAAAATCTTTTAAATGTCTATTTATTTTACACTTTTATCCATCTTAATAGTTCAAACAATGACTAAAACACCTTTTCTTCATCAGGTTAGACCAATATATATATATATATATATATATATATATATATATATATATATATATATATATATATACATATATATATATATATATTATATATTATAAAAAAAGCAACAAGCACATGTTAGAAAGTTATTAACAATAATAACTATAAGTCAAGCTATTTAATAACCTTTGCTCTTCCAGGGCTGCTTTTATACAGCTATTATATGTTGTTCTATATTATATGTTTTCATTATAATAGAAAAACGTGTTCTGTGTGATGAATCCTGTATTATTGTTTAATGGCACAATCCTTGAAAAAATTGATTTTGAACATTCAAAACTGGGGCCGAGGTATCCTGACTTTTAGTCCTCAAGCTCCAAAACCCACTGGCGCCTACATTTCCCATCATGCAAGTTGATCCCATCTGGAATGAAACAACCGGATCCATCGGGTTATTTTTTGTGTACATTAAACAACTGTTTACACGTCGTGTACAAACAGCAGAGCCACTTTGAAGAGCTGCATGTTAGAGAACGATTTACCACAACGTTTAGTTATTAATAAATCATGCACTAACATTAATAAAGCCTTTAGACTCGGTTTATTAACCCTTCATGACGGCTGCTTATAGAAAGTTAGAAGACATTCTTGGACATAATCAGGATCTGATACTTATATTTAGGAACAAAAGGCAAGAAACGGGACCGAAAACAAGACATAGAATGATTTACATGAATAAATAAGAAAACAATCACACTTCAAAGAAGACGCCACAGTCCGTGTTATAACATTGTTTTGGCAAAACTTCTGCTGTAACTTCACGGTTGATTTGACAAAGTGCTCAAACAGCGAAGCAGCAGAAGAAGCAAAAGAATCATCAGATGAAGACTTTGATAGAAAAAGGACTCACCGTGGCACCGACAGCCCACAGACACCCACCGGGAGGAAACACGCAGAATGCGGGAGTTGCTTTAGTTTCGGTTCAACAGGAAGTTTGTAAAAAGACACAGAATGTGGTGAGAGAGGTTGAAAGTGGCTTTAGTTTGATTCTCTTGAAGTAAAGACACAGAGCAACATATCCACGTTTTAACTTCTCAGAAGTGTTGATTCATAAAGTCTGTTGATGTGACGCACACGAGATGTATGGCCACATTTTTGTTTATTTGATGAGTGTTTGATTCAACACATTGCTCTGATGTGTAGTACCATGTGTGCCCAGTGGGTGGCAGCGCAGCGCTGTGGTTTCAACGTGTAGGTGCGCGAGCAGCCCCTCATAGTTTGAGGCTGAATGCAGAAGCTAAACCGTTTGCCTGTCTCATTCTTTTCTGTTTTCTCAGTTCAGTAACTGATTAAACACACATATATAACTTATGCATTGTATACCAATGTTTAGTAAACATCATTAGAAGATTACTTTGTGTTTTGTTTGGTAGCTACGCTGTTTTAAAAGATTTACTGTCAAGTAGTAGCTAAGCTAATATTACCCTGTAACCTGTGTTTTATCTGTCTCCTATACATTTGACTTTTTCTTTATAATGAAATGAATCAATTATTTATGTTTTAGTAGGTCGATTCAGACTATATATGTTAATTAATGTGACTGTAATTTGTGTATAAGTGTTGTAAATGTTTGTTAGTTCGCTGTACTAGTGACGCAGCGCCGCCATTTTAATTAACGTCTTCCTCACATATGTCACAGTGACTCTGGGCGCATTACCAAGGACAATGAAGAAGGGTTTAAACTCCAGGTGACAACAGATGAAGTGTTGAATATATGTATATATATATATATATATATATATATATATATATATATATATATATATATATATATATATATATATATATACATATTAGTGTAATTGCCTGTGTTTGGTCAGCTAAATGAAATGTAATGGTCAGTTAGAAATGGACAAGATGATTGTTTTCACTTGAAATGTATAATAAATATAGTTTGAGGAGACACCGAATGCAGAAGCCAAAACGTTTGCCTGTCTCATTCTTTTCTGTTTTCTCAGGCACAAGTCTGTCATCAGGCTCTGTTCATCTGAGACCTGTTACATTGACATGACATATATCTGATTTCACTCTAAAAGTAAAATAATATCAGACAAAATATATCATTTTAACACCAGGAAGAGACAACTGTAGAGCATATTTTAATATCGGGATGAACAAAACACAACACAATTTTTAGTCTTACATCTCATAATCTCTCTTCTTTAAATAATACATTATACCAGTGGCGGGCCGTGGATTTTGTACCTACACCTGCTGTTTAACAGCTGATGTGTCATAAGAAATTCTTGCTAATTTAGTATATTTCCCTCGTGCACAAAATCCACATTCTATAGTGAGAATGCACTAAATACTGAAGCAATAAGGTACTCGAGGCAGTACTGTATCGTCAATAATGTAGTGTTCAAAGTTCACCCTTGAACAGTACATTATTGACGATACAGTACTGCCTCGAGTACCTTATTGCTTTTATAATACGGTTGCCTGCGACATTATAAATAGTAAGTAAATAGTAAACTGTCTTTCAGCACAAAATAGTTGTAGCCACCAAACGTTGTGTATCGCATTTCAGCGATGGAGAAAATAGTCCCATATGTTTGTATGTTGCTATGCAACAGACAAACAGCATTGTCATGTTTGTTAGCCTAGCAGGATCTCGCACCATCTCATTCATTCACATTGCTCATTTTATAAAAGTTGCCGTTAAAACAGTCACGCCCCACTTTGGAGGAGAAAAATGTTCGGACCAATGGATTTCCATGACTTTTCCATAACTTTAAACCAAATTTCCATGACCAAACATTTTGTGAAATCTCTATCTATACATGAAAAATTTAGAAAATGTAGTATTTAAACTAACAATGAATTCCAAAGCATACAGTATACCTTAAATGACACAAATGAATGAGAGACAATAGTTTGATTAAAAGAATAAACATTTATATAGATGCCTGTATGTATGCCTGCTTATATTTTGAGCGTCTTTCTTTTAAAAGCATATTAATTATTTCAAACTCAGCGTAAATGAACGACATGAACATATGAATATAACACATTTCCATGACTTTTCTAAAACATTTGGGATTTTATTTTTTTCAAGGACTTTTCCAGGCCTGGAAATAACCATTTTAAAATTGTTTTTCCAGGTTTTCCATGACCATAAGAACCCTGAATTATAGCTGTTAATTGAACGTAGTGGAATAAAAACTACAATATGTCTTGGTCTAGAAGTATAAAGTATCATACAGTAAAGTACAAAAGTGCAGTACTTTCATCAACCACACTGCAGGAGGAGACGCACAGAGAGACGAGATGTGAAGGTGATAATCAGGCTAATCGAACCGCTCCAGAGGATCGGAGACGTGCCAGGGAAAGGACATGTTTGACATGATGCTTCAGGATGTGTTGATCAGAACCCCACAGCCACCGAAGTCTGCATTTAATGATTTGTTATTTTCGGTGATGGTCAGCGTGGCAACGTACAGTTCATACAGTTCACAGACGAATTAACAGCAGAGGACAGTTTATTGCCTCTAACTGATGGCCTGGGCTCTGCATTATTTTCCTAAATCTCCTTTAATGTAATGTAACTATGCAGGAAATGAATGATCTGCCTAATACCAACAGGTTTTAATGCACTTATAAAACGATTTAGTTTGTCTAACTTATTTAACGCAAAGGGTATATTTTTATCATACTGGAGGTTAAAGTGTGCAGTATTTTTGTCTGGTTTGGTGTTCAGTCTGTTGCCAATTGTGTTTGGGTTAACTAACCCTTTATTATGAATAAAGTTGCCTCAAAATTGTATGCTTTTAAATACCGTATGAATGTTGTGAGCATTTCTTGAGTTGTGAGTTTTTGCTGAGTGAAGGAAAGTTGATTTTTTTTTTTTTATTTGTTTAGATTCTTGTTTTGTTGGCCTGAAATCTTTTTTGAAAATCGAGTGTCAAGAAGAAGAAATAAGAAATGATCCTTTATTATTATTCCCCTTGGGGAAATTATGCTCTGCATTTAAAGCATACATTGCTTCATGGTTTATTTTTTTATAATCCTAATGGGACCATAATTTACGAAATAAATAATATGCTCTATTGAAGAAGACTTGAAACTAGAGATTGAGACCATAACCTCATGTTTGCAATGTTTACTGAGGGAATAAATCAAGAGTAATCAATAAGTAGAGTCATTTTCTATAGACTTATATACAACCAGATGAGTTTTTTTTGCCACCAGAGTCGCCGCCCTCTGCTGGCCGTTAGAAATAATTAAAGTTTAAAGCACTTCTACATGGCTTCACTTTTCCAGATCCGCAGGTTGCCGCCTGGTCAAAACAAATTAATGAATACAACTAAAATAAGACCCATAACATTAGAGACAGAATAATTCTTTAGCACTTCAGTACGTTAGACCTACTGTCAGAAGAACAAACCTGGTGGGACATAAAGTTAAAATATTCCGGTTTGTATTTTAAAGTGGTGGAACATCAGCAGCACTGAGAACAACAAGCAGGTTTCATGAAGTATAGCAGAGTAAACACAGGGCAGCCAGACTATAATGATAATGCATAAGAAAAGAGGAAACGGCACAAATTCAGTTTCACATCACTCCTTTCCCGATATTCAACTGGATTTATTTGATCAATCACATTTTCCACGTTTCACATAAGTTCCCAACAAAAAAAAAAGAAACACAAAAAAAGATTTTGATTAATTTTCAGATCTGTTCCCGCAACTTGTTGAGGCTTTCTGTCCTAATCTGCCGCACAGGACTGAACTCTTCAGGAGTACAACTTTTACACATGTTCTACTCTGTCTCTCTCAGAGTTTACCAGGAATGCTCAAAGTACCGTGAGTACACAAATATTTATAAAGTACAGGCTGCTTGTGTTCTAGCGTTTTAAAACTAACAATTATATTAAAATGTAATGAAGGTTCTGGATGTAAAAATGTCAATTGGACCCTTTTGTGATGTAAATCACGGCAATATTAATACAAAATAAAAAACCCAGAATATGTATTCCCTTATCTTGATCTCGACGTGTTTCATGAGTTCATGAATTATGGTAGTTGATATTCAATGTCTGAATGGTGCTATTTGTGAATGAAGGGGCGATGTTCACACCTCCATGCTGAGCCATCATTGTGGCAGCAGCAGGAGGTGCAGCAGCAGATGTGGAGGCTGCAGCTGTTTTTCCCCCTGCTGATGAAAACACAGAGATGCAGAGAATAATGTGAGAAAAAGGTATAAAGTATCTGATTTTGCTTACTTTGACTTTTCAACGTATTAAAGAAACATCCACCTGCGTATCTCTTCTTCAGCTTCTCTGCATCGTGATTGTTGACCATCTTCTTCAGATATTCGACGGTGACGTCCACAGCCGTTTCTTCGCCGTATTGCTGTATCATCGTTGTCACGGTGTCCATTTGGTCCGCGTTCTCCAGGCAGCACCGGGGAATCGGTTTGCGGCTGTCGGTATTCATCAGAAACCACTGAAACTTTTTTAAGTCTTTTTGGCTCAAACCCTCCAGAGTCTCAAGCAGCAGTTGTGGAACCGCCATGTCTGCTCACTGTGCAGGTAGATGAGGGGAAATAAGTTTAATGTTAAAGGAATAATCTGACAATACTCGTACACCTTTGTAATGGGAATATTCTATCCTTAGTTGTATTTTGTCTATGAATCTCTTAAAGTGGCTTACAAACCCTTAATGCAAATCACCTTCTGTCAAATGTAAATTGGATGCCATTCCCGTAGCTGTTATCAATTCATCAATCACATCTGCTGACAGGTCATGAATTAAGGAAAGGAAGAAGACCCTTTTAAACTACAGGGGGTCTGGTCCTTTGTTTTAGCATGCACCTGAAACAACAGGCTTCTTTGTTCTAACCTTCCTTTGTTCTCTGTATTTAAATGGGATTAAATAGGATTATAATTATTGATGCATTAATGTGTCCATCCCTTTAATGTTGCAGCTGGTAAAGGTGGAGCTCATAATATTGACTTTATATATTGCTGGAAAGATTACTCTATAATTAAGACGTCATCATTTATTAGTTAAATTACAGTTCGCGTTATTATTCTGAATCTGAAAAGTAAGATATTGCATAAATGTCGTAGTGTAAAAAGTACAATATTAACACCTGAGGGGAAGTAGTATAAATTTAAAAAATATCGCACTTTAGTACAGTACTTTAGTAAATTGTTACATTCCACCACTGTTCACATACAATTAAATAGCCAATAATTACCCTTAATACTAATTGTTAACAACTACTAATTTTAACATCACAATTCATAATTAATCTGGAAAGTTAACAACAGTTTTTGAAGACCACATTTACATTTTGAAATGATAAAAATATGTACTTTTAATGTAAATAATGTGCCAGAGTGCATTAATAAATCCCCATAATAAAGCGTGTCCCCCGGACGCCCCTACAGACGTCCACACCAAGCCCTAAACATCCTAAAATCTTTTAAATGTCTATTTATTTTACACTTTTATCCATCTTAATAGTTCAAACAATGACTAAAACACCTTTTCTTCGTCAGGTTAGACCAATATATATATATATATATATATATATATATATATATATATATATATATATATATATATATATATATATATATATATATATATATATATATATTATATATTATAAAAAAAGCAACAAGCACATGTTAGAAAGTTATTAACAATAATAACTATAAGTCAAGCTATTTAATAACCTTTGCTCTTCCAGGGCTGCTTTTATACAGCTATTATATGTTGTTCTATATTATATGTTTTCATTATAATAAAAAAACGTGTTCTGTGTGAGGAATCCTGTATTATTGTTTAATGGCACAATCCTTTCACAAAAACATTGATTTTGAACATTCAAAACTGGGGCCGAGGTATCCTGACTTTTAGTCCTCAAGCTCCAAAACCCACTGGCGCCTACATTTCCCATCATGCAAGTTGATCCCATCTGGAATGAAACAACCAGATCCATCGGGTTATTTTTTGTGTACATTAAACAACTGTTTACACGTCGTGTACAAACAGCAGAGCCACTTTGAAGAGCTGCATGTTAGAGAAAGATTTACCACAACGTTTAGTTATTAATAAAGCATGCACTAACATTAATAAAGGTTTATTAACCCTTCATGACGGCTGCTTATAGAAAGTTATTTCCGGAAATCCTTCAAGACATTCTTGGACATAATCAGGATCTGATACTTATATTTAGGAACAAAAGGCAAGAAACGGGACCGAAAACAAGACATAGAATGATTTACATGAATAAATAAGAAAACAATCACACTTCAAAGAAGACGCCACAGTCCGTGTTATAACATTGTTTTGGCAAAACTTCTGCTGTAACTTCACGGTTGATTTGACAAAGTGCTCAAACAGCGAAGCAGCAGAAGAAGCAAAAGAATCATCAGATGAAGACTCTGATAGAAAAAGGACTCACCGTGGCACCGACAGCCCACAGACACCCACCGGGAGGAAACACGCAGAATGCGGGAGTTGCTTTAGTTTCGGTTCAACAGGAAGTTTGTAAAAAGACACAGAATGTGGTGAGAGAGGTTGAAAGTGGCTTTAGTTTGATTCTCTTGAAGTAAAGACACAGAGCAACATATCCACGTTTTAACTTCTCAGAAGTGTTGATTCATAAAGTCTGTTGATGTGACGCACACGAGATGTATGGCCACATTTTTGTTTATTTGATGAGTGTTTGATTCAACACATTGCTCTGATGTGTAGTACCATGTGTGCCCAGTGGGTGGCAGCGCAGCGCTGTGGTTTCAACGTGTAGGTGCGCGAGCAGCCCCTCATAGTTTGAGGCTGAATGCAGAAGCTAAACCGTTTGCCTGTCTCATTCTTTTCTGTTTTCTCAGTTCAGTAACTGATTAAACACACATATATAACTTATGCATTGTATACCAATGTTTAGTAAACATCATTAGAAGATTACTTTGTGTTTTGTTTGGTAGCTACGCTGTTTTAAAAGATTTACTGTCAAGTAGTAGCTAAGCTAATATTACCCTGTAACCTGTGTTTTATCTGTCTCCTATACATTTGACTTTTTCTTTATAATGAAATGAACCAATTATTTATGTTTTAGTAGGTCGATTCAGACTATATATGTTAATTAATGTGACTGTAATTTGTGTATAAGTGTTGTAAATGTTTGTTAGTTCGCTGTACTAGTGACGCAGCGCCGCCATTTTAATTAACGTCTTCCTCACATATGTCACAGTGACTCTGGGCGCATTACCAAGGACAATGAAGAAGGGTTTAAACTCCAGGTGACAACAGATGAAGTGTTGAATATATGTATATATATATATATATATATATATATATATATATATATATATATATATATATATATATATATTAGTGTAATTGCCTGTGTTTGGTCAGCTAAATGAAATGTAATGGTCAGTTAGAAATGGACAAGATGATTGTTTTCACTTGAAATGTATAATAAATATAGTTTGAGGAGACACCGAATGCAGAAGCCAAAACGTTTGCCTGTCTCATTCTTTTCTGTTTTCTCAGGCACAAGTCTGTCATCAGGCTCTGTTCATCTGAGACCTGTTACATTGACATGACATATATCTGATTTCACTCTAAAAGTAAAATAATATCAGACAAAATATATCATTTTAACACGAGGAAGAGACAACTGTAGAGCATATTTTAATATCGGGATGAACAAAACACAACACAATTTTTAGTCTTACATCTCATAATCTCTCTTCTTTAAATAATACATTATACCAGTGGCGGGCCGTGGATTTTGTACCTACACCTGCTGTTTAACAGCTGATGTGTCATAAGAAATTCTTGCTAATTTAGTATATTTCCCTCGTGCACAAAATCCACATTCTATAGTGAGAATGCACTAAATACTGAAGCAATAAGGTACTCGAGGCAGTACTGTATCGTCAATAATGTAGTGTTCAAAGTTCACCCTTGAACAGTACATTATTGACGATACAGTACTGCCTCGAGTACCTTATTGCTTTTATAATACGGTTGCCTGCGACATTATAAATAGTAAGTAAATAGTAAACTGTCTTTCAGCACAAAATAGTTGTAGCCACCAAAGGTTGTGTATCGCATTTCAGCGATGGAGAAAATAGTCCCATATGTTTGTATGTTGCTATGCAACAGACAAACAGCATTGTCATGTTTGTTAGCCTAGCAGGATCTCGCACCATCTCATTCATTCACATTGCTCATTTTATAAAAGTTGCCGTTAAAACAGTCACGCCCCACTTTGGAGGAGAAAAATGTTCGGACCAATGGATTTCCATGACTTTTCCATAACTTTAAACCAAATTTCCATGACCAAACATTTTGTGAAATCTCTATCTATACATGAAAAATTTAGAAAATGTAGTATTTAAACTAACAATGAATTCCAAAGCATACAGTATACCTTAAATGACACAAATGAATGAGAGACAATAGTTTGATTAAAAGAATAAACATTTATATAGATGCCTGTATGTATGCCTGCTTATATTTTGAGCGTCTTTCTTTTAAAAGCATATTAATTATTTCAAACTCAGCGTAAATGAACGACATGAACATATGAATATAACACATTTCCATGACTTTTCTAAAACATTTGGGATTTTATTTTTTTCAAGGACTTTTCCAGGCCTGGAAATAACCATTTTAAAATGGTTTTTCCAGGTTTTCCATGACCATAAGAACCCTGAATTATAGCTGTTAATTGAACGTAGTGGAATAAAAACTACAATATGTCTTGGTCTAGAAGTATAAAGTATCATACAGTAAAGTACAAAAGTGCAGTACTTTCATCCCTGGATTTGAAATGGTCAATGTTTCTGTGGGCACTATTTTCCCGGCGTCTCACCCCTTGCCGTTGGTTCCCTGTCTGAAGAACTGGTTGGCGAACTCCAACATGTCATATTGACTGTCCTGCAGGGCGCTCTCATCCAGTTCTCCTTCACCAAAGCCATCAAGGGAAACCTTCTGAACCTTGTTTCTAATCTCTCTTTCTTCCAGATGAAGGTTTTGTGTTCAAGCTTGCAGATTGCATCCAACTGAGTACCTCACCAAGAGCGTTGGAGAACTAACTTGGCATTCAGGGAACATAAAAACTGAAAAGGCTCTAAGCTACAGAGAATGTTTGGTTTGGTCTGATCTGAGCTACTGTAGAAACATGGCAGCGCAACATGGCAGACTGCATGAAAGGGACCCGGTTCAATGTCGATACATAAAAAGGCACACTAATGAAAACCTAGTTATGAGAAATATATTCCTTCTCTGCCAATAAATCTAGAAGATGTATTTAATTTATATTTGCCAGTTTTTTATTACATATTATAAGACGTTTGACTGGTTTGTACAGATTTGTGATCTGTTATCCTGCCTCTCTTCATTGATATGAATGGGATGAACAAAATAAGAAACAATACAGTGCAACAGCCCACAAATTACATCCTCCAAATGATCAGTGTTAAACCAACACCTCGTTTGAACTAAAACTTAACATTAAAACACTCCATGAAGGATTTATTGCAGCATTGTTCAATCACACTATATTACTTTTAGCAGCTAGTGGTGCCCATAGACTGCATTTAAGTGTGTGTGTGCTCAATAAACTGAGTTTTTTCCCAAGGCTTTTCAACGGATGTATAAAATATATATATATATATATATATATATATATATATATATATATATATATATATATATATATATATATTTTATACATATATATATATATTTTATACATATATATATATATATATATATATATATATATATAAATATATATATATATATATATATATATATATATATATATATATATATATATATATATATATATATCCGTTGAAAAGCCTTGGGAAAATGTTATATATATATAACATTTTATTTTGAAATGGTTGACCGGAAGTCTAACGGACACGGCTCGAGACCTTCTGCGCGCGAGACCTCCGCTGAGCGCCGCTTTCGCAACAGAAGTGAGCCGTGCCGGCGCGGCGTCACGTGGCTAAATATAGGCGTCGAGGTTTCAGTCCGCCGGTGAAATACGTGACACCGAGAGGCGCAGGTCCCGGGACAAAGCTCCGTGAACCGTGTGACTCTCGCCCGCCGGGAAGTTTCGCTTCTCCGTTAAGTTCTCTCGGGTGTCTGTTCCTGTTTCTTGTTTTCGAGACGCTCGTTCACCGGAAGCGGAGAGGAAACGTTACTTCTCGGAAGTTTTACACTGCGCAACAAGTTCTGAACTCTCCGGCTGTTGTTGTTGTTGTCGCCGCGTCCCGTGTGAGCAGCTGACTCACTGACTGAAAGGACCGGGACGCACCGGATCACTGCGATGTTCTTTACCCGGCGCTGAGTGGATCCTCCATGGGTTGACCCCCCTCGTGGTCTGAAGATGATCGGGTCACCGGACCTGCTGGCCTTCACCGGCACTGAGGGGTTCGGGGAGGGGGAGGAGGACCGGGAGGGTCTGCCCGAAGAGCTCTCGGTCCCGCTTCTCCCTCCATCCAACCCCTGGACCTCCTCCGCCCAGTTCCACAGAGACTTCATACTGGTGGCTGAATTCTCAGAACAGGTGTGTGTGTGTGTGTTTTAATTTGGATTAAAAATAAATAAAACAGTTCCTGATGTACTGGTTTTGGAAATCATCTGTGAGGGACTTTCACTTTGAGAAAAAGGGGAAATAAGAGAAGACTTTGTTGATCTTCTGGGGAAATGAAATGTGTTCCTGGAACTCAGAAAACAGACCAGATAAAGATATCAAAATGATACATATATTAAAGCCATAAACATAAATTTTCTTTATGTGCATTAATGTTGAATGACTACAACCAAGAATGAAGTTTCCTCATATTCCTGTGCAAAGTAACAATGAGAGGAATATGATAATGTACAATAACAATTATGGGATATAAGTTGTAGAGTAATAATAATAATAATAATATATATATATATATATATATATATATATATATATATATATATAAATAAATAAAGACATAATAACATGTATGTAGTACAATAGAACGAGGCGTATAGTGTAACCTTCAATAATAATAATTAAAGACATTGCTTAATTATTTTGACCAAATGGCATTCACATAAATGACCTGCAGGGTTCTTATGGTCATGGAAAACTTGGAAAAGTCACGGCATTTTAAAATGGTTATTTCCAGGCCTGGAAAAGTCCTTGAAAAAAATAAAATCCCAAATGTTTTAGAAAAGTCATGGAAATGTGTTATATTCATATGTTCATGTCGTTCATTTACGCTGAGTTTGAAATAATTAATATGCTTTTAAAAGAAAGACGCTCAAAATATAAGCAGGCATACATACAGGCATCTATATAAATGTTTATTCTTTTAATCAAACTATTGTCGCTCATTCATTTGTGTCATTTAAGGTTTACTGTATGCTTTGTATTCTCATTGTTAGTTTAAATACTACATTTTCTCACTTTTTCATCTATACACCGAGATTTCACAAAATGTTTGGTCATGGAAATTTGGTTTAAAGTCATGGAAAAGTCCTGGAAATCCATTGGTCAAAATGTGTATGAACCCTGGACCTGTGTTTCATTAGTTATTTAATATTAGCAGAGCAGGTAAGTTCATAAAAAATGAAGCTTGGAATATTTAATTATTTTAAATTAATTAGATTAATTTATGTATTTAGTTTTTTTGCATAAACTTGTGGTTATGTTGCTGCATTTGACTTAAGCGATTTAAAAAATAGTTTGCGATTACGTCTGTGTCAAACTGCACGTCCTCCACACATACAACTTTATAAGTGCACTCTTCAGTGATCTTTCTATATTTTCTAATTGTAGGTGGGACCCCAACCGGTACTGACGATACCGGACGTCCCCGGGGTCATCGGGTCGTTTGACCTCAACCACTTCTCCGTTCGCATCATGTCTGTGGACTACCAGGCGTCCGGCCCCTGCCAGGCTCCTCCATCCCCCGGCCCCCGCCTCAACTTCAGCGAGGACTCCAAAGTGGTCCTGGGAGATTCGGCGGAGGACGCGTTCGCGTACGTCCACCACATGACCCTGTACGACCTGGAGGCCCGGGGCATGGTGCGTCCCTTCTGCATGGCGTACGTGTGTTCGGACCAGAAGAAGCTGATGGAGAACTTCTCTGAGCTGTCGACGAGCTTCTCTAAGGCCTCCGACAGCCTGAAGACGGGAAACAGACAAGCGTTTTCCATGGAGCTGCAGAGAAGATTACAGGAGCTCGAGTAAGTACTTTGATTTAAATAACAATATACCGATGTATTAGATCCACTGCTGGCTACTTGGCTGATATTATATCATCATCGATATATATACAAATTAGCCATTATGTCACCTGATTGCAGGACAGAGGGAGTCATCCCTATGGGATCACTGAGTGTGAAGATGAAGCTGGGCAACCCTGGGGACATAGATACGCTTCAGAACAGAGATGCCAAAGAACAGTTTTAGATTCTCTTAAAAACATTTGTTTACCTCCTGTTAAATAAAAAAAGAAAAGAAAAGGTGAAAATATCAGCCTATAAAAATCCAGTATTGGTTGGGCTCTACTACACATTTATGGTAGTGCACTGCATCAGTCCAAACACAGGTGCGTTCCCTTATTTGGACTAATTGGACCTCTTTAAAGGAATGTTGATGTGTGCAGACTCACTTAGCATTTTTGCCCCTGCTATAAATCATTTGTATGTGTTCGGCCGACCAATAGAAACACTGCCGCAGTGTATTTGGAAAACAAGGAGACTATTATTCTAGCTCGTTTCATCACCATATTTAGTACATTATCAGACTATGAAATGCAGCGGCAGTCTCATACTGCGCAGGGATGGAAACACAATGTGTCGGTAACTTCAGCAGAGGTCTCATTAGCCAGATGAGATAAGTGAAAGTTAAAGCACCTGTGCTATTTTGGGGAAATGTGAGGTCACTGGACTCCTTGTATCAATTAGAATAATAAATGTATAATTTGTCCTGCCTAACAGATGCAACAAAGCTATAAAGGTGAGAGTTTAGTCTCATCTTTACTCATCTGCACAGCTCCGAGAACAAAAACAGCCGAGCTTTGCGTATGTATGCAGGGCTCTGACCCATGATCCAAAATGAATGCACATGTTTGTTTTTTTACATAGAACACTGTTTGTTTGCGTGTGCAGACATGTTCTACATTTGCATACGGTCCATGCAGTCACACATTTGAGCTAAACTGTTAATTAATTTCACAGCAGACGTTTAGACATGTCACAGTAAGAGACGCACAGTTGTATTCATTGACATTAATGATAGCTGCATTTCACTGGAACAGCTCACCGGAATGAACTCTTAATGGAACTGAGCCAATGTTAAAGTGATCAATTTCACATGAACTTTTCTTACTAAGTCAGTAAATGTCTGATGTGAAAAGGTCCATTGTTTAGGCATGAATGTCACAAAATAGCACAAGGAGACATCTTCAAATTGCTTGCTTTGTCTCAACAACAGTCTAAAACCCAACGATATCAAATGTACATTAACATTAAACATAAAAGCAGTCTGTTTTTACACGTGTAAATGGCAGTCAATAATTTGGATGTCTGCAGAATCTGAGTAGGACCCTTGTGGCTACATGGAAAGAAAAAAATATATCTTAAAGAGTAACTTAAGGCGCCTTGAAAATCCCTTCTGACCTCCAGTGGTTCACCGTCTCGCCTTTCTGCAGTGACGTACAGGTGCACTCTTGTTCCCCGTGACATCACTGCTGGGTGTGCAACAGAGCAGGCTGGACTCTTTCAACCACAGAAGGCAGTACAACTGTTTTACTCTCCGCTGACTGAATGAACTCTCCGACTGTTTCAGGTACACGAGGTTGACTCTCCTGCAGGAGACAGACCTTCCGATGACGACCAATGGGTTCACGGAGGAGGGAGAACAAGAAGATGAGCTTGAAGCTGTAGAGCGTTCAATCTTGCATCATAGAGACCTCCTCCGCCAGGTCACTTCCTACCCAAACAGGAAGCTGAAACAACCCGACTTCCTGCCTTACGACCCAGCCGACTCCCTCGCCGATCCGATCGCGTTACCGCCTCCCGAGCGCGGCCCGGCCCCGTCCTCCGCCTCCTGCAGGTCTGAGCGCCACCTGAAGCCTCTGGAGGAGCTTTGCCACGACTACTTCCTGACACTGACGAAGGGGCAGCTCGCCGACACGGAGCGCCGCCTGCGCGGCAACAGGAGCGCGCTGCGAACGGCTCGCGTCACGCGGTCGTTGTCCAGGAGGATCACGCTCATCAACTTCCTGTTCGACTTGTGGAGCCCGGAGGACGGGGACGAGGAGGAGGAGGAGAGGGAGAGCGCTGAGGCGGAGCTGCAGAGGGCGACATCGGGTAAGGGCGGCGTGGAGGCGTTGCAATCGGAGCCGATGAGCCTGGAGTCGTTCTGCTCCTGCGTGGAGGAGATCTCCATCAAACTGGAGGCGGGAGAAGAAGCCGGAACGGTGACCCCCGACCCCGACGTTGCCATGGAGATGACGGGAAGTGTGAGCAGCGGCGACAGCATTGAAGTGCTCGGGACCGAGAAGTCCTACCGGACGCAGCACGTCGTCTTCGGATCTGACGTCAGAGGTACGGAAAAACTATTAGTTGGTGATTTGTATTGAATATCTTTTTATTTTTATTTATTGGAGTAATGGGATACACTCTGGGATATGGTGTCTTTTTTTTTGCACATATTCTACAGAAGAAATAACCATCACCACTTACTATAACTGCCTAAGAAATCATAATTTACTGAGCTGGAACCATCTTTCAAATTTACAGACACTTGTCTTGTCTCTAATATTGGACATGGCTGGGCTCCTCCCTCCCTCAAGAAAACAGCTGATGGTAGATAAACTGGATTTTTGATGAGAAGGGATTATATAATACTATAGATTATATAATAATAGTGTGAGGATACTTGCACAAAATGTTCATTTCCCCCTTTTTTTTTTGTAAATTGGTTGGTACTGTTGGGTGGACGTTACGATGGGAGTCTTTCCTCTCGGCAGTCGTCTCATATCAGTTCATGACACGCTCCTCTCTTCAACAGAAACGCCAGTTGGGATGACGGACGCCTCTTGCAGACGAGCCGCAGCAGATTCAGGCGTCAGAAGCGTGCGAACGTACGCCAGACGAGCCAACAGCGAGGACAGCATCGAGGTACTGAGTACCACCGAGTCCATCTTCCCGGACGACCTCACCGCCATCACAGAGGAAGAAGCGGAGCACCAGCCTGTGAGTAACGGCTTTGAGGAGGAGGAGGAGGAGACACAGGCCGAGTGGAAATCTGACAACGTCCTCAAAGAGGAGAAGACAGCGAATGCAGCTACCTCAGTAGATAACGACGAGATCAAAGAGCCGGTTCAGGAAGATGACGGTCGTGTTGGCAGAGAAGAGGCCTTAAAGCAAATGACTGTTAGTGGTCAGGTTGTCCTGAAGAACGGGAAGGTCACTGAATGTTTGAAGAGCAATCAGGTCCGTGAAGACAACCGTCCCAAGAAGATGTCCAAACTACTGCAAGGTAAAACATCTGCTGCAACACTCGCCTAAAGCCGAGTTAAAACAACATTCAAGACTACGTCAACACTTCTTTGGCTCATTTTGAAAACTCTGTTTAAATCCGATCAAAATGATGTTCATTTGTCTCATTCACAATCGCACAGTATTGTGAAATGCTGTTGTCCCTAGCTAACAACAAATATAAAAAAAATACTATAGAATACTTTAGAATAAAGCATTCTTCAAAGAATGTAAGATAATAAAACCACAAATTAGTTTCAGAAAATTGAAGATTGTTCAAATGTAAAAAAAAAGAAGAAAAAATTAAGAAAGAAATTCTGTTTTTGAAAAAAAGTGTCTATTCAGCGCTCTTTTCTTTGGAGTTTTGAGACTTAATATAAACAGAGATTAGTCAGCTGCAATTGACTCTCAGTAATGTATTCCATTGAGTAAATAACTTATTACTTTGACTATTACAGATATAAGATCTGTAGCTATATTTTGTCAAATGATCACTCTCAAATGACTATTTTTTTGTAGTTTTGGCCATTACTTCTAGTAATTGCTGAGATCTGGGAACACGGCAAAGTCAGATGAGGCAAGCCGTCTTGGATTATCTAAACCGAGTATTTAAGGTCAAAGTTAAACCAGGAGGTCACTCTGCAAACTGTGAGGGATGATTACAACTGACAGTTAAGCACCTGCTTTGGTTTCCTCCTCCAAATAAGTGTGTTTGATCCTCCGACTCATGTTTGTTTTTAGTGCCGCTTGTAGGAAACTCGATAATAACTTGGTGATCAAATGTTATTCCTACTCATAGTATATGATATATTATTTAACGTGTGATAAAACTGTTTTATTAGTCGAGGACGCAGTGGAGCCGACGCCTCATTGGTCTGAAGTCCGTCAGTCGCTGCCGGACCTTCGTGTCCACTTCCCCCCTCCCGCCGTCATGGCCGAGGCGGACCGGTGGTCTCCGTCCGGCGCTCCCCTCAGGCTGCTGAGCGTCGACGAGGGGTCCGACTGCACCAGCGTCACCGGCTCCTCAGACCCGCCCTCTCTCGCCCAGACCGTCCACGGCAGCGCCCGCCCAGATCAGAGGAGGAGAAGGAAGGCGGGACTCCGAGCCCTCAGGTTCCTCAAACAGAACTCGTTCTCCCAGCATGCCGTGTTTTGTCTCCTGAGCGGTCGGCCGCTGGTCGTCGTCGGCGGGGACGAGAGTTTGGTCAGAAAACTGGTGGACGCCCTGAGCCTCTTCCTGCCCGCTCCGGGTCTCGATGGGGCCGCGGTGATGATGTGTTTGACCTCGCCGCTGCAGCTGAGCGACCTGCTCACCTGGAGACTGATAGGAATACACAGGTACACAGTGCACTGCTGATTACTGCCTGCCTTGTTGCCTTGTACCTTTCATCACTTAATTATGATTTCCTGTCATCTGTTCTTGGTTGCTTTGCTGGTTATTTGAGTGAGAACTTTGTAAACTGTCCAAAAAAAAAAAAAAACTGCATTGAATTTACCAAAAGTCCATCTTGAACTTCACCAGACTGCGGGGCTAAAGTACTATTACTACAAACTGTTATTTTGTACATTCACTGTAATAACGCTGCTCTCAAACCAATATTTTTATATTGACAATGGATTAGATTATCATGTGTAATTGGGTTTTGGCAACTTTGCAGTTCCCCTCAGCTCTGCGAAGCATTTTAGTGTCTTTTTAAGCTCATTTTTTGTTTTAGTTTTCACGCCTTAACTGTTTCATCAGACGCTTCCTGCTTAGCACCTAGCTGGTGAACTTAGTTGAGATTCTGGCAGCTAAATAACCAGATATTTCCCTCGGGTGTTGGTGGAGACCAAAATGTTGTGTTCTAAACTCTTACCGAGCTGTAACGCGACTCCAAATGAATGCTAAAGTTGTCTCGCGTCTGTTTGAAGTGTAAATAAGCAACCGTTCACCGCATTAACTTTATAAAGTAACGACATGTTAGTGTTGTGTTTACATCTTCTGCTGGCTGCCCCCAAGTGGCAAAACAAATCAATTTTTGCTACTTTAAGTGCATTATTCTTTTAATAATTCGTTAATAGTCCTGAAGGAGTATTTACTGACACAGCTCAGGTTCAATACGGCTGGTGTCGTGGTTTTTAAAGCCCAATGTAGACGTTTTGAGAAAATGTGAACAACAAATGAAAACTCTCCTCTCTTTCTTTTTGTCCAGATCCTCCTCCAGCTCTTCGGCCAGCATCGTTCACTCTCTGACCCGCTACAGTCGTTATTTGGCGCTGCTGGATCTGGACCAGCGGACGCTGCGCTGCCCGTCGTACTCCGGCTCTCTCGTGGGCAGACTGGCCGACCCTCGCACCGGCATCAGCCGAGGCCTCACCTACCTGCTGCACCTGGAGAGCCGCCTGACCGCGCTGGCCAGCCAGGCTCTGCTGCACACGTTCAATACGGCGGCGTCGCTTCGTCCAAACGCCGGCGGAGGGAACGGCGGCGCAGAGGGAAAGGACGACCCGTCCACGAGAGTGCCTCGCAGCAGCGAGGACGATTTGAGAGCGATGCATTTCCTGTGTGACCTCATCAAACGGCGCCACGCAGGACGTGGACCACCGGTTTTGAGGATCTCGTACAACTCGATGCACCTGCACAGAAATACATATGCAGCATAACACTGGATGGACAAAAAACACTTGCCTCGTCATAAAGAAGGTCTAGAATAATACAGACAACCAAATGCAATGAGTTGTCGTCTGCTACTGAGAAATCATGCTTTTATGTTTTTATCTGCAGTGTTGAATGTTAGTGTGTGTGCATGACTTTTACTGATTTTTATTTTTATGCTCTTTGGATTACTGTACACAAATGCACTAGTGCCTCACTGGCACAAAATACTTTTCCATGCTGGCTCAATTAATGAAGTACATTTTTTTTTTATTGGAGTGTGTTTTTAAAATGAATGCTTATAAGTGAATCACATGATAACTGTTTGTAATTTAAGATAATTGAGCCACATATGAACACTGGGCAAAAACAACTGTGACAGGTGTGAGATTGCTTTAGCTGCATTAGAATGAGAGACTGGTTCTGTCAGGGTTCATGCCAGCTGTGCATTTAACATGATTTAACAAGAAAACCTTTTGAGTAATTTCACCAATTCATGTGGAAATAAAAAAAAAATTAGCTTTGCACAAAGACTGGAAAGAAAAGTCCAATGGTAACGAAATCCAAAAAACTAAGTAGAAAATGCCAAATTGCCATTATCCAGGGGGGTTATGTGCCAGAATGTTTCCATTTCACAAACTGTCGAACTTTTCCTTGAAGTTTGTCTGAAAAAGGTTGAAGCTGCTATCTCATTTAAAAAATAAATCTAGACTTAAAATGAGCTGCACATTACATTATATTTATATATTTTAACTTTACAATTGGAGCAGCAGAAAATACAGTTAAAACACTTTTACTGTACAAACTTTGTGCGCTGCAAGTTTGAGCTCACTCTAAATACAGATAGGATTCACACATGCAACACCTTAGTTTGACTATAGATCTGGTTAAAGATAAAAAAAAAAACATTTTGAAATGTCAGAAATATGGTCCAGGACTGTCTGCCATGAAATCATAATAAAACTCAGCATGAATATTGGTCTGGCTATGTGAGACTATCATGTAGATGTCATCTGAAGACCTGAGGTGCAGCTCAACATGCAAGAGGAAAGAACATTATAGAATCCATTAACCACATCATGTGTATTGTCCACTGATTTAGAAACTTGGCTTGAACTCTAAACTGCAGCTAATAACGGGACAACCGCCTCCTTGTTTGACACTTTGATTTGATTGATTGATGCAAATATGAGCCATGTTCAGCATGTGTGTATTTACTGAGTTCTATTATGAGCAACATAAGCAATAAAAAGGCTTTATATCAAAAGCACATCGGAGGAGCAACACTTAGTTTGGTTGTTTTGTGTAAATGAAGCAAATAATGGGAGAGGATCAGCCCTGAGTGGAGAACAGATTTACTATTCTGACACATCCACTTACAAACTATTTCAAACTCTTTTGTACAAGAGTGCTGGAATGATAAGCCAATTAATCAATTAGTTGACACACGACTACACAAATGAAACACGAACATATAGGATTAATCGATTAACTGATATTTGTTAAGAGGATCCAGTGTGGTTTTATGTAATGTAAAGGTTATAGTCCATGAACAACTTTATTGAGCTCCTCTGAAGATGTGCAGTTCCAGCTTTGTTACCTCACACAGAGCAACAAGCAGTCGCTTCAACACAGACGAAAACTGATTGAGAAGGAAGAGAAAGAAAAGCTAAATATAGTATTTCTTAAAGACGCCATAAAAAATCCTTAGTATAGTTCGTCATGAAAAGTAACAAAAGTCATAGTATGTCATAAAAAGTCAAAGTAAAGTTCAGCATGAAAACACACAAAATAAATCAGAAATAGTATAATATATAAATAATGTAGGAAAAAAAAAAATAAAAAATCATGAAAAGTAAATAAGTCAAAGTAGAAAGAAATTATATGTATGTCGTTGAAAAAGTCAAAGTATAGTCTGTCAAAAGAAAAGTAAAAAAAAAATAAAAGGTCATAAGTCATCATTTTATATAAATAGGGGGAAAAAAAGTCAGTACAGAATATCACAGTCTTGAGTTTATCACATGTTTATTTACTCTGCAAATAAAATCTTATATTTTACATTAGGATTCTAAATTAAGCAACATAAGCAAAAACAACCGCATTAAAAAGTCATTTCTTTCCATTTAACAACATCACGTGATTGCATCTTATGAGCATTTGCAACAAAAGAGAATCATTTTCAGAAGGCCATGGAAAAAAAAAAAAAACTACATCCAACAGTGCAGAAATTAACTGAAGATCATCAGCATCATGACCTGATCCAGTAATTAAAGAAGGAAGCAACGTAAAGTGTCTCTGACGTTATGAAATGATGAATAACAATGAGGACGTCTGGTCGTGCAGCTCCGGTCTGACTTCTGTACGAAGCTCCAGACGCATCGAGGCGTGGCTCCTCCGCTCTCTAGAGCGAGCGGTGAACTCTGTGTTCGGCGGGAACGCCAGCGCGGAGTCAGCCAATTCCTCATTCAGTCGACTCACTGAAAAGTAATAAGAGAAATGATCGCATCTATCTTTATCTAATGAAATATTGTGCTTCGATCCATATTTGTTGGCAAAAATCAAACACGTCGCCGGCGCGCTCGTTTTAACCGGGCTCTCCAGCAGCAATCAAACAGCACCATAAGTTACATTTATATAGATAGATATTTACTTTATAAATACGTTATATCATCCACAATAGCATCACATTGTACTTTTCTCTTTTTGTGCCTGATGGCGACAGGCAACCTTCAAAAGAGGCTTAAAAATATATATTATATTTATTTTAGAACCGGGTACGAGTAAAGAAAAAGAGAGTGATCGATGCGCGGTAAATATGCATAACGGAGAGAAAGGCACCTGCTGGAGTTCTTCCTCTGGAGCCTTGTTTAGCACCAGCATGCAAACAAAGATGTAGAACGTAGATGGGAAGTGTGTGCATGCAAATCCCCTCAGTTTAATTAAAATGTGAGGCGCGTGCTCCAAACAAATAGGGGGGGGCGGCATCTCACCTCGACTACTCGATGCATGCGAACTACACTTAAGAGTCGTCAGTCATTTAAAAATAGCCAATTACCATCCAACAGCAACGCAATAATATGCAAACTGAAAGCCCCTCCCCCGGAGCAAAGTATCTGCTGGTGTCGGGGAGGACGGAATTAAAATACAAGACGATTTCCCCCCGTTTCTGACACTGAGGATTTAACCTAATAAGCATTCAATCAAAGCATGGACTCAACCTTCAACAGCTCTGCTGAGGGCAGACCGGACGCTACCGTGACTCACTATCGCCTCCAGAGGTACGAGTGGTATTACAGGCCGGGGCTAACCGCATCAGTAGATTATCTCTGCAACACAATACATAGAAGTGTCTGACGTAACGTCAACGCTGTAAACTCTCCCATGCAGTTGATAATAATAGTTCATAGTTACTCAAAACTAGAATTCAGGCCACATCTTACGCATTGTACCTTTTAACAGCTGATGGGGCGTGAAAGGCTGGGAAGACAACGACAATTATGGGATTTAACACGGCATGCTTTTTTTTTGGTGACAAATACTAAGAAGTTTGCAGTACAGTTTGCATTCAAAAAGAAAATATGACCCACAACTAAAAGAGAAAAAGACACATTATGAAATAACAAAACGATCCAGAGGACGAACAGTTGTGGGACTTACGGCTGACGCTGCGACGGGGCCTCCACTTAGGAGGAGAAGAGTTTAACAGCCTCTGGACTGCCTACACGGGGGAGGAGACAGAGTTAATAAACACCACGACATTGAAGACACATTGTGAAGGATCACCACACGTGACAGAGCGACTTACAGTAGGTGCTGATCACCACCACATCAGGAGAGGTCATGGAAACACAAGGCAAGAGTTCAGGTCCTTTGAGTAACTTGTATAATCCAGTGTCAAAGGAACATAGAAACGTTTTATCTCAAAAAGGGGTTGTGGTGCTTTTGTTAGGAGTAAAATGTCACTCACTGGTCAAAGTTTTCTGTTGAGGAAGACGGCGTCGATACAATGGCGTGAAGAAAAGGTAATAAATGATCCCCATCTGACGGAGAGAGAGAAACAAAGACATGCTATGTTGTGAACGCTAGTTGCAAGATTTAGGCTGGGTTGCACCAACATGGATTAAATTAATCCTGGTTTAGAGTTAATCTAGGGTTAGTAAATCTAGGTATAAACTGGTTCATAATTAATCAGAGATGTGTTGCACATCTTACATTTTAACCCTGGATTAGTTCAACTAGTTTAAACAAGGGTTAAAACAGGATTAGTTTATGTTCAATGTCCGCCATGATGGATTCCGACAACGAAATGTAAACATAGCCTACCACTACAGCGGCTATAGCTAATAAACTCCGTCACTTTAGCCAGCTAGCTAGCTATTATGGCACGTCAAAGAGGGTCAAACTTTTGTAAAGCCAAAAAAAGATGCGGCGGAAGAGAGGCGTAGTTGTGACTCCTTTGTGAATCTATACCGCTGTGAAAACTCGCTGTTGTCATAACATTCTATTGGGTTTAACCGATCTCTAATTCTCCTGCGAGGAACTCTTTCTTCTAAACCCATCCATAAAACAGAGATAAACCTCCTCCAGGGGTGGTTTAAACTTTAAATATAACTTCTAATCCAGGTTTAGAATGACTGGTGCAACATATTTGATTTTAATCTAGATTTAAATGGAAATTAAACACAGATTGCCAAAGGGTTAGATTTACCCAGGATTAATTGTAAACTAAGGTTAAACTAGGTTTAAAGTTTGGTGCAACTGGATAAAAAAAAAAAAAAAAAACTGGTTTAGACTTAGTTTAAGAGTTAATCCTTGTTGGTGCAACCCAGCCCTAAACTCCTAATTGACCCTTGCTAAGACCCGCTGCTCCTCTATCGCTGTCAGAGCTACGTTACCATAGAGCCCACACTGTCACTAACTGTAGCCCCCGAATAAATATCACATTTTTTGGGTAAACGAAAAAGCGATTTCAGATAGAAGCAGACTGAAGGATCTACAATATGTACTTGAAGGGCACATCCAGGAGGTCAAACTGATTCAGCGGTGAAAACCAGTTAAAAAGATAAAGATAGAAGCTGCAGCTCACAGTGTGAAAGTGAACCATCACATCCCTGTGGTTTCAGACTTTGAAGTACGACATTTGAAGACACATCCTGCTAGGAAGCATGAAAATTCACTTTTTTTCGGACACTTTTTCCACCAAACGATGAATCGAGAAAAGCTCCGATGTCATTAAGGCAGCATTAAAAAGCAGAGCTTGGAGTTGGGATGTGCCGTATCCCAATCAGAGTCCTTGAATCTGCTGATAACAAGACTGATATATTTACCTAAATATATCAGTCAAATATCAACTATTGATAAAGTACGTATCTGACACATTGAAATATCAACTGTAGCCTATGTACTTATTCAATTATTGATATAAGTGAAAGATTAACTCAGAGAATGACTCCTGAAATTGATGTCACATGATCTTTTAAATGTAGAAGCATGCTGAGGTCTTCAGGAAGTGCTGGCTGAGCCACACACCTGTGAGGTAAGACGTTGGTGCAGTTCCCTCGTGTCACCGCCAGGTGTCACCAGTGAGTGGCAGCAACGTAATTTGCTAGAGAATCCAAATATCTTTGCAGGAGTACTGATACATTTTGACCCATTTGTTTTTGACAATTCAACCACCAACACGTGCATATTGAGGGTTTAGTGTGTGGATTCATTATCATGAGGAAGTTGCCCACACACCTGCCGTGTTCTCCATCTCCTGCGAGATCTCCCGTAAGAAGGAGCGGAGCCGTTCTGGGCAGGACGACAAATTGTCCCACAGCCACCCGAGAGCCCACATGTTGACCTGAGGGACAGAGCAACGTTACTGGAGGAAACCATTTCAGCTTCATGGGGATGAGGAACATGGAAACCGTTCGGCTCTTTGGAATGAATGTCTGCAAACAGGAGGTTACCTTAAAGGTGTTGAGCACAGGGAGGGCTGGACTCAGAGCAGCACTAAGGATTCTCACACCTAAAGCCCCCGTTACCAACAGCAACAGAGCCTGATCTGGGTACACCTGTGAACACAAACACACTTATATTAAAGTTTATCACCCCGGCGGTAGTATCCACGTGTGCATGAGTAGATCATGAGCGTGCGCACCTCCTGAAAGAAGCGCGGGATCTGTATGTTGGACCCTTGATTGCCGATCAGGATCGAATTCACAACGTCCTTCGAGTCCTGAAAGTCCAGACAATGAGAGACACAGAATGTAAACAACTACTGCTATGAACAAATGGAGAATGCTGAATAAATAAATGAAAAAGGAGCGGTTAATAAACAAAAAAAAGACCTACGTGTAGAAACTGTGGGCTTGGTTCTGGGACAGCGGTGGACGTGTTGACGACTTTGAGTAAACTGGTCCAACACTGAGACTGAATCAGAGAGGTGTGAGACGTATGATCACACACTGAACATGCTATGCTAGTCGAACTTTATTTATACAGCATATTCATACACACGGGGAAAGTCACCGTGCTTTAAATAATAATAATAATAATTCACAATCGCTTAATCACAACAAGCACATAAACTATTAAAAGACAATACTAAAAAATATATATAAAAAAACGCTTCTGTGCACACGCCAAGTCTTGAAGACCGTTTCAGTAACTGGGAGCGCCTAGCTTGTCGTACTCCTGCTGTGTGTGTACCAGAATATCCAATGCTTTAAAAAAATAATAATAATAATAATAATAATAATAATCATCCAGAACACATATTAGATTTACAAGTATTTACATATCGGAGAAAATATTGATTAGACTACATCGGAGACCGACCGGCCATTACACAGGAAGAGGGATGTTCCCTATTTGGACCTTCAAAAAACGCAGCGCCCCAAACCAAGAAATAAAGATGATTCAAAATATAGTAAAAAGACAAAACGAATGATTAGTTGATGACATTTGTTGTAAAATGTTGGTATCAGCTGGTTTGATGTGAACCTGGACCGTGATGAGCGTTGAGGACTTACGTCGTTGAAGACGGCAGCGCAGCATCTCTGCACCCTGAGAGCAAACCTCACCAGCACACCGCGGGGCAGTGGCACCGCATCTGGAGGGAGAAGTGAGTTGTAATGAGAAAATACGTTGGTTTTTTTCCCCAGTAAAAAACAAAAACAAATCTACCTGCAGGGAGTCGGACCTTTGATTGTCTGCCAGGTGGCATCCGAAAAGCCGAGCTGCGCCGGCTGACTGACCGCCAGCTTCGGTGCGGTTGCTGTTTTGAAGACGCGGAAGTAAAAGAGGAAGAGATGTGGCGAGAGGCGCGAGACGGGAGCGTTCACCGAGGGGAACAAACTGTTCAGGCCGCCGGTTAGAGAGCCGTCCATGCACATGAAGAACGGGACGAGGTCCTGTACCTGCTGGAGGCTACGGGAGACGAAACAAAACAACAGTCATGTCCAAATAATGTGGAAGCCAGGCAAGAGATTATATTAGAAAAGGTTACAGTTGTAATAAGTACTTTTATAAAAAAATTAAAAAAAACTGAACCCTCATGAGCTTTGATTTTATGTATCAATATCAGTGTCTATTAAAAAACACAGTTTGGAAGAATGTGAAACATTCACTGACAACGAAAACTCATTTTAAGTCATTTTAAATAACGGAAATTTTAATTTTTTAGATTCTTTCTTTTTGAGCATGATGGTTGTAGGATCGTTTCGGACTCGTGTGATCCAAACTTTTCCAATAACCCCAGAGAAAAATACATTGAAAAAGAGATAATAAAAATAACAATAATCTAAACTTTGCTCCTGTGCCGTGCCATCGACTGCAGTAATACACCGACTAGAAGTACCTCGCACAACCCCACTTTAAAACATCTCAACCAATTTCAATATTTGTGACTATTTGAACACTCACAGTTTGATATCATCCGCCTTGACGACTTGTAGGTAGCGACACAATTCTCTGTACCTGCAGACGGTGAGAACGCGGCCAGGTTTGATTGCATTAGTGGTCATGAACGGCAAAGAGTGTGTGCGTGTGTCTAGACATGCGTCTCTGTGTTGTACCTGTACTGCCGCTGTAGGAGCTCCATTCTCAACAGAACTACAGAAATCTGTTCGATCAGTTGGTCCTTCTTGCCTTTGTCTTTGCGGACTCCCGACACGTTCTGCCCCTTCAGCACAGACACCAGCAGGACATCCTCCCAAGGACGAACACACAGGCTGAAGCGCACACGCACAAACAGTTACAGTAATGCACAAAAAGGCTTTTAAGTGTAACCTTGGGAATCGTTTATGAACTCAGAGACACGCACCTGTTCTTCAGGCTCTTTAGCTCGGTGGGGAAATGTAACCTCTTGTAAAAATCCTGCAATTTCTCGAGGAACTCGAGGGTTAAATCCGTCATCACCATCTGTCTCTGCATGGTCGCTATTACCCTGGAAAACACAAACAATTTAAAAATCTAAATGAATTAGTTTCAGACGGGACACAACATGGGTTCTGTCTGTGTGTGTGTGTGTGTGTGTGTGTGTGTGTGTGTGTGTGTGTGTGTGTGTGTGTGTGTGTGTGTGTGTGTGTGTGTGTACCTCTGCAGTAACAGCAGTCTGGAATCAACAGCATCAGCAATGCGGGACTGTGAGATGAAATACCTGGAGAGAATCATATCAAAGAAAATGACTACACAGAGAGCATAAAAGCTGTTACTCTAGAACAGGAAATGCTATTCATGCTGTGTGTGTGTGTGTGTGTGTGCGTGTATGTATCTGTGTACCCTTGGACTTGAAAATGTCGAATGAAGGCCTCAGCGGCTCCCAGTCTCATGACGGCAGCAGCTCTGCCGTCCTGTTGATCCGCTTTGTTCAGGAACGATGACACAAACTCGTACACGGTCGTGTAGCTGCAAAAACAAAAACACAAAACTGAATTCTGAAAATGACACTTTCGTAATAAGACGATTTAAAGTACGACTGGTGAAACAGCCACAGTTGATGTTTACTAAGTGGTGTATTTGTAGCCATGTTTGCTCTACATACGTTTGCGTATTTCTTTGTCTGTAATGTTTTTGGTGGTTTGGGCTCAGCTCTTAAAAAGGGCCACTCCAGCAATGTATTCAGTGCATCCAGATAGCATGTTCGATTACATCCTCTGTGTTTGATAAATTCCCCACAACTTTCAAACTCCACTCCTCCAGTTTGTGATGTAGTCCGCGCTATAAATCTATAAATCTATCATCTATAGATCGATCCTGAGTGCCTTCGTCAGTGGTTGCCAGCATAACGTTTTGATGCTTCATTTGGGAATTTATCAGCAGTAAAAGTCATTTGAAAATCTTCAGGGACGTTGCATCCTTACTAGCAGTGAGTGAATTGATGATTCCAAAGAAATGCAAAAGTCATAAATAAGTTACAATTAGCAGGAGGTCTGCTGTAGGTTTAATCTCAGGGTTAGGGTAAAAAAAAAAAAGGTTAATAAACAACTTTTTAAGTTTACGGTTTAGCTAGCTTCTCCAAAAAGTGACGCGACGACCCAATACTAGCAGACGAGAACGGCATCAGGCGCACAGGCACTCGGCCCCCGGGTGAAGTACCACGAATTTAGGGACTCTCCTCAATGCTAGAGCATCGTTGGGGGGTTTTGGAATGATAATGTTCAGCAATTATGAATGGGTGTAATGTTTGCGTGTCCACATACATGTGTGGCGCCGACATTAATGGTCGAGGGTGAATCCTAAAGACTTTCACGTATCCCTGATTCATGGATGGTGCGAGATCATCTCAATGCATCTCAGTATCCTACATTACGGACAGCGCTGCTCCGCCACTCACTCGAAGACGTTGTTTTTCTGGTACGGATCGTATTCTTCCGAAGTCTTTGCTTTCAAGATGGACAAGAACTTCACAGAGATGCCTTGTCTGAAGCTCTGCAGCATCGTGTCTGGACGAGAGGACGACAGATCCAGTGACAGTAATAATTAAAGCTCAGGTTGAGGCTTTTCCAGATGTGTGTGTGCGTGTCTGTGAGAGCCAGTACCTGCATGTCGGAGGTGAGAATCTATTTCAGACAAAGTTAGGTTGAAAGTCTTGAGTCCTCCCAGCAGCGAGCTGTTTCTGAGGTTGTTCCAGAAGTCACTCCTCTTGTGGCTGTTGCAGTGACACACACCGCAGTAATTCCACATTTTACACTGAACACACACACACACACACACAACAAACACACACAAAAAAAACTTGAAATTATCTTCAACCAGAAATGAATAAATGTGTTCAGTTTGTCCACAGTGCAGCTGCTTTATGCAGGTGCTTCTGAAGCTTTTTCTCAATTCGTGGTCATAAAGCTGAACATTGTTTCATGAATCCGACAAGAATTATACAATGTTTGAAAAGAAGAACAAATACTGTCAATTCAATTGATTTAAAATCATCATCAAATCATAACAGAAGACATCTCGAGACACTTCTCACACGGAGCGGGTCTAGACCGTATTCTATCATTTACAGAGAACCAATGTTCCTGCAGCTGTGGAGATACTAGAATGATAATAATAATAATAGCAGCTGTTATAATAATAGAAATATGACTGATAAATAGTTTAGAGTACGTTCAGGGAGTTTTGACAACTGTGTATATAGTTTGAAGACTACGTCAACACATACCGATGACGCCAGCTTGTCGCAGATGTAGCAGAAGCACTGATCACACATGAGCTGGTTATCGGCCACCGGAGCGCCGATCTCACAATCCACAGCCCTGAGCAGGACAGAGGAGAGGTCGGAGGTGAGATTATTTCAAATGGAGGTGCAAAAAAAAAAAAAATAAGTGCTTCACAAAATGTGTGTTGCAATTCACTCACGTAAAAGCATGTATGGGACAGTCGTAGCGTGCATGAGGCAAGACCTCAGCACGGCGGGAGAAGGTGATGACCAGGTCTTCATCCAGAGCACTGGGAGGTACAGCACTGTCTGAAACACAGAAGAAGAAGAAGAAGAAGATCAGCTGATGACCAGTCACAACATGAACAACCTTCCTTGTGTGTTCAAGTAAACACAGCTGTTACCGCTCTTCTTCACGTCCTCCATCTCCACGATGAGAACAGAGAGATCACTGCACGATGTGTCCGCTTCACAGTCTTCATCGTCACTGAGGATGATGATGACATCTGCAGAGTCCATCGTTGTGCCCATCAGGGATGTCTAGCAGGTAAGAAAAACGGGGAAAGGAGTGAATACTGTGTGTGTGTCCTGAGAGAGTGAGTCACACATCAAACCCTTCATGGGTTGTTCCTCACTGGAAGTTTACAGGCTGGTTTGTCAGTATTTTTGGGAAGGGGCAAAAATATACAGGACATATCTAGATGACATTAAAGTATCTTCGTTATAAACATTAAATATAAAACACTTTTCAAAAACAGACCAAACCACATAACTTTTTTTCCTACTTTAAAGAAGCTTGCTCGCTTTTCCTCAAAGCAGGAAACAGAAAGTTAAGTACGTGTAAACGCTGTCGCAGATTCAGTCAACATTAAAAATATACTTCTTTACTGCAAGCTACAGAAACAAAACACGTTTGTACTGGCGTTTTAGTTTCGTTAGCCACAGATGTCTTACCTTTATTGTTCCAAAGCAAAGTAGTTATTTTTGGCGCCTGGCGTGCTCCAAACTCATCGCGACCGGAAGTGACGTTTGATGGTCTTCTTTGTGGCCTCAATTGTTGGTCGGCAAATTTAAAGCTCATAGGTGAATTACCGCCCCCTACTGGACGGATTTATGGAGCAGGAGATAAACGCATAATGATCGTATACACTTTCTTTTGATAAAGCAGCGTTAGTTACCGCATATAAATAAATAAATACATACTAGATTGTTTGTGTCATCCAAGTTTCTCTGGAGTAACTTTATCAACAGATATAACAAGGTTTTATTCTTTTTTTGGTCGAAAGTATTTCATATTTTTGTCGCCTTTTGATCAGAATCAGCTTTAATGGCCATGTAAATTTGCACATACATGGAATTTGACTCTGGTTTCACTTGCTCTTCGTACTTTTTTTTTTTTTTTTCCACACACAATATACAAGATAAATATAAAAAATATAAAAAGGACATTAAAACAGTAGTAAAACAACAAAAAAGTGCAGATAGTGCAGTGTGTCTGGTGGTTTTGGCGTACAGTGCTCTGTAGCGCCTTCCAGAGGGGAGGAGTTGGAACAGCTTGTGTCCAGGGTGTGAGGGGTCTGTGGTGATCTTTACAGCCCGCTTCCTGACTCTGGCGGTGTGCAAGTCCAGGATGGAGGGCAGGCTGGAACCAATGGTTCTCTCTGCAGACCTGACGATCCGTTGGAGTCTGACTCTGTCCTGTTTGGTGGCCGATCCAAACCACACAGTGATGGAGGAGCAGAGGACAGACTGGATGATGGCGGAGTAAAACAGGATCATCTGTAACTGAAAGTCATATATTTTTGCACATTACTAAACACTTATTTTTAAGCCTAATTTAACTATCAAATAATACATCCACATTTTCTCTCTGAAAAGATTCTTTAGAAAGTTTATCTAATTATTGGCAGACACCTAACAACTCATTTAATCTGTCCTGTCGAGGCACAACAAGCGTTAACAAAAACACTAATAATCCATTGACGCATTAGTTCAGTTTTCGTCCCCTTACATTTCAGCCTCAGAGCTTTAAGATTACCGTCTACCACAATTGGATAATAGTTGATTCTTAAAATGCATCCTTTAAACAATATAACAAACTGCACCATCCTTTCCCTCCCAAAGCCCCTCAACACTTCCAAATCCAGCAAAGATGGTCGCAAATCGAATCGCAAATGACCAGTGAAGTCCATCGATTACTCAACAAATTACCCAAAAGATTGAGTTTCCAAAAAATATATAACTCTGAGATTTATGTTTCAAACATGAATTTGACTTTAATTGCAATACAAATTACAACGATTTTGAAATGCATCTCCCATAAGTCCACTGAAGGAAGGTCCATGAGGTACACCGCTGAGCTGAAGTCCATTCAGAGTTACACAGCTGAATGCAAACAGACCAACAGGGGAAATAAAGAAAATAAGATCCCCAGTGCTGTTAAAGAGGAGAGCTGCTTCGCTTGTCCTTGCTGTGAGGCTTATATCTCCTTGCTGCGGCTCTCTGGTTTTTTTGGGCCGCTGTGAGTCCATCTGCAGCTTCTGGTCTCAGCCCTTCTGTCTCCAGCTCTGCCTGGCCGTCCTCGCCGTCCTGAGCGGGCATTGCTCTCAGCCACTGCTGGTAGTAACCGCGGAAACCATCGATTTGGACCAGGTAGTTGTTTCTTGTCTTGTACTGGGATTGATGGAAAGGAGGAAGGACAAGGGAGAGAGGGGCAACATGAATAAAATATGAATGCAGTATGACTTTAATTATAGTGGGATGATTTTGGCCACTTGCGTGCAGAGGAAGAAGCTAAAAACACAACATTTCTAAGTTCAACATTTGTATATTTACACATCCAGTAAGATATGGAGCACCATTCAGAGTTGTGTTACAGGCCACCTGGCAAGTCATAGCCACCTTTAACGCCTGAAACATCTGGCTCTTTAGCAGCTAAATGCTCCATTATATTCACCACCTTGCAGCTAAGTGTGTGTTTGTCTGATTGTTTTTATGCCCAGTGGAGGTGGTGAGCGGTGGGTTTGTCAGAGCTTTATTCGCTGAAAACAGCTGCCTGCTGGGGCAGAAAACACAGCTAATGAGAGCGAGGAGTTTAACAGCCTGAAAAACAAAACAATGGGCTGAAAGATGCTAAAACACTCTGCGGAGCCGAGCGTAGGTCTTGTCCACTTTGGTGGAGAGGCGCTGCCGCTGGTATTTCACACAAATGAAATCAGAAATCAGAAATCAGAAACTGTTTATTAGCCAGGAATGTTTTCACACAAACAAGGAATTTTTTGGAGGCGGAAGGTGCATACATTGGACATGGACATGGGACGTTAGACGAGACAAACAACAATCAACAATCAACGATAACAACAGTGCAATTGGTATTAAAATAAGTGTAAGATAAGAAAGTGCTCAGACAACAGATACGTTAATGCGAGTGTACGTTAAAGTGACATGTGTGTTTAAGTTAAAGTGTATGTTAAAGTGACGAGTGTTTAAATATGAGGTGTGCAGAGGAGTGAACGGTAAAGAGAAAGAAAGAATAAAAATAAAAATTAAAAAAGCCACGATGCCTGAAACCATCGAGTTAAAGCGCGGCGCAGACACACATGTGGATCTTTTGACGGTCAGAGCAACAACACCGTTGTGGAAAAATTAGAAAAAAGGGGCTGAGATCTCTTATCTGCCTCCGAAACTCTTTGGTACAAGAAGCTTTGGGGAACCGGTTTCCTTCCCTTCCACAAAAATTATTGAGCAATGAAGACTAGAGCAGAGTCTTTAGCTACAGATATGATTAATGCTCCGACTAGTTGGTGAAACTCCCTGATGCGCTGTACTGTACGTACGCTTACCTGGTCATAGTTGGGAGGATACTGTGAGGCAAACTCCAGCTGTTTGATGATGACCTCATTAGGCCACACCTTCATGCTGCTCATGCTTTTCAGCATCGTTTTGAGGTAAACAAAATCCATTCTTCGAGTTGCTCGGCCAATCAGAGCAGAGAACACCTGGACGTTGGGCCGAAGTCCCGCCTCCTGCAATAAACGCACGTAAAGATAAAAATAGTAAGTCAAAATATTGTCTTAGTACTACGACTCTTAATACCATTACTACTGATGTTAGTATTTCATAGGACAATGCTACAGTTCATCTCTTAGTGAAACTAATAAATCAACACTTTTATTCTGTTAAACTGTCTTTGTTCTCCGTGTTTACATCGACATATAACAAATGGAAAAAGCAGCTGAGACAGAATAGCAGATGATTTTCTGTCCTCGATGATACAAATATACGGCGAGTCCTCAATCTAACATCTATTCCGACTGTTAGTAGCTTCATCACCTCCATGTCTTTCAGCAGCTGCAGCCCGTCCTGCTGTTGCGCGCAGCCCAACGCCAGACTTCCAAACGTCTTCACGTCCACGTTTATGTTGCGCTGTCGCATCACGCTCAACACGGACTGGAAAGAGAAAGACGAGTATCAAAAACATGCACTCACACTTAAATAAATGAGTTAAAAAGTCCAATATTTCTCACAGAAGATTGGAAGTACAAAGTAACAGAAAATGGCAATACTATAGTCAATTAAAGTACCTTACATTTTTTTTTACTTCAGTACAGTACTTGAGTAAATGTACTTAGTTACTTTCCACCACTGGTGGGGACAGAAAAACCTGGCGAGATAAAACTGAAACCATCGGCATGGCTAGATACTACGGAGGTGTGTGTGTGTGTGCGAGTGTGTGCGAGTGTGTGTGTACCTTTGCCTCTTCCAGGTCACCAGCTCTGGCTGCTCTGCGAATCACAGTGTTGAAGAACGCGACGTCTAGCTTCACTTTGTGCTGCTTGCCGACCTTCAGCAGCGTCTGCAGAGACTGGCGTCCCGGCTCCATCGTGTCTGCCAGCAGGGTCACGGTTCTGAGGTCCGGGGTGAGTCGGCCGGCGGCCATCTTCTCCAGGAATCCTTCAGCTCCTCCGATGAGGGCGAGCCTATCCGACGCTCCATCCACGGTGCCGAGGGAGACCACGCCCCCCCTCTTACCCTCAAAGAGGTCCAGCAGGTTAGGGGCTGGAGAATCACCTGCTATGTGGACAGGCAGCGAGGCGGTGTCTCTTTGTCCGACTGGCACCAAATAGGCGGAGTCTTTGCTGTCGGGCTCCTCCTCACTGCCTCTGCTGTCCTGCTGACCGTCATTGTGCGGGTCAGCTTGGATAAACAACTGCCTCTCCAGGAGGTCAATGTCTATTACATCTTTGCGTCCAGACTCTGACTTTACTTGGGACGCGCGTTCCCTCTCGTACGGCTGGTCGGGCCGCAGCAGCACGCTGGTGGCCAGGGCCGGGTCGCCAATCCCACAGTCTCTGGCAGTCCGCAGGAGCAGGTTATAGTTCTTTGAGTCTGGGAGAATCCCGGACCTCAGCATCTGGCGCCACACCTGAAACAAGGTAAAGAGGTACGGTGCATATTGACTTTGTGCAATGACAACAATATTACAAGTTCCTTCTATGTTTCACGGTGCATCATTTCATGCTGTTTCTATTAAAATCGGTTGGTTTGTAAATATTAAAAAGGACTGCATTCATATAGCGCTTTTCTACCGCACACGCACACACACACACCCCGATGGTGGCTGAGCTGTGATGAAAAGGCACCGGCCGGGATCGAACCGCCAACCTTGTGATTAAAGGATGACAGACACTAGTCACCTCTTGAGCCACAGATGCCCAAACGTGGGTCACGGCAACAAGTCACATTGTGTGATTTTTGGTCCTACATTTGTGAAACGGAGAGTACCGACGCGGCCAGTCTACGGTCTCCTGAATGGTTCATCGTTCTGGTTAATCACCCCAATCTAGTATCACTCAGGTTGTACTGATCACCACAGATTGAAGCAGGTTTCTCTCACGATTGGCAACTTTCATGGAACTTCCATCTCAGAGTAAAATCGGTAATTCTTCACAAACGTATTTCGTGCCAATGTGAGGTGGCTGTAAAATCCTGTATCTACCTGTAAAGCCAGTCTGAATCCAGTTTCTTTGTCCTTCAAACATCCCATCAGCAGGTAGTGAAACGTCTTCTGAGTTACAGCATGGCCGTTCTGCATCATCTCCTACAAAACATACACAAGACGCTTATAGAAATCGGACAATTCGCTGAGCAAACCCTGCAGATTGTCGGCCCGTGTCGTACCCGGAGCGTGTGAATACAGGCCTGGAGGTGGTTGGTGATGGCGTGCGTCTTGAGGAGGGCGTTGTACGTGATGGTGCTGAGCGGGTAGTTGTTGCGACGGAGTTCCTGCTCCAACGCCAAGGCTTGCTGGAGGCCGGCTTGTTTGGACGGAGACTCAGCGCAGGCGTTGAACAGCGCGGTGTAGGTGGGGTCCGTGGCAACGAGACCTCGCTTCTTCATCTGGAAGACACGCGCCCATTATTACGTAACGTTGTTTAGCGTAGGCTACAAGTACAACTTGGATATTGAAGCTGAAACTGATATATAATACAACCAATTTGAGTAAAATAGCTGTCTTGTTTCAACAAAAAACGAACACTATAACCTTCTTGAAGCTACGATATATTGCAGCGCTGCTGCGTTACATTTTGAATCAAAAGTAGAAGTAAATAAATCATATATTTGCTGGTTATAGCTTGACAAATTCTATATAAAAAACAGACACAGGACACGGTTTCACATCACTTTAAGATCTGGAATCTCACCGAGCGGCTGAGCAGATTTAAAATTACAACGTTTTGAAAGGTCAGTCTTTCAAACCAAGAACTATTGCAAACTCAAACCGTTTCTCTCATTTAATGACCTCAAGTTGAACACAAATGCCTTCTTTTCCTCTCATCTGGGTTACTGCAACGCTCTTTATTTGGGAAGTATCCAGCCTGCAGCTGGAGATTGACGCTGCTCGACCTCTACCTGGTACCAGGAAGAGCTCTGAGCTCTTCTGCCTCCAGTCCAACCCCAGATCTCTCCGATCCTCAGACCAAGGCTAACTTAAGACTTGCATGTTTTCTTTTTCTTTGTTTCTGTTTTCCTTTACTCGTTTAGTTGTATACGAGATTATATTGTTATGTTGTCTCTACTGCTTTTGTTGTTGTTGTTGCTGCTGCCATGTCATGTTGTGTTATTATATATTATTATATTTTACAGGACTTTTTAAATGCGCTTTATCAATACATGTGATGTCATTACAAAGTCAAATCCTTGATGAACATACACACATGATAATAGTGTGTAAATAACATCTCCCTACATCATTGTAGAGTCTGAAGGCCCTCTTCAGTTGTCCAGCTCGACCACAGCCTCCTATCAGCACAGTGTAGTTGCACTCCTCCGGCTGCAGCTTCTCTGCCTGCAGCATGTCTCTGCTGAACAAGTCCATGGCCTCCTGCAGCTAAGAGAGGACACACACAATGTTTAAAACACACACAATGTTTAAAACACAGAAGGACAGAGCCGCTCAAACGGACTCACCTTGTTCTCTTTGATCAGCCTCTTGCACTGTAAGAAGTACCAGTACGATGTGTTAGTCCTCTTGCGAGACTTCACCCTGTCTCCATCCCCGTCCTCCTCGTCCTCCTCTCGGTACCGCAGATCCTGGACGTACGGGCTGATTTTCCTGAACGTCTTCCTGGAGGAAATGTCGGTGGAGAAGGAACCGAACTTCTCCCGGTCTGGGGGGTCTTTTTGAGCCGGGGCTGAGGCGGAGGCCAGAGGGTCTGCACCCGCGTGGGAAGCGGCTGATAGGGACACAGACCTGGCGGATAGCAGCTGCCAGGGAGTCGGTGTGAGGACGAGCCCGGAGGACCGGTGTCGTGACACATCTCGTCCCCCGGTCAGGTTGAGGGTCTCCGAGGTCTTAACCGTTGAAAAGAGGCACAATTTCGCTACAGAGACTTTCCTCCCGTTTCGCGCGCACAAACCGGCGACGGACGTTAACATGTTCAGCAATTTTAATCTAACGTCACTCTAAAAATAAAAAAATGTAATTTACAAATGCTAGTTTCAGGGCAGCTGCGCAGCTTCTGTCATGTTGTGCGCACCACGATGTTTCAATGACAAACACACTACACAAGACCTGGCTAGTAGATATAGAGCTATAATTATAAAGCGCCGATTTTGGCGATTCAATCCTTGAAATGAATTCACAACTGACATTAATTGAGTTTAAACGTATCACAGATTATGTCTGAGGTAAATTAGTTATTGAAACAGCATAATTATTCTGGATAGGACGTCCCACCTCGATCGACTACATCGGTGATTGATTCGTATGCCTGAGCCGTTGACTTCACGTCCCTGAAGGTAGATCTACGCTCCTCCCCACAGCTGGTCACAAAGTTGACTTCCTGGGGTAAAGTGTGGAAGAATAATGTATATATAGGCCGGTTTGATTTTTTTAGAAAGAGACACAGTTGTCAGGGTCGACACCGGCTTCCGGGATACCATTTTTAATCAGAGTTACAGCAATGGAAGAGAGAGACAGAGCTGGATCAATGGTAAAGTACATAGTTTTAGTGTATAACACATTTTAATAGTGTGCGACTCATTACACGCTCATACTGTATTCAGACATGATTTGAAGTGTTCATTTGTATTTTAAGAAACACTTAAATATATGTTATCATTGTGTAATTCTGACAACATGAAATATAAGTTTCTCACACACATTTAGAGGTTTGCTGAAGGCATTTATGATCAGAGTGCAGAAGTAGGCTATATCATCAGTCAACATTATTAACATGTAAGGAAAGCCATATAACAGTGTGCCAACTTGTCTCAGCAGGAGGCTCCAAAGTTCAATCCAAGAAGTGTGCCTTTCATAGGCAGTCATTTATTGTAGTAATTAAAATGACTTCAAAAAATAAGGGCATCGTGTGAATGATCTACTTGCTGAAGTTTGGTTTGTGATCTATGGACAGCTTTATTGTTTCATCAGTTGAGTTAGTCATATATTTTTGAGGCTGTGAAGGAATAATTGTATTGTTGTAAATACTGGAATAATATTCAAATACATTCTCCTAACGTTCCCGAACATATTATTAAATCCTGAGATGCTCAGGGCTCCTTCATACAGTTGAATTTTTAGTTAATATCTCTAACATTACTGTTTTAGGCAAACAAAGAAGGTAGTCCAATAAAAATAGAATTAAGGGAGCAGTATTTTCCTATCAAAAATGATACCCTGTGTAGAGGATTCTTTGAATCATTAATTTCAGAAGTTATAGAAAATATAAGAGAACAATTAAGTGAATGTGGGCATACCTCAACAATATGTAATTTAGCCACACAGTTTTTGACAATGTTCTTTATTCTACCCGAGTCTTGGAAAGCAACACAATACTAAAACTCATTTATATGCAGGAAATCTCTGAACAAGATCAGCAAGCTCCTTTCCGTCCTGTGTCTAACACCACGCCGCCTCCAGGTAAACAGCACACCCACTATACAAATATACCAGCAGCCCGCATGAAAAACATGTTAGTGTTATCATTTCATCCAGATTGTTGATCAAATTCAAACAAAATCATAATAATAATAATTTAATTTGATCTCATCATGTTCTGTTGTCCAGATGAATGGTATTGAGTAAGATACAATAAAATAAGCAAAAAGAGTCACAACTTTTTTTGTTTGAATTAATCTGATGTTCATGGCTTTATGAGGGACATATGAGGGATTTTGTAGACATCTTCCATGTTATGTAATTCATTGGTGTTGGAAAATATCCTTCATAGTGTGTTGATGATTGTAGCTCTACATATTAGCACCTTTCCTCAGAGATACTTCAAAAGTAGTATTCATAATAAGGAGACGCTGAATTTGTGTGTGTGTGTGTGTGTGTGTGTGTGTGTCAGATGATTTACAGAGCGATGAACCTCAGACCAGAGCAGACTTCATAAGATGTGAGTCTTTTTGTATCTCATAAAAAACAGGCTGCAAAATAAACACATAACTGTAAAGTGCCATGAAAATCGGTTGCTCTTTAGGATACGAACATGCAGTTGAGATTAGAAGCCAATAATGGCCCTGGTTGCACTCATTTTTATAATTAATTGGACATATATTAAATATAAGTGGTTTCCCCTTATTTCCAGTCTGGTTTCATATTTATAGGACAAATATGAGAGTGGTATCAATCGTCTCGTTTAATCTGCTGGACCTCTCTGCAAGAAAGCGAATTAGCCGATTTCCCAAAATGTCAAATTATTCCTTCAAAACACACTTCTTTAAACCATCCCAAATAAAACACAGTCCCACATTAGTTTCAGGTGTGTAAATGACATGACTAATCAGCGTTTGTTCGTCGACCCACGTCTCCCTCTCCTCATTTTTACTGTTTATTATTTATATTACTTGTTTTTGATTTTTTACTATGTCTCTTGTGTGCACTTTACCCCGTTTGCTGCTGTAATGCTGTAAATGTCTCCACTGCGGGACTAATAAAGGAATATCTAATCTAATCTAATATCACAGATTACAGTCACCTCACCCTGGACCCGAACACGGCGTACAGAGAGATGGTTCTGTCTGAGGGGAACCGAAAGGTGGAGCTCACAGATACAGTGCAGGACTACCCCGAGCACCCGGACAGGTTCTCTCACCTCTATCAGGTGCTGTGCAAAGAGGGTCTGTCTGGACGCTGCTACTGGGAGGTGGAGTTCAAAGGGTCTGTTGAAATAGCGGTGGCGTACAAAGATCTTGGCAGATCGGACTATTACGCCGAGTGTGCGTTCGGCTGCAATGACAAATCCTGGAGTTTAGACTTAAACGGGAACGCAAAGTGTTTCCGACACGAGGATGAGGAGACCGCGGTGCCGGAGCCTCGGTCCTCCAGAGTCGGCGTGTACCTCGACCACAAGGCGGGTAGTCTGACCTACTACTGCGTCTGTGACACGGCGCTGCAGCTGCTGCACAGACTAGAAACCACGTTCACTAAGCCGCTCTACCCCGGGTTGTGGGTCGCAGACTCCGCCCAGCTGTGTGACCTGCAGTAGAGGTCCAGTCAAGCAGCGTCGTGTGATGCAGGGCAATCTAGTGCTCCATTCCAGCCGGACTGAGTCCGCCACAGCATGTTAGCAAATTTGGGTCCACTGGCGATTGTGTTAATGGTGGGTTGATTTAAAAAAAAAAAAAAAGAATCACGATAATAATGGTACACAGACAATACTTAGATCATTTCAATGGAGTTTATTACAACATAATTTGATTCAGAAGTATCTGAACAAATACATCCCTTCATTTATATTTTTGGCACTTATTTTCAAAGTAACAGATCGGTGTAGTAATAGACATTATTTATGATTGAAAGGCCTCAATTGAGAAGCCCAACGGCATCAAATGGGAAAAGTCCTGGAACAATAAACTCCCTCCCAGCAAATTACCCTTTGAAGACCATCATTACTTTGTCAGGTAAATGAAAACAATCATGGATGATGATGATGATGATGATGATGATGATGATTATGATTGTTGTTGAGCAGCCTGAAACCGTTGTTGGTGAAACACACGGATGACAATCAGTCTTTCAATAAGTGACTTTTATTTCCTGCAGAATAAAATGGGTCTGAGCAGCTGTTGAGCACCAAATCACACTGAAGCTTTCTGGTGATGTCACAATGGGGATAGATGTGGTGGTTGGGCCACGTGGCTCTGGAACAAAGTAATCCTGTCCAGCAGCGTCAGTGGGATGTCTCTGATGACTGAGGGCAGGTCTTCATGATGTAACGGATAGATGACCACGCTCAGAGCCGAGCGATCCGTTGAAAATCTAACGGAGAGAGAGAGAGAGAGAGAACACAAGGAAAGGTTTCTTTAGCCATTTCAGAATCAGAATCAGAACTGTTTATTGTCAAGTATGTTACACATAGAAGGAATTTGACTTGGTGAAAGGTGCATAACAATACAATCAAACAAACCTGAGACATAAAAAAAAGTGGGTTTTATGAGGTACTTATACAAAGTCAGTGTATTACCTACAGTACATGACGGTCGGTTGTAGAAACAAACAGAAGCACCGGAGCAAAAATAATGTGCTTCTGTGGACGGGGACAGCAGCAACATACATTTTAACGCCCTAAAACAAAAGCTCACCTAAAACAACTAAACAATATCAGTTCAAGTGTACTCTACAGTTAGAATATTTTCACTGCTTTATGTTGGCAGTACTTTCCAACAGGGAACTGAAGCCGTTATATCCATCCATGCTCTTTGGACAAAAATTAATTTTACCTCACAGAACCCAGAAGTTAGTTAGTGCCCTTGTGTGAGTTGGTGTTTTGAAGTCACACAATAACACTAACGAACTAACTGAGCAAGGCAGTGGTACACCAGCAACCTTTGTGTTTTGCAAGGTTAAATTACTCTTTTTGTCAATGAAGTCTTGTGGCTTTGAAGTCATCTTAGATAACGGCTTCGGTTCCCCGTCGGAAGGGATTCATGATGTATAATCCTAAATATAGGGTACAGTGGGTCTTTTATTTAGGTGGCTAAAACATGTTTTGCTCCCGTCCCCGTCAACAGCAGCACATTGCTTTTCCTACATCTTCTGTAGGTTCTACGGCGACTATGGACCAGTACCTCATTCAACTCCTCTTCAAAACAAAAATCCAAACTATCACTTAAATGTTTGAGGATTTGTCTTCACACAAAAAGCACTGACCTGTCCAGCAGAGCTTTCTGCAGAGTGCGACAAGCCACTAAGGTGCCACCCATGAACATGTGGCACATGATGACGTGGCGGCATTGCTCCATGAAGGTTTCTGCGGCCGATGGGTCGAAGGTACCGCTGCGTGAGATAAGGCAGAGGCGCTGCAGACGGGAGCAGCAGGACAGAGCCTCAAAGAATGAGGCGCTGGCATTCAGGTACGGCTGCTCCAACCTGAAACACACACACACACACACGCATGTTCAATATAGAAAAACAGAAAGCTGAGCAAATGTAAACTCTTTTCATTAAATGTAATCAGACTGATGTCCTGTATTTTGTAGTGAATAGAAGGAACAACTTTACATGAAAAACAACAACTCTCCATCACAAGGTAAATCTGAATGTATGGTTTTTCAGTTTGGGGGTTCTCATAATTATCTGAAAAATACAATCTGCTAATTCTCAATTCATCACAATTTTTTTTTTTTTAATTAGAGATTATATTTTGATTTGATCGTTTAGGTGGTTCAGAGTCCGCTTAACACCCCACTGAGGAAAACTAACATTCGGATTAAATTATTAGATAAATGAAATATGAGAATTGATAAATAAATAAATATTTTACTGGAAAGATGGACAATCCGTTAACTAAAAGGGAAATAATAATAATTATTATTATGACTGTAGAGTTTAGTAATACAGTAAATAAAGGGTACACAAAGACATCCTCTAACCTGAGTTCCCGTAGCTGCGTGCACTGTTTGAGTGTGTCCAGCAAGGCAGGGGTGTAGTTCATGGTTTTTAGTGATCCCATGTTGGCAAGGGACAATACCTGTAGGTCTTTGCACTGCCGGGTCAGCTGTAACAGCCCCGTCCCCCTGAGGACCCCAGGGAGCCCGGCCAGAGTCAGACGATGTAATCGAGGCAAAGCCTCAAGCGCCGCCAAGTGTGCGTCACCAACTCCTCGGGCCCACGCACACATGCCGCGAGGCTCCACGCTGGCGCGAGTGCAAGGCTCAAGCCGAGGCAGCGCGGAGACAAAACCCGGACCAATGAGCTCTAAGGTCTCTAAAAAAGGGCAGCCGGCTAAGAGCAGAGTGAGCCCTGAAATGCTGTCCCCCGACAGAGAGGACTCTGTATCGGGCTTGAAATTCTGGATCCCCAGACGTGGAGGCTTCTTCAGCCCCAGGAACAACGGGGAGGGAGACGTGTTGTTTGTACTGATTTGAAGTGTGTTTAAGCCGTCTGACAGAGCGCAGGCAGGCAGAGTGAGAGAGCGCAGGTGTGCGAGTTTGGCCAAGCTGGCACACAGGTGTGTTTCCCCACCCAGCCCAGCAGAGTTTTCGTGATGATAGTGTGTGTGCATCAGGTTCAGTTGTTTCACGTTGGAACAGCCGACTGCCAACCGGCTCATTGTGGCAGGAACCAGCTGATCCTCCACGCTCCTGCACTCCGAGTACAGGACCTTGTTGATCCCGCTGAGGTTCAGGCTAGTCAGCTGCGCGGCGTCTTTGACTCCTCCCTCCAGCAACGACTGGAACACCTGCGGCCACAGCGCCGGGCAGCGGCTGAAGCTCAGGTGCTTCGGACTGTTTCCCTCCAGGGCTCGCTTGAGGGACAAGGAATCCAGCCAGGACCGAGGGAGCTGCAGGGCCTCCAGGTCCCCGCGCTGGCCCAAGCTCTGGGCCAGCGAGGGAGCAGCGGGCCAGTGCGCCGGGTTTGGGCCAGGAATCGACACAAGGAAAACTCGGAGACGCTTCGGCACATGAACGCTGAACACTGCCAAGTAGAGGAGGAGCAAGGTCTGGTTTACCTAAGGACGTGAACACACAGACACACCCATTACAAAACCACACAGTATTGAAGTGTGTACTGCAGATATATACGAGAGCATAGTACTGTACATGCACATGAATGCTAACACACTCACCTCCCCCGGAGCCAGCCTGGCAGTGAACTCCTCCAGCTGCTGGTAATGCGGCACACTGCTCTGACCCATCATTAACTGACAGCAAACACCGATACCCTCTCTGGTCACATCTGAGATGTCAAACTGCAGCATCAGCCTGCAAGGCACAGACACACATTTAACAATGTAGCAGTAAAATAGTCACACAAAGTCTTTAGACGAAGCGACAAGAACGTGAATGCCAGTTCCATTAGCGTAGTGTCGCTAAACTCAACCAATGGACCAAATGCATTCAGTGGGCTGATGCCTGGTCCGACATCACCAGACCAAAAATGTGACATGTAAATGCTAATTGGCATTTTCTAAATTGCTCTTCTGAAATAACTAACGTTAAGATTTGATTGTGACACAAAGCACGAGCAGGTGAGGTATTGCACGTATGCATTTTAGCCGTGCTAGCTAGGGATGGCTATAACGGTGATGAATTGGCACACAACTATGTAGACATGGTCCCCAGAGGATACATCCTGCTGACTATGGGGACCATCTGACTTTTCCGCTGGCGCCACCTTGAGGTTGACTTTTGTCAACCAAAGAAATGATCAGTCTACTAACAGAATTTTGTTGATTTAAATCAGATCTGTAAAACTGAGTTTCTTGACAAAGAATCAGAAAAAAGCACCACTAAATCTACCAGAATTATACTGGGGAAATAAATAAAAAAGCATTAAAAAAATGACGAGAGTAAGAGGTCCCCCAATAGTTTGTAATTAAATGTCTCCAAAGCTATTGTATTGCTACAGATAATCATGTTCAGGATGAACTGTGATCTTGTTGGTGATCCTGTTACTTTTCATCAAGCACCAAAACTTGAATTTGTCATGGGAGATCTCAGTAATCTTGACAGTTTCTTACTTGCGGAGATGGCCGCAGCATGGCACCACACCATAACTCGGCGTCAACAGTGTCTGTCTGAGCTCTGACAGGCGGCTCAGTGAATCCACGGCCTCCGAGCTGAGCTGAGCCGAGTTGAAGCCTGGCGTCACATCAAAAGCGAGGGATCTGAGCAGAGAGAGGGAGGAGAGGAGACGGGAGAGACGCAGGGAAGTGAGGCGGCAGCCGGTGACATCGAGGTGCGTCACTCCTCTGCAGCGAGCGAGAAGCTCCATTGTAGAGCCAGACAGCCAGTAGCAGCCATTCAGGCTGAGAGACTGCACGTGATTGGCCAACCGCTTTAATATGTGGCGGACCAATAGATCGTCAGCCTGGAGGAAACAAAGGACTCATTTTATTAAATCCAGCTGTTAGAATGAAACAAATACTCCACTGTGTCGTTGAAGAAATGCTTTCAAAATACACAGAAAGATCCACACACACACACACACACACACACACACACACACACACACACACACACACACACACACTTAAAGATTAATAGAAAACTAGACATCTTCAGTGAAACAATCTTGAAACATGCCTCATCGGTTCAAAAGATGAAGGAAAAAAAACAAAAAAAACTCTGTAAAAATGTATTCAACAGCTTTACCAGATACTCCTCAGACAGGCTGACGTTTGTGAGCAGGGTCTTATCGTGGCACAGTGTGTGTAACTTGTGGCAGACGTTGGTCACGTTCCGCACCAGGTCACACACTGGAACATGGCGGAGGATGCACAGCAGGATCTCGTCGGACAAATCGGACATCCCCACCGAGGTGGAGGATATTGTGTCCTCGTCAAATACAGCCTGAGACAAACAGCAAGCGGTGTCACGGTTAAAAGCGTTTAGACCCTCCGTGTAGTCAGTCAACCTTTAGGTAGAATTACCATAACAGCCAAGACGCTGCAAATCCTGGTGGTATCAACTCCCAATTCTTGGTATTTTGTAATTGAGGTCCAACAAAGAGACAGCAGCTGGTATTTACGACCCTATTTTATGACAATGTATCATTCATATTGTGGTAGCTCTCCATTTAATGTCTGGTTGTATTCAGCCATTGTAGACAATGCTGCAAATCATTAGTGGGACTGCTTTATGACAACACGGATTATATATGTATATATCATTTTGCATCAGTATTAGTTATTTGGGAGTATTTCATTAGCTGGATTTGCCAAAAATCCTATTTGGTTATGATATTGTTACATTTCAATATTTTAAATACCTCAACTGACTTTTGAATAATAATAAATATATGACAACAATATGGATATTACATAAATAACATCACATGTATTAATAGTGCTCCATCTTATACAGATCCCTTATTAACCAGGGTTATAGTTGGAAGTATCAATGGGCGGAAACACGTACAACAATAGTACAATTTGGGATTAAAAGATGATGCCATTACCAGCGACATATTGTAGCAATGGTCAAACGCGTTCATATCAGTATTTTACTACACTGTCTAAGCGTATTAACCAAACTTGTTTGAACAATTTAGCAGGAATCTGTGACGGTCTGACCTAACGTCGCGTTAATGTTAGCTAACGTTACTTCTGTTGCCCAGCGGCACCGTTAAATGTAAACGGGTTGTCGAGGTTTTCTCGGTTTTCTCACCTGTACAATTTGTCGGTCCATGTCCTCTGAAATCGCTCTCACGGTCCCGCTCATGATCACTAGGATTCGTTTTATTTTAATTTGATTTTAGATGTTCATCCGGCCGCCCAGCGATTCATTTTCCGATGAAACCGCTTTCCGTCGGACCACAGGCGGTGTTACCGGGTGTAACATCCATCCGTTGACAGGACGGACCACGTTCGCTGCTGCACAGGGACGGAAGTCTGTCAGTGACGGACCTACTTCCGGTCGGTCCAAAAAAAGAAGTTGCTGTTAGGCCAACCAGAATTTTTTTAATGTATTTTTTTTTTAAGGAATTTTCCATTTCTCACAGCATGAATTAAAATTAAAATATCCTTAAAAAAAAGTAGATCGCCAAAGAATGCCAGGAATTAAAGACAGATGATAAAAAATGTGTTAATACTAGTAAAAACAAAAGAGATATTAATAATACCACAACAAGTAAAATTCCTGCATTCAAAAAGCAAAACAAAAACATAATTATTAGCAATTCAAAGTATCAAAAGTATAATTATTAATTAGGCAGCAGAAGGACCTCGGTCAGTGTGATATTCAATTATTGGATTCTTGTGCATTTCTGTATAAGCACCATTTTATGTTGTAGCTGGTCACCATACTTTTTTGTAAAATTTGTATATATTTGTATGTAAAACCTTGATCTTTAAAGTGGCTAGTACATATAGCTGTGTGTGGTGTAAAAAGTAAAATATTTGGGTTTAATTTATGGACAGAAGCTACACACTAGTTCTATAGTCCTGTAATACTGTATTATTATCCAAAGTGGGACCAACTAATATCAAATTTCATTTGCAGTTTGTTAAAAAGTGTCTGTCAACAGTTATTTAATAATCAGTAAATACAGCTCAAACCATGAAAAGATCGTTTTATTAAAATGAGTTAATCCGACCTAATATTTCAATATTATAACATGACTTGTTAGCAGTCCGTTCCACAAAGTTGATCATATTTAATATATCTGGTATATAATCACTTCTCATTAATTTAGATGTCCACATGATGGCACTGCAACAAAAAGATGTGGCTTTACGCACCTTTAAACTAACATTTAGGGGGATTAATTGGCAATAGAATACATTAGTGCACAAACCCATGGGTGACGTTACAATCACTACTTCCACTTCTTATACAGTCTATGCGTTATATAGCGACCTTGTAAACGATTGACCAACAATATATATATTTTAAGTATAAATTATAATCGTGTTAGGGGCTTCTTTTAAGGAATTATTGTGTCATGTAGAAAAGCAGAGCATTAGCATAGCTCCTAGTTGGATTAATATTCTAAATGCCACTGTAGTTCTCCACTCAAAAATAGGCAGAGGGGCATTTAATAATGGTACTTAGTTTCCTATGACGACAAGTTTTATGGATGGACCAAAATTATAACATTGTCAAGACTTTAATATCGTTCGTAATCGTTAACAGATTTTTTGTTGAAGCTTACTTTCCTTGATGCAAATTCAAGGATGCACTTCTGTTTAGTAAATGGGCAACAACTGTATTTCATTGTGCTTTGACTGAAGTGTGATAATAATTTAGTTTGATTATACTTTGTTGAGGCTTTACAATTAATTAACCTTTCGATTCATCCCTAGTATAGAACTAGCACAGAAGATTTGACTGTTATAGTAAACTAGTGAGCCATGACAGTGACACCAGGACAATGAAACTGAAGCAACTACAGGGAATACAGCAGCAGTCGTTTTATTTACTGTGACAAGGTAAAAGGTGACCTTTAAGCTTCAGAGTGTAAAGCAACTTGTGTTTAACTCGCAGCAACTTAAATTAAAGCGTGCAATTGACACAATGCAAATTCTTAGCTGATCAAACTGAATAAACACCAAGTAGACAGACTGGAATCTCAGACATGTGCGCTTTATTGGGTTGTTGTGTACACCAGAGGCTTGAAGCCCCCGGCACAATCCTTCTCACACCCCCATACAAGGTAGAAGCTTTGTCTTTTGCATAATGACAAACAAACTGGACCAAGTATTGGTTAAGGCTGAAAGTACAAAAACAAAAGATTACATAATTTACATAAGCAATACTATGTCTGTTGGGCAGTGGGCCCACCAGAGAAAAACCTTCATAGAGGCAAATAAGGTGGTGAACAAACACATCTGGAATGACCTACACAAACACGACAATGGACATCATGTTCCTCACACATTCACACCGCCTGGGACGCCCTGTACTTCCTAAAGAGTTTCTCCCCATCAGGGGGCATGGTGCCATGGCCATAGTGATGAGGGGAAATGGGAAGTGGCGTTGCGGGCTCAGCATACACCAGTGTGTTGGTGTAGGCATGTATGCCGAGCCAGTCGTTTGGGTTTGTAGCAGTGTGTGTTTCGGGGGATGAGGGGGACTGACAAGTCTCTTTAGAAGCACTTCCTGTGGACAATGCTGGGGCCGGACTCGTCGTACTCCTGCTTGCTGATCCACATCTGCTGGAAGGTGGACAGGGAGGCCAGGATGGAGCCACCGATCCATACGGAGTACTTCCTCTCTGGGGGAGCGATGATCTGCAAGGGGCAAGAGAGAAAAAAGGTGGCAAGTCAATTAAATGTAGGCGAAGCTAAAAGACAAGCAAGAGCGCTTGAATGCTGAATTAACCACGTTTGTCCACCAAGTGGCACTAGAGGCAAAGAGCCTTCTGGAACACCATTGTTTTGCCATGATTTTTTTTGGACGACTAGTTATACCTTGATCTTCATGGTGGTGGGTGCCAGGGAAGTGATTTCCTTCTGCATACGGTCAGCGATGCCAGGGTACATGGTGGTACCTCCGGACATCACGGTGTTGGCATACAGATCCTTACGGATGTCCACGTCGCACTTCATGATGCTGTTGAAGGTGGTTTCATGGATACCGCAAGACTCCATACCTGTGAGAGGACGAGAGAAGAAAGTGAGTTTTGTGTTCCACATACTTCAACAGTTTAACTCCCTCTGCGTTTGTTCCCAGACTGAACCTACCAAGGAAAGAGGGCTGGAAGAGGGCCTCGGGGCAACGGAACCTCTCGTTTCCGATGGTGATGACCTGTCCGTCAGGCAGCTCGTAGCTCTTCTCCAGGGATGAAGAGGAGGCAGCAGTGCCCATTTCTTGCTCAAAGTCCAGTGCAACGTAGCACAGCTTCTCCTTAATGTCGCGCACAATCTCACGCTCAGCTGTAAGACGAGAGAAGACATTTTACAGTCAGTCCCAGGTTGTTGGTTTCTCAGTTTCCCCCGCAAATATGAATTTGTTTTGAAATCAAGGTTTGTGTGCCAACCTGTGGTGGTGAAGCTGTAACCCCTCTCGGTCAGGATCTTCATGAGGTAGTCAGTGAGGTCTCTGCCAGCCAGGTCCAACCTGAGGATGGCGTGGGGCAGGGCGTAGCCTTCATAGATGGGCACTGTGTGGGTCACACCGTCACCAGAGTCCATGACGATACCGGTGGTACGGCCGGAGGCGTACAGGGACAGCACAGCCTGGATGGCCACATACATGGCAGGGGTGTTGAAGGTCTCAAACATGATCTGGAGGAGAGAAGAGACGAGATATGAGTCGATGTAACCTGAAGTAATCGCCTGGGTTAGTACAGAAAAGCACAGCACACTGGCCTGTTTTGTTTGGAGTATAAAACCCAGTTGTTAAATCACTTTTAGTTTAGTTGACTGTGCAGCAACCTGCTCTACAGTCATCTGGTGCATCATGCAGACACCAGTGTAGCTAAGTACTTGAACACAGCAGTGACCATGCTGCAACAAAGTAAATCCTGATGCATCACAGTGCAGAGAGATAGAAACCTGAAGCTTCCGCAGAGATGAAAAGATCAGCACGGGATTAAAGAAACCTGGAGATTGAAGGAGCAGGAGGAAACGGACAGATTGAGCAGAGGAAGAAATGCCTGAGTGGCAACACATGTTCCTGCTGCGGGGCCCTGCAGGTGAGTCGAGAGGGTTTTACTGTGAGGGGGCGGAGGGGGAGTCTTTACCTGGGTCATCTTTTCCCTGTTGGCCTTGGGGTTCAGGGGAGCCTCTGTGAGCAGGACTGGGTGCTCCTCGGGGGCAACTCTCAGCTCATTGTAGAAGGTGTGATGCCAGATCTTCTCCATGTCGTCCCAGTTGGTCACGATGCCGTGCTCAATGGGATACTTCAGGGTCAGGATTCCCCTTTTGCTCTGGGCCTCGTCGCCAACATAGCTGTCTTTCTGGCCCATACCGACCATCACACCCTAGTAAAGAAAACAAACAGTTTAAAAATCAAGATACAACAGAAATGTAAGAATGTAATATTATTTAAATGACAAAGCTTGTAAAAAAAAGAACATGTGGAAGCTGTACCTGATGTCTGGGACGGCCAACAATGGAGGGGAACACGGCACGTGGAGCATCGTCTCCTGCAAAGCCAGCTTTGCACATACCGGATCCGTTGTCAACAACGAGGGCGGCGATTTCGTCTTCCATTTTCTGGGCAGAGAGGAGGGACACAAAGAGAAGGGTGGGTGGGGGTGGTGAGATAATGTTGAACACTGAAGCTCTGTGTGGGTCCTGAGTTACATCTGGCACACATCAACTGGGTTAAAGCCCCGTCGTTATGGAGACTGGACGCTGGATGTCGCAGTGGCGCAGGTCCCAGAGCAGAGACAAAAGGCTGCTTTCACCACTCGGCTGGCCATGCCCATATAAGGCAAAAGAGAGCAGCAGCTGAGAGACAACGGGCAGACCCGGTCCGTGTGTAGTTAAACATCAACCCGACACACACACACAGGCCACTCCCTTCGTCGGAACCGCCACAAAACGATGTCGCTTTAAAAATAGTAAAATAATAATAAAAAAAGGTGAATTACTTCCACCCATCCTCAGGTCAGTCATCAGGTGTTCCTTTGTGTCCTGATCACCATAGTTAAGACAACTTCTAATGAACGGACGTATTGTAATATTTATGTGACCGTTCAGTATTATAAATTAAATCTGTCTATGCAATGTGTGTGTGTGTGTGTGTGTGTGTGTGTGTGTATGTGAAATCTGAGAGACCAGACCCAGACAGCGTGTCAAAGCCAAAGCGGATGCTTACATGTAAACGAGAAGGTCAAGCCCTCTCAATTTATTTTAAACGCGGTCTGATTTGTTAAACTGATGAAGTGATGACAGCGTGGAGAGCCGGGGTTATTATTTCCACCATCTGAGGTATATAAACGACAGCATGCCGACAAACACACACACACCGATACACATGTAACACATAGACGTCCCCTCAAATTGTAGCAATTATCAGTAAACATTTTAAAATCTATGAATGACCGAATTTAAGTTAGCTGTTCCAACACGAGAAAACCTCGTGTCATTAACATGCAAGCTGCAATATCACACACACACACACACTCACTCACGCATGCATATGTTGAATAAATGCATTTAAAACAAAACATACGCCCAAACTTCTTCGTCTCGCAGTTGTGTCTTACCTGTTTCGAGGGAGGAGGGTTATCGGCTTAGGAGGGCTGTGACTGCGCGCTACACTCCGGTAGGGTTTAGTGTCTGAACCTGACTGCAATGGAGGCCAATACATTGCAGGGTTTTATGTGAGCCGGCGCTGCAGCCCCTTTCCATAAAAGGAGAACTTTCCGCTCAGCGGCCTCTGATTGGTCCAGCCGCGTCCACTGGGTGTGGCCCATGCAGATAACGCTCCTGCGCTCCCGACGAGCCGGAGGAGACGAGCAGCATGGAAACTATAACCTATATGTTCTATTAAGTATGACTCTGGGGGTCTTTCGGCGTGTTCAATAAAACACATTTCATACATCATGCATCATTATTTTATTATGATGGGGGACATCGGGATGATACACACGCGAGCGACAAATGACACACAGCAGAGTCCTTGAAACAAGTTGACATGTGTGCTTTCATGTTATTGTCTATTGAGCTGATTATCACATTGTGTATGTAATGCAGTCCACCCCTGTTATAGTTTTACTTCCTGACATGATCCACATCCTACACGTTTTCTCTCAACTGCATTTGATTCATCTCCCCGTGTTACTATCTTTCTGTTTTATTATATGTGCATTGGAGGAAAAGTGCAGATTACTATAGGCAATATCCATGATTAATCTCATTTAAGATGAGGGACGCGAGGGAATGAGACCGAAACTAGATTGCACTGAAGACTGTGCTAATGCATTTGCAAATTCATGGCAGACACTGGTGGCTGGTAGTGCCAGGAGGTGGTGTGGTTCCAGTATCAGGATCACTGACAGCACTGTTAACACCCTGATTAACACGTCTACCCTGACATACCAGTGTCTCACACACACACACATACACACACACACACACACACACACACACACACACACACACACACACACACACACACACACACACTCATGCAGAGAGTGATAGTGATACATGTTGTCATGCTTAGCTGAGGTATGTTTACAGCGAACACTCGGGAGGCCGTAGATCACTTATCTCTCGTCACTTGTACAGTTTCAGGGAGTGGAGGCCCGATCAACCTCGCTTGCCTTAATGAGACATATTGAACAGGTGTGTAATTTCGGAACGTACCTATTTGTGGTTTCGAAATGAAAACCCTGAGGCCTATTATGAAATTATTACTGAGGAATGTGACACACTTTGATATGTACGTACACACCTGCTCATGCACACACACATGTGCGCATAAGGCTTGTGCGTCTCCAACCTGAAGTACTCATTTATATTCATTGTTATGATAACACACTTGAACGTTGCCATGCAAAGTTTATGTTATAAATCGACAGGAGACTTTAAGTGGGTGGGTATGGGTTGCAGTTTTAACTCAATAAGGGCACCGGACAAAGACACATAAACTTATGGTAGGAATTCTCATTGGCTCTTTGTGTTCCTAATAAGGGTATATGATAGCCTGGCTCGCCAAAGGAGACAGGAAGTAGGTTTCAGAGTGCTTCACTTATGCAGATGCACACAGGAAGTGACCGGACAGACCTTCAAAACACACACAAATGCCCATATGTCACCCGGTACGGATCAGCTAAGGATAACATAGAAGGGAGAGGGGGAGTGAATTATCTAATCAGGGAATTGGATTTTCAGAGTGGCATTATCCTTCTAGACAGACACTGAACACGCACACACACGCGCACACTCTCACACACCAAGTATAGACCCAGGGAAGGACAACCATCCCTTTAAGAGTTCCTTTGGATGACATCCATATAAGGAGATATTGGAGCTAGTCACATGGGGGGGAAGAATGCACTGCTCAAGTCATGTGACCAGTCTGAGGAAATGAATGAATCTCCCTTTTTAAGGCTGTGCATGTGTATAGATGAGTGTGGGTGAATGTGCGTTCTGCTTTAGGATGGATTTCTGTATCCTTCCCCAGCACCTAGAGATTAATATGTAGAAGGAGATTAATCATTTTTTTTGGGTAGGGGGTTTAAACTTTGTACTAACTGACTCCTCCTTGGCAGATATTTCTCAATGTTTCCTCTCATATCTTTCCTCAAGTCATTTCATAATTTGGTGGCGTGAGTGACTCATGCATGGATTACAACACGCGCACACACACACACACACACACACACACACACACACACACACACACACATACATACGTAGACACTCCCTGCATTGCTCACTCGCACAGTCAGAGAAATTCACAGGCCTGGCTCTTGGCTCTGACTAAGACCGTATATGGAAGAAGCTAGCAGGTAGCTTCTTCCACTTTTCACTCATCCCCTATCTCTAGCTCTCTCTCTCTCTCTCCCTTTACCGCACATTCACTCATCCTTTATTTTCCCACATATCCTCCCCCCCATGAACCAATCACTCCCTTATTCCTTTTCCCATGACAGGGACAATTACACGAGTGCAATACAGTTTACATATTTGCCCGTTACACTCTGCACCAGACTTCCCAGTCATTTATGGCATCACATTCCAGCTCAGGTTCAGAAGCAGCCTTGAGTGGAGGTGTAGCTTATGTGTGTGTGTGTGTGTGTGCGTGCTCGAGTGAGACAGAGAGAGGAAGAAGGGATGTGAAATACTCTTTGTAATGTAATATTAGAAGATACAGATTTCTAGACAGAAATTCCCCCACCCTAAAAAAAAACCTCCAACCTGACAAAGACAAGTGAACACATTTCACCAATTCTCAGGTCTGTCTGTCATTGAACAGAGTTAAATTGACTGCTACTTTACAGTTATTTAGGCCCAAAGACTGTGTTTAATATATACATATCTCTTGCTACCTTTCAGGTAAGCGGTTGTCTGTTAACCATTTCCCGTCAAAGTAGAAGCTATAGTTGTTACTAAGCACTGAGTTGAACCAGAAAACTTGTGATTGAGTTCCTAACCCTCCACCATTGCATTAAGGCCCAAAATCACAAATTTGACTCAGAGGGCTTTTCTGTACACATACAGAGTAAAGTTGCCATGTGGTTTATGTGAATTCTACTAAAAGACAGTACTACAAAATCCACATTGCAGTGTTTCATTGTGAAAAGGGGGTCTTCTGCTGTGATGTAACCAATAATTGATTACGTCACATGAGCAGGACATCCTGTTTGCACTTCCTTTTTCCATGGACACGTGAAGGTCATGACCTGAGGGCTCCCAAAGTTGACTAATTGTTTAACAGTGTAATGTGTTTTATCTCAGGTATGTTAACCAAATCCAGTCCAGAAGTGATACGTTTTTTGTCAAATTAATTTGATGCCATATGATAACCATGTGTGAATATGCACAGTGTGCTTTCAACCTATTGGACTTTAATTGACTTTCATAAGACTCAGCTACCCTGAGACTGTATTTACAACTTTTTATTACATTTAAAAATGGAAAACATTTTTAAATCAATGCATTTGTAATTCCAGACATTGTGTAACTGTACCGTTTATCTGGATTATACGTTACACCACTGGTTGTCTTGGAGGAAAAGTAAAGCGGGTGCCAGAGGCCTGGTGCCACCTGATCCGGTCCGAAGGGACAACACAGACTACTGGACCTGGCAAGCAAACAATACAGGGGATGCCTGGCTGGAAAAGTGGGCCATGCTCCTTTGCTTCTTCAACTTCAAGAGGGGAAACTGGGTCAGAGTGATGGAGAATGTAATGTACATTTGACTTAAAAACATTGATGAGTAAATGAAATGAATGAAAACATTATTTGTTTTATATTTACATTATTTAAAGTAAGAAAACACAAACATATTGACAATGTTTAAGTAATAATTCATGCAATAGAGGGCTAATCAATTCTAATGCATTATACAAAGCGTTTTAACTGCCTTTGTGTTAAACTGTGTATTTGTGTTACACAACTAAACTGTCCTTTGTAAGCGATGACCTCAGAGAGCAAAGCAGTATTTTTAAATTGACTTACAAAATATGTAATGCATATATTCTTGCCCTGAGTAAGATTGAAGTTCTTAAAGCATGATATAAAACATTTAGACCCACTCTGTTCTTCTTTCCTTACAGTATATCCTACATCTCATCAGAGGGATAAGAAACAGAACTGGAACATGGAGCAAAAACCCAACGAAAAATATAAACGTATATACAAATTTACACTCAGTTTCTTTTTTCCTTTCTTCTTTTTTACAGTTTTCATCAACCAAACAAGAACATTTAAGGCCTAGAACGCAATGATATGCTGCAAATACCAGTGTCAACTTTTTATTTTATTCTTCTTCACGAGTGTCAAGCCGTCCAGCTCTTTCCCAGGTCGACCAGCTCCATGCCTTCACAGTAGGACCGTGGCCTCGACACCCTCACCTGGTTTCACAGGGAAACGACACATAATGAAACCAGAGACACATATACATACATATATTTATGTTTCTCTCTCACACACAGTCAAAACACTCACAGTGGGTGTCCTGTGGGAGGCCAGTTGCTGCAGAAGTGGGAAGGGGGTCCACTGAATGGGTTCCACGGGCCAGCTACAGACAGAAAGGTCACTGGCCTTACCCGAGTCCAGCACACCATCTCCCATGCTCATCTCGCTTCCCCTCCAACCATACTGGGAGCTACGGGGAATACACAGACAAGGGATTAGTTACACAGACGTTGTTTATATATTATACCAGTTAACGAATGTCAAAAATGTAAATGGGTGTCTGAAAGTATTGTCAAGAAAAACTTGGGGGAATAATAAGCAGTAAAAGCTTAATATACAGATTAGCAAAGGGCCAGAAATGTAGTTTTATTCATTGATATTTGGTTTTAGGGATTTCTTCACTTAATTTGAACTTGTTTTAAACATGTATTAAGCCATCACTAAATTCCATTGATTAATTGTTGAGTTTTAACAGTTTATTTTATCTCTTTATACAACATTAACTCATTTAAGTATTCAATAGTTAGTAAAAACAGTACATACATAAAACATACTATTTCTATAGGAGCAAAAGATGAAAAGGGGCTGGTGAGAATGAAAAACCCACAAATAATTATCACCAAATTCAGCTATACAGGCCTTTTTATTAGCATCTTTCATCTTATTGTTTCGGTTTTACAACTTTAATCTTTTGTCTTTCAGCCTGACATCCACAGCAGCGTTACTCCAAGATGCAGGCAGCTGGTTTCAGAAAAAGCTCTGATAAACCACTGTACAATAACAGCCCTCGATGCGAAACGGTAGCGAGCAACTAGCTAAACATTGATGCGTTTAGCAGCTAAAGAGACACATATTTGTATCTGCTACCCCCGACTGGCAGCTTTAAAAGTAAGGTTTATTGTTTTCTTTAAAAAAAAGGTGCAACGTGTAAGATTTAGTGGCATCTAGTGGTGAGGTTGCAGGTTTAGCTTAGGTGTGTGTGTATCTTGATCATTATTTTCTCAGTTATCACTTCATATGAGGTTCACTTAACAGCAGAGTACAGAGATGTTATAGCTCATACTGTAATATGTATTTCATTCTTTTAACAGATTGAGGAGGACAGACAGATACTTTCTCCCTGCATAATCAGTGACATTCTGATACTACACTAAAAAATATGAACTATTCATGTGCGTTAATGGAGGTGCGAGTGAGAGAGTGTGTGTGTGTGTGTGTACCTGTGTGGGTAGATTGTATTGATGCGAGCCCCGTGACTGGGGCAGGTGGAGGCCAGCGACAGCGTGTCGTCGTGGTAACAGCAGGGACGGTCGAGCGCCCGCAGGTGCAGCAACTCATCGGAGCGTGTAAAGGCGGGATTGTCTAGCGAGTCTGCTGATCCTGCCCACGAACGCAACCAGAAGCGTCCTGACAGCTCATCAAAATGGTTGAACCTGCGATAGCTGCACACACACAACAAACTATAATGTGAGGAGGATTATACACGGCACAATATTCATTGTATCTGCTTCAATTTGATCTGGACTTGAGTAAAACATTTCATGTATACATTTTTTGTTTTGTTTTGCCAGTTTAGAAAATCTCACTAGAGAGAAATGAGCAAAAATCTACAAATGGAAGTGAACTGCTAAAGAAAAACTCACCCCTAAAAAAAATAAAAATAAAAAAAATAATCAAGAAACTAAAGTGTCTCGAAGTCAAGGTGGATAAAACTCTTCTCTCCTGCAGTCTCACTGTGATTTAGGTTCAGACAAAAGTGTCTCAACAAACATCTCGAGAGGCTGCAGTGTCTGCACTTTTTATTGAAGGCTGTCCACATCTACAACTCAAATTCCCACGGGGCTCTTAAGGATTATCCATTCTAATAATTTAATCCCCTCTTGGTCTAGTGCTTTACAGACTTGACGCGATGGCAGTGAACGCATCACGGAGCGTACGAAGGGGCTGTCTGCAAGTCCAGACGGTGGACATTCGGATTCAACCAGACTGACTCAACATTTCCTTTAGTTTCCACAGTGCAGCCTTTACCCTAAATATGTGGTTCAGCAGCCAGACTGTGACACCTAGTGGACGCTACTGTAACTACAATAACTGTTCGTGCAGTGAACTCCATCTGTGCCGTTACACAAGAGCTCCCTCGAAGGCGTCCTTTGTGTTATTGCCACATGTGTCACATTAATCCGAGTTCATTGGCATCAGTTGCAATTTTATGTCCACCAAAGGTGTGTTTCTTGCGTTATTTTAAGGTCGACCCACAAGATCACACCTTGTTACAGAAACACAGGTGAACATTTTTGTTTTAACTGGATGCTTCCTCTGAACATCTAATTGTTCATAGATCATATGTCATGTCCAGGGTATCTGTGTGGTATCTGTGAATTGTGTGTATTCATGTTTGTATTGTAGGCCGAAACGCTGTAAACTGGGATTTTATGTGCGAGTCCGTGCATACTGTACCTGCTCCGAGTCTGGTCCACTTTGGCCTGGATCAGAATGGCTCGGTAGCGTCGCACTGCCACAAGGGCCAACGCGGCAATCACCGTCACCATGATCAGTAAGATGGCAAGACACGCGCCCACGAGCCGCGCTCGAGTCATCCTCACGTCACACCTCTGACCCATGTACCAGAAGTCCTCTCCTACAAGGCATCTAAAACACAGACAAGAAGACGCTTGCAATGCACAGAACCTTCCTGGATGGACGGAGAGGTACAAACTCAGTGACTGTATTAAGGCCTCCGTCTGGTCTTACCGGCAAACTGGGAGCTGGTCCGGGTGGTGAGTGCAGATGCCGTGGTGGTGGCAGTAGTCAAAGTTGCAGACAGAAGAGCAGCTATAGTTTGAAGTGGCAGGATTAAACACACACTTGTAGCCTGCTGGACACTGCAGTAACCAGTCGCACACGTCACCCTGCAGACCTGGAGGGAAGGTGTGTTGACAGTTGAGGCTGGTGATATTCTACATTTTGATTATTGATATTAGTCAGTCTCAGTACTTCCCTATACTGTCTGTGGCACTCACTCCCAAGCCCATTACAGGACCCACTGAACAGTTACATCTCTAAAGAGATATTTGGTTAAATCTTTAAAAAGGAAAAGCAATGTCCACAAACTGGTGGGCAGTCACTCATGTTTGGTGCACTGCACTAGAATTACAATAATCTACAGTGGTCGTGCTCATCATGCTCATCTAATTTAGTCATTATGTTTACATGCAGAGTTGGCCCAATTTTTTTTTTTTAAATATCTTACTTGATATACTGCAAATAAGTATCCATGTTGCCCCAAATAATCTGCCATTAAAGTAGCCTATCAATGCAATTCGTCCAACAGCAAACATGCAGCTACAGTACTTGAGTCATTGTGAATTTGCATAAACGGCAAACACCAAAAGCGAAAGCAGGACAGTAAGACGATCACATACCACAGTAACAAGTTTAATATCCGTCATCATAATCAGATTTACGATAACTGGATTGGGAGTTAATCTAACTGCGTTATGATGTCTGCCTGTAACTTTGCTAATTAGGTAAGCAGGTTAAGAACGGAATTCCCACAGAGGACATCTTAGAGTCTGAAAGATGTTAATGTGCGTTCCCTAAACGCCAGGCACTCTTTAAAACTCTACACAGGTTGCATTACTCGAAGGTAAAGCTGCATAAAATATAAATGTCACCAAACAGAGGCAGATTTATTTTGTAGCTATGCATTATGATTTGAGTTGCAATATTTTCATTCTTCATTATTTTAAAAATCTAAATAAAACCAGAGCCCCCTCTGGTCATACTGGGCGCATATAAAAACTCATCACAACATCAACTGCCGTCTTATGGTCTCCTTTGTACAAAGAAACGTTTTCGCTTGTTCTGGAAGAAGGAAGATGAGCCGACTTTCCAATCCTGGATAACAACACTGGACAATAGCTTCTACCTGGAGAGAATCTGAAATATCCTTAATGATAGACTGCAGGAATCTGAAAGGATTCTGAGACCAATTATCTCGTCTCGGCTAAAATACACCGCACAAGCAGTAGTCTTTATCACCCATAGGTGGCACTTTTACTTGCTTGTATTGTTTGTCTTTTGATATTAAACATATAAAATGAGCCATGATATCCACTCCACAGAAGTCTGAATCACCGCTGTACACACGTGCTTCACAATAAAACTATTTGAAAGAAGGGAATGCCCTCTCAGGTAAATGTTAAGGACAGGAAATCAGAGGAGAGAGGAGGAGACAGAATTGCAATTGAAAAGTTAAGCATCTTTGGTCGGCTGTGTGTAGGGGGGCCTCTCAACCTCGGCTTACCTCCCAGTGTGATGTTGGTGATCTTGGACGATCTGAAGCTCCTCCCCTCGCACACAGCCTGAGCTAGTCCTGTTCGTTCCAACAGTGACGCGGGTCCAGTCATGCCGAGCCACCGCAGAGCCCCGCTGGTTCTGAACTCCACCAGACTCTGCACTGCATGGCCACTAAAACAGCAGCACATCCACTTTCTGTATCTCTCTTCACACAACCTTCTGCAGCGCATCACCGGTTTGTGCCTCTCATGTGTTACCGCTTATTTGACCTGGCCAACTATGAAAACCCCCCTTTTTTTTTTTTTAAGTGCAATATGTGGGATTCAGACCATTAATGTAGCAGCGAACAATGATTTGCTATGTATGTAGAGGTATATTAGAGTAAGGTCTCCCTCTGTAATCCGAGTTTCTCCATTCTTGGTTGAGCATTGTAGCACTTTTGCTGTAGTTTGCACTGTTAGCGCTGTTAGCACCGGCTCAGCCGTCACCATGTTGAAAGCCGTTGAGAGGCAATTTAATTAGCTGATGGACACAGTGGAGCATTAAGCAGCTAAAGAGACAACTGCTTCCCGCCTCAGGAGTTGGAGGAGACCACAAGAGAGCTAAAGGGAGAATGAACATCTGATTTACATTTGTCACTTGGCCAGAAAAACGACTTCAAATGAAGGATAATGTAGTTCCATGTCTGCTGGACGTGTCAATAAGCAACCGTTTGCCAATAACAACTTGTTAGTGTGTAAAAATGTCAACGTTGTGTCTAAAACCTGTGACTTGACTTTGTCGGTAATAGATGAGAGGCACAAAATGGGGCTAACTGCAGCTTAGCTCCAGTATGAATGTACTCTATAAGCCCTCACCTGCTCCAGACTCCCAGCAGCCTGCTGAACCCCGGGGCTTTCTGAAGGTACGGCTCCACCTGACAGAAACAAGGAATGAGGACCTTTTAGCAGCCACTAAATCAAACTAAAGCTAATGTGTAATCACATGATCTGTTGGTGCTTTTCTGCATGCCAATGTGTGTGTGTGTGTGTGTGTGTGTGTGTGAGTGTGTGTACATGATCTCTCACCCAGGCAGCGGTGTCTTCCTCCAAACCAGAAGTAAAAGCCGATCTGGACTCCACAACAATCTGCAGCAGCAGCTCAATTGACTCCACTGGACAAAACAGGAAAATAAATCCATGAAAAGTCTGACACACAAAGAAAAACTATTATTCAATCACACACAAATATGTACATTACCTCTGATGGCTGAAGGTCGGTCTGGCACGATGTAGAACTTGGGTGTCTGACTAGTTGTGGGGCTCCAAGCGGAGCTTAAAACAGAAGGAGTGAGCGCCAAGCGGTTCCCCTGGCTGGGATGCGAGGCGGTCCAGGATGGAGCGCCGGCTGTGGGAGTTTGTGTGGTTGTGCTGCCTGGAAACCTTTGCCGAGACTCATCCTCTCTCTCTACGTCCTCTACCTCTCCACCTCCATGTCCATAATCTGATTTAGCAGTTGTGAGTGAGAGCAGAGACGTCGGTTCAGTAGTGATGTAGTCGCGGGTCTGTGTGAGCGTGACTGGGACATCAGTAGAAGACGTCAAAGGTGGTTTCTGTGTACTAAGTGTGTGTGAAGATGTCGATTTGATGGTTTGTGAGGGCGTAGGCGTAGCTGTGGTTTCGTGGTCGATGAGTGGCGTGTGTGCAGTGGATTCAGTGGTGGAGGAGGGCAAAGAAAGTGGTGTGTGAGTTAAATGTGAGCGACCAGGTACTGCAGTGTGTGTTTGAAGTGTGTATAAAGGTGTCGATGAGTGTATGGACGTACTGGCTGACAAAGGAGGAACAGGAGTCGGGGAATTGGTGGGCGAGCTGTCGTGTAAGAGTGTGTAAGTGGCACGCAGCGTGTCTATTTCAGTGTCTGTAGTTGTTCCTGAGGGAGCGGAGGTCTGGACTACATCTCCCAACGTCAGAGGTGCAGAAGAAGAACCCGTGGAATTCAAAGTCCGGTCGTGAACTTCGGTGATGCCAGGCGAGGAGGACGTAGTGTCGGCAAAATGTCCGCCTGTACTCCGCGATGCCGTGTGCGTCTCGTCTCTGCTCGTCTGTGTGAACGGAGAGGGCGTGTCGGGAGGCGGCGAGCTCGCGCGGCCCTCTGTGCTGCTTTGTGGAGAGTTTGTTTGACTCTGTGTGGAGGAAGTGAAAGTGTGAAGCATCTCGAGTTTGTCAGAAAACCCGAACGCAGCAGTTTGACCGGTGACCTCTGACGCAGCCGATGCGGATGAGTCAGTTCCACTCGTGCTTGGGCGAAATGAAGCGGCCTCCACGGCACCAACGGCGGTTGTCAGCTCTGCGATGTGAGCGGCGAATGAATGAGTCCCGCTGGAGGCCTGTGAGGAGGAGGAGGATGATGGCGACGGCGCAGTGGGTTCGATATCAGTGTGCGAGTCACCCTGCGGAGGTTCGGTCTGGGATCTCAGAGGATCAGAGGTGACGGCGGAGCTCAGATCAGAGTTAAGTCTGTCTGTGCTGCGCTGGCTCCTCCAATGGGGGAGCTCCTCTCCAGACGCCTCACTAACGGCTCCATCGCGTGGGGTCAGGACGGTATCGCTCTCCCAGGTTGTCCTGGAAGGCGAAGAAGAGTTGAGAAGTGGGGAGCTGGAGCTGGAGGGAGCTGGTGCGTTTGTAGATAGCTTAGATGTCTGAGTGGCTGCATATGTGCCAAGAAAGGTGGTGGAGATAATGGCCGTCGCATGCGTCGCTGCAATCTGGATTCGAGGGAGCTCGGAGCCTGATTTTGTCTCGGTGTTTGCGGTGTGCGATGTGTGAAACAGCGAGTCTGTTGGATGAAAATAAGGGTGTGCTCTCTCTGTGGTAGATATTTTTCCATCAGCGAGGTGAGAAGCTCCAGATGTATCCGCTCCATTGTTTGGTCCTTCCTCAGGAAGAGGGAGAGTTTCCCTATCGGCTCTCCCAGCCACAGTGAGTCCCTGCAGGGGTGAGGTGGGGTGGAGCGGCCCCTGGTCCTGAGAGGAGGGACTAGACACAGACATAGGCCCAGAGCTCCCCTCCAGACCTTCAAAGAGGCGACCCCTGCCCCCGTCTGTCCCTCTCACCACGTCTTGACCAACAGGAGCGGCGCTTGTAAAGCTGGTTCCTGTCCGAGACCGACGCAGGAGGTCTGGGTCTGAACGTGGGCTGGTGGGCTCTGCCGAGGAATTCCTCTCATCTTCCTGGACTGCATGACCAGGATGAAAACACACACACACAAAACGAGAGGGAGGGTGAGGAGGGACAAGAGTGGAAATCACCACAACATAACATATCTGCCTCTCACAACACAGATAAGAACTTTCCGATGGACTCTCCACAGTTTGAACAATACTTTTCCACAGTGTCACATCGTACAGCCACAGTAACCATAATATTATTATACTGTAAAACAAAAAAACAAACCTTACATATATTCACTGAGACAAGAAAATAAGCATCTCTAAAACCAAATGTTATTTCCACAATTGGATCAAACTCTCATGGTCAGGGTGCAGGAAAGTGGGCCATCCTGACTCAATACATCAAACTAGTTAATTGAGTAATGGTTTCTCACCATAATAGGACAGCTGCATTTCATTTGAGGAGCGGCCTGCTCCTGTCCAAGTGACGGTGGCTTTGTCTCCATCACAGTGGGAGAGCCGAGCCGCCCCTCCGCTCTCCAGGACCTGGTTTTCCTCGTTCAAAACACAGCGCACTTTTACGCTTGAGCCACCGTCCGACCACACAAACTTTAAAAGTACCGCTTGACCCAGAGGAACACTTATCGTCCAGGTGCAAACTGAAACCGTTGGGGTTCTGTCAGACTGGTGGTTCATGGGGTTGGGTGTGTTGTTGGTGTCAGTAAACAGTCCAGGTAAAGGGAGATTGATGTGACCAGCTGGCTGTTTGTCCAGGCTGACATCTCCACCACAGTGCAGCGAGGCCAATGTTTTATCTGAGGAAAGAGGGAACAACAGATGCTGGGAAAAGAGGGTTTCACTCCTGATTTATGTGGGATGTTGCAGTAAAAACTGATTTACAAATAATAAAAGTACGATGGACATGAATTGTGTCCAGTTCAACCAAAGATAATAAAAGATCATTCTCATCCTCCGATTTTCTTTAGGCATGAAAAAGTTAAAGAAATAACAGAAAATCTTCTTTCTGACCTATATTTGAATCTGTGAGTTACATCAAAACTGAAACCTACCAACCCCTTTTGTATTGACAGAAGAGCAGCACTGTTGTGATTACATGTAAAAGTAGCTGAAAACGAAACAGCAGTTTCAGCTAAAAAGAAGAAACAAAGTTCAGTGCTATTAAGAGTAGTGGACTACACGATAAGACCTATAGCAGTTTGCAGCAGAGGTCCTTACCTGTTGTGATAATAAAAAGCAACAGGCAGGCGTGGAGCTGCATTTCCAATCCTGAGACATTTCAGTGTCGGAGACCTTATTAATCCCGGATCCATATACAGATCGTTCAGATTGACGGTATCCGTGCGCGTTATGACGAGGACGAGCGAAGCGCGCAGAGCGAAAAAATGAACTCCACTTTTCCTGCGAGCAGAGCAGACCCAACAAGACGGAGGAGGAGAGGCGTCAGAAACTTTCCTCCTCCATCGTTTCCTTCTAACGGAAAGCGCCGCGCTGTCAGGGGCACAGCGGCGCGCAGCCACCGAAATGAGTTGCACGTGTGTCGGACGGCGTGTCCTGGTAATGTGGGACGGACAGAGGGTTTTATGTGCGGCCCCAGGCTGTTCCAGTGGGCTAGTTTGTTTCAATCAAACGGCATTTCCAAAAGATGAGAGGAAGGAATCCAGTGGTCCGCGGCAGGGAGCTGGTTTTTACACACACGCGTAAACGCAACACAGGAAACCTTTACCACAGGAGGCACGGAGACATGACAGGGCGGGGGCAGTTTATTAGTGCTTTTACATTTACACCCCACTGTGTGTGAGACAGGGAGAGCTGGAAGCCCCGTTTGTGTTTTGCTTCATTATCACTCATCACACATGAAGATGAATTATAGAGCTGGAGACTATTAGTTAGTCTTTGTGTGTGGAGCCACATTGGGGCAGATAGAATAACACAAAAACAAGCGGAATAACTTGAAATCAAAAGGCAGGGTTGGTAATCTTCTTCTACATTATTATTGTTTTTAACATTTTTGTTAAATCTAATTACATCCTGAAAGTAATCAATTAATCAAATGCTCTGACAAAAATACAAAAGTATCTGTGGCTGTACTATGTTAATGAATGCACATGCTACCTGTCCGTCTACCTGCCTGCTGATGGGGAGACAAAGTCCCGCCCTTTCCTGTTGACCACCATGGGACTTTAGTTCGGAAAGAAAATGTACGGTAATCAACGGAGAGACACAAGCAATTATTTTGTGCTGCTTTATACGTTGTGTAGAAGAGCTTTTCTACAATCAGTACAAATGGGCATTTACGTCATTAACATGATAGCTTGTGTCTGAAATATAAAGTTCAGGATAGACAAACACAGACAAAACCGGCTTCTCCTTAATTTACTACAGTGACGTCAACAGCACTTTTTTGCAAAGTAACATTTTTCATTTGGAAGCGCTTTGAGTGGCTGACTTGACGATTTTCTCACTAGATTTAACAATTTTTGTAGCTATTGCTGCGAGCCACTTTCATTGGAAAAGAGTTGACAAAACTGGGCTGGATTATTGTGGTTGGATTATTTTTATAATGTACTCTTGCTAGTTTCTCAAGACTACCAACCCTAAACTCTACAAGTTGCACACATTTGAGATACTTTGCAAGGTGCAGTTCTTAATCAGCGTTTTCTTGAGCTTTGCAGACACTTAAAGTACTTCGAGACACAACTCAAGTTTTCATTGCTTTTATTTGCTTTAGAAGGGACAGACAAATGTCATTGTTACAGTAGACATTTAAAAGATTTAAACCGTAACCGTAAAGATGTAATATGTGGTAGTTATCACTGAATCCAATTTATTAAAGTGCTCATGAGTAATGTTAATAAAAACAGGTGCAGATTTATTTTACAACACCTCAGATTTCTGATGTAAATATACCTTTAACTTTAACCCCACTGCCAAAAACAACATTGATTTCAAATGTCTTCTAAAAAACCCTGGATTGTGTTCAATGACAATTTAAAGAAAGTAATCAACAGATAGATAACAGTGATATCACCATGAAAGGAAAGCCAGCGACACACCCATTCATGTGTTTCTCAATTTGGAATTGGTTTGTACTGGTTGCACTTGTCTCCAGTGAGGTGATGGTCGCAGGTCAGAGTGTATTTGAACTCGACGTTCCCTTTCTTGTTGTAGCAGCTCTTAGTGTGTGTCCCTTGGTGCACATAGATTTCACATGACACAAGACGGTCATCACGTCTCCTGTCCCTGTCCCAGACCTGGACCGTCAACTTGTGGTGTGTGTCCACCTTCACAAAGATTTTAAATAAAATTGTAATCAGAAATATGTAAAATAACAACCGTAACCTTAAATATTCAGTTTGATCCATCACACAATCAACCTGATTGGTCAACACAATGTAAAGTGGAAATTGTTCATCACGGCGACAGTGATCAACCACTTTTATGGATCAGAACGCTTGGGACAGAATCATAACGATACAAATGCTGTCTAAATAATTTGCTTTTAATAATCAAGTAGTGTGCTTCCAGTGTTTATTTGGTGTCTCTCCATACATGACAATATATAAACAAAGAAATGTCAGAACTATGGTCATTTCTTTTGACCTTATGGTGAGGCTGGTGCTGCTAGTGATGGAGACAGAACACAAATGCACAGGAGGAAAGCTCCTGTGTTTGAAGCTGCCCTCGTCTAGTGGATTTAAAATGCCCGGTCACGTAATGCCCCCTTCAGAGGGTTTACGGGAAGCTACATTTGATACAGTACTGTTATTTGAAAAGCATTTGAAACAGCTGTACGGTATTTTTAAACAGTCTACAAAATTCAGTAGATAGCGGAGCATAATAGCTCCTATGCTCCTTCCTTCATAAAAAAAAAAAACAAGAGGAAGAAGATTTACTGACCTTGCCCAAATCAAATTTAGCATTCCAGTGAGGATTTCTTGATCTTTTCTCATGAGTTCTATGAGCATTATTGTTGTATTTCAAGACAACATACCTGTGAATTGAATGAAAGAAGAAAAAAAAGGATTTAGTTTAAATGTGTCTTTGACGAGTCATGATCGCAGTGCCCACTATGTCGACACCTCCACCCTGTTCCCCTTCCTCTACTTACGCTTCAGGCCTGCTAAACCGATCTCCTTTTAGCTTCCAGCCTCGGACGATGGTCACCACCAGACGTCCCCTCCAGGCCTTTTGAGGACAGCAGTTCTGGCCTCCAAGGCAGTGACCTGGTTGGGTAGAGGGCTTGATGGCGTTTTCTTTCAGGTAATCTTCAATAGCGCTCTTCAGGGCTGTCTTTTGTGCCCAGCACGGCACCAGCTCGTGCAGTGGTCTCAGGGAATACTCCACAACATCAGGGTGATCCTTGAGGGTCTTCAGCCAATTTGTGTAGCCCTTGGAGTCTTTCTTGATGAGAGAAAACTTACCCGACCAACCTTTGCCACCTATCACTTCTGTGTAGTGGTTGTGCAAACCGTACTTGTACGCGGCGGAGACGTCTTTATTGCTTAGGAAATTTTTGCAAGACTTGATTTGACCTGAAACTGAATAACCAAGGCCAAGAGAGAAACCCAGCTTTAAGCAGCGGTGCACCTAGAAAACAGGAGGGAAAATAAGATGTGATTCATGGTGCAGTAGGTCATTATATGACTGTTTAAAGGAACAGTGTGTCACATTTAGAGGGGATCTCATGGAAGGAATGGATATAGCATATGTTTTTTTTAATGTAAAATCATTCTTGTTACCGTAGAATGAATCCTTAATAGTTCTATACGGAGCGGTTCCTCTTCACAGAGATGGCTGCCATGTTTCTGCATTTCCTTCATTTTTTTTGATGGATCAACCAATCACTGCTCTTTAAAAGAACGAGTCATACCGAGCAACAGCCCTACCACACCTCTTCACTGAGGTAAACGTTTCTGTCCTTTCCTTGCTTTGAGAAGTTTCCCAAAATCCCGCCAAGGCTATAGGACTCTTTGCTAGAAATTTAGTTAGGATCTCTCTGAGACTAATCTCAGAATGACCCCTGCTCTGGTATATAAAGGGGCTCATTAAGGAGAAAACTGGTGTTGTGTTTATCATTTAAAATAAACATGTGTGTGTCATGTGTACCTGATGTGAGGAGAGCCCATTCAGTGAGGACAAACAGGTACGTGCGGCCGTGACTCGATTCAGTTTCCCCCCAAGATAAACCTGAAATGAAGTACAATGTTATTGAGACAAAAGAAAATGAGATTAATTGTGTGAGCTAAGAAATTAAATATGGTGAGTTGAGAGAGTGTGCGTGTGTCTTAACCTGGCGCATATAATGTGTGCCATAGGTATCGATGAGCAGTCTGTACTGGGTTTTGGTGGAGCTGCTGTAGGAATAGGGAAGTCTCTCCAAATCCTTGCGGAACTCACTGCTGATGGCCGGTTTGTTCGACACACGGTACCTAAAACAAAAAAAGACAGACTGTTAAATTAAACAGAATGAAAACTTAGTTGAAAAACCTGAGGCAATGTCACCCTACCTGTAATGGCGGCAGGTGACTCTGTGACTGCTGAAGGTGTAGTAGTCCTGTTTGGTCCTGGCTGTAGCAAAGCTATACAAATTGGACTTTGTTCCCGCAAGGTCCAGTTTGGCTTTGAGGAACTTCAAATTCAAGCCAATCTGTAAAAAACAAGAGGCACTTGAGCTGTTTTACCACACTACCGCATTTAAATCAATCCAACTGCTACTGAATTGCAAATTACTTTATGATGAGTGGTGAAATTATTATGAGCCTCATATCTTGAAGCACCAAGCGGCTATAATAGGTTCAACAATCACATTGAAACAAATGCTCATAATGATGCATCTTGTTTAAGTCACAAGGTGGTCAAGGTCTATCTACTCTAATAAAAGCTGTAAATTAAGTGTCTACATGTCTACGGTATCAGTTACAATAATAATATTGCAAAATGTATGTTTCTCTTCAACATTATCTGTGATATTTTACCTACCTTCCAACCATTACTGTTCTCGTTGGAGTATTTATTGATCAGTGAGCTGTGGACACAAGTTACAGGAAATAAATAAAAAAATCAAAAGGACATAAGAGATTGTTTTTCCACCTAACAGGTACACCAGAACTGTTTGCTTAACCCCTTTGCTGAACAGGGATCGTCCAATCATAACACAGCAACCGTAACAAGGCTCCTACATTTCTCCACATATTGAAGTGTTTGCAGGAGGCTACAGTAACAGAGATGCATACACCTGTGGTATACACATACTATACGTTTGGAGGATGGTGTCTTTTTTATTGCCTGGCCAAAAACAAAAACAAAAGAGCAAAAATGTAATGAGTCGACTAAATAATGGTAGCGTTATTTCCTTATATACAGTCAATGGTTGTTTCTAAGAGTGCATTTTTTAAAAGCACTTTTTATACGGATCATCAGCTGGTGAGGATGTTGACTTTTTTTTTTTAATGGGATTTATAGCTTTGACCTGACTTTAAGCAAAATATAATGTACTAGCACCATCAAATGTATATTTATCACTTTTATAAGGTTCTCATTGGAAAACAAGTACGTTTGAAACATTAAAGTCCCAGTGAAATGGAAGTTAGAGCGTCTTTAGTGTCTGTACTGTAACGTATTCCGTCAAATAAAATATTTGATCAGTGTACAGTTATAGGGATTTAAATCAAATCCTTCGCATTTGATTTAAATCTCCACACAAACCCTCTTCCAAATAACAGTTGCTGAGTAATTGATGGATGGATATCACAGATGGTCTTGTAATATCACAACATCCATCCATCAATCAATTAAAAAAATTTTTACGTCTGTTTGGAACATTCTTTAGCATATTTTGATAAATATCTGCAGAATGTTACTGGGAATGTGATGTTAAAGGTTAGATACATTTTTCATTTCATCTCAACTTTCAATTCTTTGCCAGAGACAAAAACATTTCAACCAACTTATGAAGCTAACATTAGCTTAATTAATTAGCGACAGTCATAATTTCAGCACGCAAAAGTAATAATGATAAGCATTCTTCTGCATATGAGTTCAGAAAGCTTGACAGGAGTTGAGGCAGCAGGGTTCCCAAAGAGGCCAAGCTACAGGGAATGCATTGCTACGTTTAAAAATATATGCTTATGATGATGATGATGATGATGCACCAGAGAATACCTGACAGAGCTGTATTCATTGTGGGCTTGTTGCATATTACAGCGGGTGAATGCACGCCAGTCTACTGCAGAGGCCGGCACCTGGAAATAACATATATTAGAGTAATTAAATAGTGCATAAAGTGCCAGTGAGGTCGAGACTGTTGTCGTGTGAAAAGGTGAGAAGACAATGGTTAACATGTTTGTTAGTGCAGTGGAGGTTTTTAATCTTGCTTTTCTGATTTAAATTACTTTCTGCAGTTTGTTGCCTTGAAGTGGGTTACGGAACAGATTGCAGGAGCCATCTGGTTTCAGGTAAGTCTTCACGTCGATCACGTAGGCTCCTTTACGCTTCATGGTGACCACATCAAAGCCCTCCCCCACCAGGTTGTGGCCTGGTACGAAAGGAGCTTGATGGCACTGCTTGCTGTTCCAAGACTGGCTGGAAAGAACAGGGGAGTGGTGCAGCAGGAAGAGCAGGACACTCAGGCAGAGGAGGGGTGGGTTTGAATAGCAGTGCATGGCTGGAGTCAAAGACACGCTGAAGTATGTCAGAGAGAAACAAAGAGAGAAAAGGACATCAGTGAGAGTCATTTCATCTGCATTGTTCTTAATCAACATATTTAGTGATTCTTTTAAATTGAACTACCATTACACTGAAAAACTTTAATCTGCGTTTCTATTATGTATTTAGTGTGTTGTTTTACGCTGATGTAGCTGTGAGATGGCTTATTAACAGTTTTTTTGCTCTCATTATAAACTTTTGGGAATCTTTCATTTTGTAAACTCTAATCATTTGCATAGTTTTTGATTACATATTCTAAAAAGTCCTATTTCTGGCACATCTGAGGTGGCCGTGGCATAACAGTCAACGTATTAAGTTAAATGCAAAACATTTTTTTTAATTTAAATTTATATTTATTTAAGCTTTCATCCAAAGCGACTTACAATAAGTGCATAAATCAACAATGTGGTTACAACAACAAAATTGCAAGATTAATGATAATTATACTGTATTTTGGATGAAATACAAAAAATTAAAGCTCTCGCAATCAGGTAAATAAAGTTAAGTGCAGCAGTAAGGAGTGACGGTGATTCAGTCACAGCTATTTTTCTTCACGAGTCTACATATCAAAAAGTTTACTATGATTAACAAAGCCACAATATTTTTAGGGTATTTGAGTTGATGGCAAAACAAACCTCAGCTGTCGTCAAAAGCAATGGAGGAAAAATAAATAAAAATAAAAGAATAAATGCCACAAAAGTTATTCAGTCGGTCAACAACTTTCCCTCTAAAATGAAAAAGCAAAATGTCATTATTACCGCTGCAGGTCTGAGGAGATGAGGAGAACGTCTCAGGAGGTGGTGAGACGGTCAAGTGTCCAACAGAGGACAGAAGTTGTGCTTATATTCACTCCTGACAATACAGATAATGAGAGTTATTATTGCACACACAATAAAACAGGACAAACCCCATAGCTGCAAAATATATGCCTTCATACACACTTTTGGACTTGTTCTGACAAACTTGATGAACAACATTTTCTATAATTAACAGGAACATTATAATTATATAATTGACCTCCATCAGTGCACACTGTCCTGATCAGTAATGCATGCAAACTCTTCCTCAATCAGACTTTCTTGTTAATATAGTTTCCAGCATCAGAACCTGAGTCATATCCGGCAGTGTTGGTGTTCATGCAAAATGTTTTACAGGTTTCTACCATTTCAGAGACTAATATCAAGCAAACTCGCAGTGCAATCCTGAAGGATAAGAATGAGTTTGTCTCAGCTCAAATGCTGACAACTCTTTTCTTGTTTGAGTGTTGTTGAAACCTTTCTGCTGCCTTTGATACAGCGGATCATGGCTTATCAATCCACTGTGTGGGTCCGATAGCGATCAGTCGATGCACTTTATTTGATGGATAGAACTTGAAATGTATTAGTTAGTAGTAGTTGTTTATTAGTGTTGTGATATGGGTTTATATATATATATTAGTGCTGTCATATTAGCGCGTTATTAACGGCGTTAATGCGAACCAATTTTAACGCCGTCAATTTTATTAACGGCGTTAACGCATTTTAATTTTTCAATTTTTTTTTTCCGCGAGCACCACGCCGGATGTAGCTCAACCGGAAGCAAAACAATAGGCACGCCGTTTGGGCTTGGAAGCTAGGCTAACGTTACGGTTTGAAATGAATGAATGGTGAGCGCGATACGGCAAAATGAATGATATTCAGTGAACTGCGAACAGGTGCGCGTGCCAGAAGGGAGCGCGAGATTCAGTGAACTGTGAACAGGTGCGTGTGCCAGAAGGGAGCGCGAGTGAACACATTGAACACAGCAGGAGAGAACGCAACGTTAGCCAGCTAGCTAAAGCTCCGGTGGAAAATTATTAGCTTATTCTGTGTTCACACCGGACGCGCCGTGTCCGGTGTGAACACGGCGTAACGCTACCGTTTTTGAGGAGGTAGATTTTGAGGAGAGGGGACTGACAAGGCAGAAGGTAAAGTGGTCCACCGTTCTATCAATAAGCAGACCTGCCAACCTGTACGCAATTTGCGTAGCGGATACGCATTTTGACGTCAAAGTACGCTGGTAAAAATTAATCTAAAATTAATTTTAGACTAATTGACCAGCACACATTATATGCAATGCAATATAATGCATGACGGGTATTTAATGACTTATCAATATATAGGTTATATATCAAGGTTGGCAGGTCTGAATAAGGCTAAACTAGAAGTTAACACTAATACAAACATTATTTTTGCAGAATGAGTGTGTTAGGGGAGAAGGATGCAGCCATTGTTAAACAGCTGGATTGAAATGCAGCTGGAACTGGTCGTGGCTAAAACTGGAAGGCAAGGTCTCAATAAAAGGGCAAGAGGTGTCCTTTCATCTAGGAGATGTATTCTCCAAAATCAACAGGCAGGGATTCGCCAGATGCATTCTCTGCATCAAAGATATAAATGATGCTAACAAAGGCAGCCATGCTCTCCCTTACCACATTGTGCCTCATATACTGTAAATGTTAGACTCAGTGACAGGCTGGCATGAAATGGCTTGCATAATAATTAGTAAGGAGGCCATAATAATTTTTGACTCATGGCTGAAGTTAAGTTTCTCCAGCTCTCCCCAGGTTGGCAAAAAAAGCATCTCAAAATGCATCAGATTGATGCTTTAAAATATGGAATATTTAAATTTTTCTTACGGGGGAGCGTGCCCCCGGACCCCCCTAGAGGGGTAATATCCTTCTCTTACGGACTGGCGTGGTCTGGAAAGTCACTTTCCCCAGTAGGTGGCCGTCCAGAGCGTTGACAGGAACAGGGCATAGCAGGGGTACCCGCTCGATACCCAGCTGACGGGTTAGGTTCTCGTCAATGAAGCTGTCGTCAGAGCGAGTCAATGAACGTAGAGAGGGTCTGTGATCCGTTCACGAGCAGAAGCTGAACGTGACAAAGGGGTCTTTGGTTGGGAGAGAGTCTTATGGTTCGGCTCACCAGTACCTCCTCTACTACTGGCGAGAAAACAGGATGGAGCAGTTCGCGATGAATGGGTTGCAGCCCTCAGGTTCTCCAGCATAGCGCTCTGGGGTTCCCACCTGAGGCTTGTGTGCTGGATCAGGTGGCAGAGAGACAGGAGGCGGAGCTGAGACTACAAGCTGGGTCAGGGCTGCTGTTAGTTGTTGCACCTGAGCGGTTAACGCCGCCATAGCCCGCTCCTGGGCTGCTGCTGACTGCCGTGTCTCAGCGGCGATGACTGGCCAGATTGTAATGTAACGGGTCGTATCTGGACCCAAGTGCAACAGACACGACACAGGACAGAAGTTGTGCTTATATTCGTTTCTGACAATACAGATAATGAAAGTGATTGTTGAACAAACAATAGGACAAAAGCTGCAAAAATAATATGCCTTCCTACAAACCTTTGGACTTGTTCTGTCAAACGTGATCAACAACATTTTCTATAATTACCAGGAACATTATAATTATATGATTTCAGGATTAGTAATGCTTGTAAACTCTTCCTCAATTTGACTTCCTTGTTAATATAGTTCCCAGCATCAGAACCTGAGTCATATCCGTGTTTTGTTATGCAAAATGTTTTACAGGTTTCTACCATTTCAGAGACTAATATCAAGCAAACTCACAGTGCAACCCTAAAGGAAAATAATGAGTTTGTCTCAGCTCAAATGCTGACAACTCTTTTCTTGTTTGAGTGTTGTTGAAACCTTTCTGCTGCCTTTGATACAGCGGATCATGGCTTATCAATCCACTGCGTGGGTCCGATAGCGACCAGTCGATGCACTTTATTTGAACTTGAACTGTATTAGTTAGTAACACCTAATGCTCGGTAATTTCAACAGCCATATCGACTCCAGACTGAATTTCTGGATATGCTTGGATGCTTCAACTTCACTCAGCACATCAATGTCCTCACCCACAACCACGGTCACATCCTGGACCTGATCTGCTCCACAGGACTCGCCATCAACCACCTCCCGGCTCTGAACATCACCATCTCCGACCAGCTAGCCATCATCATGGACATTGACATCGCCATCCCAGTACCCAAACCGATGCGCACCATTACTCTCCGTAATATCAAGTCCTTCTGCCCCTCATCGCTGTCAGCCTGTCTCACTGGAAAAGTCGGGCCTTGACCCTGACATCCACAACAACTACAGACCCATCTCTCATCTCCCCTTTCTGTCTATCATACTGGAACGCACTGTTGCCAACCAACTCAAATCCCACCTGGACTCTAACCAACTGTATGAACCATTTCAATCCGGATCTCTTCACAGCACAGAATCAGAATCAAAAGTGTTTATTGCCAGGTACGTTCAACATACGATACATTTTGACTCTGAAAGGCGCATAACTATATAATATAAACAATAAACATAAATATGGTAAATAACAAATAGATAACAGTACTTCAGAACAAGTATATATTTTTTTAAATAAAAGTTCAATTCAATTCAGTTTATTTTGTATTGCCCAAAATCACAAATATGCCTCGGAGGGCTTTACAATCTGTACACATAACATCCCTGTCCCGGCACCTCACATCGGATCAGGAAAAACTCCCCCAAATAAAGATAGTAAAAACCCTTTCACAGGGAAAAAAAAGGGAAGAAACCTTCAGGAGAGCAACAGAGGAGGATCCCTCTCCCCGGATGGACAGAAGCAATAGATGTCATGAGTTACAGCACATTCAATGAACATGACAGCAATTATTCATATAATGAGTAGTAGGCATGGACCATGATCACGAAAAGTGGCAAGTGTATTTTAATAAGAGAAGAAAAGATGTGCAAGGGTGTTTGAAATTGTCGTAGGAATGTGAGAATCAGAGTCAGTCCTGGGGTTATGTTCTCCACCCCGCGGCTGCGCCTAGATATCCTGTCCGAAAATACGAACAGGATAGGTGATAAAGGGCAGCCCTGGCGGAGGCCAACACTCACTATACAATGACTACTGGCTGTGTTAAAAACCACCCTGCCCTCAGGCTTGTGTATTAACTATAAGACAGGTGTGTCCCTTTATTGAGCGACCAAACCTATACTGATGTCAAACAAATGTTGGAAGCAGACATGAGAAATAAAAAGTATTTCTGTTTCTGTTAGGAAACATGAGGATGACCGTTGCTATACCATTTAATGTAGATGTCTCAATTGGGATTTCTTTACCTCCGCTGTACAGTATGATAATAATGCAACCTGATAAAGTATAAGAGACTGAATGTGTTATCTAGTCTAGATCTAATCCAGTATCTCTCTTTGCTCAGAACATTGAAAATAATCTGCAGATTTATCGATAATGAAAATAATCATTAGTTGCAGCCCAAGTTATGGACATCTTTCACAATTTTCTGACAATTTATAGACAAATCGAATAAAGAGACCTCTCAAAAAACTGAATTAATAATGAAAATAAATATTAGATGCAACGTTAACTATTATTAATGATGTAAAATACACAGTCATGTAGTATATTAATAAATGTTGGCTAACTCCAACCACTTTGCTGCATGTCTTCTCTCTCCTCCTTTTCTTTCTATCTTTTGCTGTTTGATTGAAATCTATAAAAAACTAAATACTGAGAAAGTTAACTACCAGTAACAGCATTATTTTATCTGATTCTATTCATACAAATAAGTAACAGTGTTTATGTTTTGGCACACTTTGTTTAAGAAAAACCTGCATGGAGTTAATATTGGTTAAAAATAGTTACATTTACACATTACTTCAAATAGTTCAGTCCTGGTAATGTTTGCGATCCAATGAAGAAGACTAATGCAACAAACAAGTGACCTGACTTCACCAGGTCAGTTTGATTACTTTCTGTTCTTTGTTTGACACGCAAGCAGAATGTTTATTATCATGGGAGCGGTTATTCATACAGGTTTATATGGAATGTGATGAACAGGGTGGAAACAAACTTCCTCATCGATGACATGCTACAAGCTGTAAGCAGTAACACAGGCCTCAACTGTTAATAATAATAATTAACCTGATCATCCCAAACCATTTAAAAACACAATAGATTTGAACTGAGAGATACATTGTGTTTATATTTAGATTGAGTTACCCTGGTCACCCGTACACTCAGTTAAACACTGACATGGCCAATGTACCTATTATTGGGACTCAATATGGTTCTGAGTATCATCATGTATCTTATCATAATATTCAACATCATGGTAAATTATGGCTTTGCATGTGAGGATGATACATCAGTACCGGATCTCGTTTGTTGGAGCCTAAATGTCGACTATCTGGGAAGAAACACACACACACACACACACACACACACACACACACACACTATACGTCGGCTTTTTGGACAACACATTTACAAATGATTTCATGCGTCGGCTCTCGTTTTACAGGGCTGCTATAAGTTATACAAACCACCAGAGGTCGCTGTTTGGTTACAATCCAAAGCTTTAAATGTTTTGGCGGGAAGCCCAAAACGTCATAAGGCCTCTGTTACACCCAGACCTTCTGGGTAGTTCTGTGTTCTCTGTCTGCTTCTGTTGCGTTTGTCTGTCAGTCCCTCACCTTGGCCGTTTCTCAATACCAAGTACGCTAAGTCCAGACTTGTGAACTTTTGGAGTTTGGACTTGGGAGTCCAGACTCTCAAGGACGGGAGGACACAGGACGGTCTTTCTTTATTTTTACAGTCAAACAACATATGACAACCCTGCTTTTTTTGCACTGGTTTCACAGACACACATATCATTGTATATGTATATATATATATATATATATATATATATATATATATATATATATATATATATATATATATATATATATATATATATATATATACATACACATACAGTGGCGGCTGGTGGATTTTTTTTTGGGTGGGGCCAGCCAATCAATTTCAGCAAAAATCCTAGTATGATTCAATGCAAAAAAGGTATAAAAAACGCATTACTACTTTGCAGTTGAATATTTAAACATTTATTCCAACACTGACATAATATGGACATTATTCATACAATTCAGTATTTTTTTTTCATATATATATATATATATATATACACATATATATATATATATACACACACACACACACACACAGTCTAATAGAACAAGTTTATATTTTAAGATTCCCCATATGAACCTTGTTTGGTGGAGAAACACAAATCAGTGTCGTGAGGAAACCTGCATGTTTTTATGAGACAGATTATTTGTAAAGAAACTTTGCTCTTCTGTCCTTCTGAGTGGCAAACCTCTCAATGACCTTCTTAATGAAGTCAGGCATGTCCCTGACAAGTTTCTTCTCCATGGAGAGCCTAGCCAGAGCATTAAGGCCATCCTGTGTCATGGTGTTTCTCAGGAAGGTCTTGATCCTCTTCAAAGTACAGAAACACCTCTGGATTCAGCTGTTGTCATGGTGATGAGGATCCTGAGAAGACTGACAGTCTCTGTGAAGAGGAGAACCGCTCCTTGGCTTCATTAGGATGGTCACATACCTGTAAAAGATAAATCAACTTACATTATCAATAAAGCTATTTTGATGAAAGTGATTCTGATTGAACACTTATGTCCAAGTCAAGTATGTCTACAATACAATGTATGTAAAATCGTACAAATAACTTTAGATGATGGGAAATTATAACTACATCATCAAATTGTATCAGACGGTCAGTTACCAGCGTGTCCTCCCTTTCAGAAAACAGTCCACTATGTTATTGAATAGTTGCCAACTTGCCATCTTCAAAAACAACTAGGCCTCTTCTAGACATTGATTTGGTGGACACCTGAATAAGCATGTTATTAACTACCCGCACTTTTAAAATATTTAAACAAATATCATTGTGATGTTTTCTATCATATTCGTTCACTTTGATGACTAGGCCCATGTAGGCTTTTACAGACTGTTGGACGTGAGCAATTTATCACTCCCTCCAGGAAATACACGACCCCTTGGTTCTTCTGTTACTGATGGATTTATTCTTCAACGTGCGCCTCAGTCAACACCACCGTCATAAATCCACCGTCCAACTGTTTAATTACATTTCAACAGACAAAACAAGTTGGCGTTCACGTTACACAGTAAACTGTTTGCACGTAAATATGCGCGACGAATCATTAACATAACAACAGACCTCGCTGCTTGCTACACAACTGAGAGGGAGATGGTCCACTTGGATAACAATATACGTCGACAAATCAACACTTTGTTGTCACTTTAACTTATATCTTTTAAACTATCTTTTAGCAGAGTAAAAACTTCTACCGCGGCACATGTTTTCAGGAGCTTGTCACAACTAAAAGTGTCCCAACACAAACATAGGACGTAAAGATGGTTCCTATCACATGTAAATACGAGACGTTAGCTTGCTTATTGTGTGTTTATTCGGTAACAACAGAACAGGCTACTGTGGGCCGTAGCCTAGCCCAGAACAACAGTCAAAACTTCGTAACATGCGTCACTCTGCTCCCGGTCATAGCCTCCTCTCCACAGGCTCCACAACAACAACAGCATCCCACCTCACTCGCTCTGCCGATCACAGGTAGCTCAGGTAGACAAGCTACAAGCTACACAGCTCATGAGACATTCACTGACCTCCTGAACCCAGTAATTACAATAACCAGTAATCTTATCTAGAACAACTTCTTCCTGTAAACACAATAACACTTTAAACATAACAGGTTAACATGACATGTCACTCAGTCCGTTACAGTATAGTTTAATACCTTTAATGAAGCAGGGTCGATGTTCCTCTTCTGCAGCTGGTTGAATAGCATGTCCACATTTGGGATGATGTTGTTCCGTCTGTCACTAAACAACCGTGTTCTCTTTGTGTAGCAGTGCTAGCGGGCTAACGTTAGTCCGCTAGCTAACGGTAGCACGTTGAACCGCTAGCTAACGGTAGCCCTGGCCTCTGCCTCCCCGTCGCCGCTGCTTAGTTCCGGAGGGCAATGCCAGGAATAAAGCTGCACTGTGGCTCCCCTCATTACAGCAGCCCGTCATAAGCGCTGGACCTATGGTGTCCGCGGCGTTCTGGATAGTGATGTACCGTTAGCGCCGATGTAGCTTAGCATGAGCATCAGCTGGAAATATCAGTTGACTCTTCTCGTCCACTTGGCGATACAAATCAGCTTTCTTTACTTCCTCCAGAATGTAATCCATTATAACCAACAGCAGCATGCAGTCCAAGTCTTGGAGGAGAGATTTGATCTAGTTAGGCTTGAGTCTTAGGACGTTAAATGGCGCTGAGAGAGACGGGCAGACGAGAATACAAGTGAAGAGAACGAGAACACGCGAGACCAGAACGAGAGACTAGCTGTGAACGCGCACCCGGGGCCTGGCCCCGCAGAAGTCCTTTTTAGGGCGCGGATTGGCTAAATGATATGTCCATCATTTATATCTTTAATCAGTGATTGGCTAAACTGCGTATTAGACCCGACTTTCTTGGGCCAAATGCTTCGTGGCCCCGGCATGTGCACGAGCATTAGAGACCAGCAGAGAAGTGCATGAGCAGCTCAGAGCAGAGAGGACGAGCAGGAAAAGCAGATATTTAGCGCAGATATCCTATTTTACAAATATTACTGGGTACATTCCATAGCTCAAACACATAAATATTGACAATTAGTATAAGTTATTAATATTTTTATAATTTTTTTATAATTAAAATTATAAATAATGTTTTTTTTTTTTCTGGCTCAAGGTGGGTGGCCCTCTATTGGCCGGCCGCCACTGTGTATATATACATATACATACATACATACATACATACATACATACATACATACATATATATATATACACACAGACACACATATCATTGTATGTACATATATATATATATATATATATAATATGTTTATACATTTTATATATATACTTATATATTTATATAGATACACATATAATTGCAAACAATTCGGTCAAAAGTAATAAGACTGTAGTTCAAAGTAAAAGTTAAATTAAAATTTTAAGTTATAAATCGTAACCTTTCCCTCAGTCAAGCTGATTTAATGTGACTGAATAAATAATAAAGATTGCTTGTTAGATCCTCAAAGTCGATTTATATCTCATGTTTAATCGATACGGAGACATCGGAGCCAGCGGATCATTTCAAAAAGTCCACCCCTTGTTCTGGGCCAGTTTGTCTCTAAATGTTTTGTGGGCAGACCAGCATTTTTCCTCGCGTTGCGTTCCCCGTGTATGACCCTTTTTGTTCTCTCGTGAGTTTGCCTGCTGATTTTGATACCTCTGCCTCGCCAGATGGATTACCTGTGTACCGAACCCTGACCGGATTAAACACTTTGTTTTCTACACCTGACTACCGTGCCTCAGTCTGCTTTTGAGTCCTGCTCACCGTGGTACCAGTTCTCCAACAGCCTCGTCCACACTAATTTCAGTCGTCAGTAAACTAGTTCAGTCTTTTTTTAATGCTATCGTCTATAACATTAGTGCTCTATAATAAATAGATTTAAAATATTATAATAACCGTCTCTGCTCTCCACGGCCATCTCCCACCGGACGTTCCCACGGGCTGACGTTGGTGATGTGGTTGAAGTAGTATACTTTGTCTGCAGGGCAAGTCAATAAAGATGCATTCAATTATGGATTTTTTTTTATACAAATGAAGGCAACAGAACATGCTGAAGACACAACATTAAATAGTTCCGAGCCCCGGTTACCTGCTGTCTGCTCTGCCCTGATCCCATGTTCCCTCGCTACCCTGTTGGTATCCCACCTGATCCTGTTCTGTGTTTTTCGCCAGTCCTGAATTCTGTTTTTTAAAAATACATTTTTGACTCCTCCGCCCTACTAGATATGTTTTGTAACATTTCATTAAAATCACCTTTTTGCCCCCCCCCCCTTGTGATAGTTGTGACTTGTGACACCGGTAGCAGGATGGGCCCCGTTGGTGTTTTGTTTCACCACTGCACACATGAAGATGAATTATAGAGCTGGAGACTATTATTTATTTTTTGTGTGTGCGGCCACATTGGGGCAGAATAACATCAAAACAAGCGGAATAACTTGAAATTAAAGGCATGGTGTTGTCTTCCTCTAAATTTTTGTTGAAAATATTATTACATCCTGACAGCAATCAATGAATCCAATACTCTGACAAATATAACACATCTGGTATCTGTGGCTATACTAGGACAATATGCATTTCAATGAATGGACGGGCTACTGTACCTGTCTGTCGGCTGATAGAGACAAAGTCCCTTCCTTTTCTGTTAACCACACTTTGGGACCTTAGTTTAGAAGAAAAAAAAAAAAAAGGTACGGTAGTCAAAAAAAAAGGTACGGTAGTCAATGACGAGACACAAATAATTGTGTCCTCTGGGGTGGGTGGAGGAGACCGGAGGAGGGACCTGCAGTCCGGCAGAAGCAGTCCGGGGGGCGGGCGGGCCAGGGGGCAGAAATCAGAACCGGGCTCGGGGGGAACCAGGCTTTGGGGGAACCGGGCTCTGGAACAGGCCGTGGCGCCGGCGGGGGACCCGGGGCCAGCGGGGACCGGGGTCGACTGCGGCTCGGAGGCGGCAGCGGGGGTTGGGGGAAGCCGGGACTGGGGCTGGCAGCGGCGCAGAGGCGGAAGCTGTGTCCATGACTGGTTGGTTGGTTCTGTTACGTTGTCCGGAGAAAGGACCCAAGCACCAATGTAAAGAGTAAAGGGAATTTTATAATCGAAAAAAACAAGGCTTCCTAAAAAAAAAAAAAAAGAAAACGGGCAGAGGAAAAATAAATGAGTCTAACAAGGCATAAAACAGGACTAACACACAGTACGAACCAACACTGGGGCAGGAGACAGACAGGGTTTAAATACAAGGGGAAGGTGCAGGTGATTGGACACAGCAGGAAACAATCAGGGACAAGGCAGACAATCACAGGGCCAGGAAGTGCGGGGACACAGAGAACACAAGAGACAGGGACTTCAAAATAAAACAGGAAACAACCCAACACCGTGACATTGTGCCATGAATTACACATGTTTTTGTCCAATTTAAAAGATACATTTGCTCGTCAAGAACATTTTATTTTGTTGTAAAACTGTTTAAAGTATGCTCAATGGACTGTACTTTTTTAGTCTTTCGATCACTCAAATCACTTTCACACTATTTGTCATCATTCACCTATTCACATCCATTCATTCACTGATGACAAGGTGCCACTAACTAACAGTCATACAACATTCACACACCGTAGGCACATCTACGGGAGCAATTTTGGGGTTAAGTGTCTTGCGACATGGATTAGTGGACCCGGGGATAGGACCACCGATCCTCTGATTGAAGGACAACCCTACTCTACCACTGAGCCACAGTCGCCTGAAGGTCGCACAATTAAAATCTCTCTCTGAAGCTACGATGTGTGTTTCTTATCGGGATGTAACGTTCATCACACCAACAATGTATCCTACACATTCTTTCACTTCCCGGCCGATAAAAAGAGTCGCTGTAAAAAACACATCAGGTTAAATACATTTATGCATGGATATAGCTAAGTTACCTAGCTAGATAGCATTGTGATATTGTAAATATTTGTCTCTCAATTCTTTAGAATAGAGCTAAAGGACATTGCGCTTTTTTCTGGCTGAAAAGCGTCCGCAGGGCGCTGGGTGGTGCTTCATCCCAACGTTACAACAAAAAAGTTGAATGTTTCTTAACAATGCATCACCACTCTAACCACCGTTGTATGATTGACTAGCTACAGCTCTTTGCTTTGTATGATACATTTGGGCTACTTCATACTTTGTATAAAAGAGCTTGTCTCCACTCAGTCTGCTCCTACAAATGGGCATTTAGGTCATTGACATTATAGTGTGTGTCTGAAATATAAAGTTCAGGATAGACAAACACGGAGAAAACCAGCTTCTCCTACATTTACTACAGTGACGTCAACAGCGCTTTTCTGAAAAGTTCAAGTTTTCAATTGGAATTGGATTTGAGTGGCCGACTTGACAATTTTCTCACTAAAATTACTAAATTTAAAAACTTTTGGAGCTAGTGCTGCCAGCCACTTTCATTGGAAAAGAGTTGACAAAACTGGGCTGGGTTATTTTGGTTGGATTATTTTTATAATGTACTCTTGCTAGTTTCTCAAGACTACCAACCCTGCCTTTAAAGACCTTTCTTTTTAATCTCTCTTTTAATTTGGAGTAATGTTACAGCCTTAGTTTTCAAGCTTTAATCATTGGTTATTTTTGTATCCCTTTTTTTCATCTAACCTTATTCTATAGACTATTTATAAACATTTCATTGTTTTTCAATTTTTAGTCTTCCGAAATTTCATTTATTGTTGTATTTGTTGCTTTCTCTATGTGAAGCACTTTGGGCTGCATGTTTGCATGAACGGTGCTTTTTTAAATAAAAAAAAGTAGCGTTTAACCTCTTTAATTCTGTTAACAGTTGTCTATTAGAGGAAGTTTTCTTATCATTTACTTGTGGGTACTATATCCAACAATTTTAACTTAAAACAATCTATTTACAACAACAAAAATCTAAGTTGCACAAATTTGAGATAATTTGCAAGGTACAGTTCTAAATCAGCGTTTTCTTTAGCTTTGAAGACACTTGAAGTACTTAGAGACACAACTCAAGTTTTCATTGCTTTTATTTGCTTTAGAAGGGACAGACAAATGTCATTGTTACAGTAGACATTTAAAAGATTTAAACCATAACCGTAAAGATGTAATCTGTGGTAGTTATCACTGAATCCAATTTATTAAAGCGCTCATGAGTAATGTTAATAAAAAACAGGCGCAAATCAGAAGCCTATTTTTTTCAATTACAATCAGATTTCTTTTACAACACCTGAGATTTCTGATGTAAATATACCTTTAACTTTAACCCCACTGACACAAACAACATTGATTTCAAATGTCTTCTAAAAAACCCTGGATTGTGTTCAATGACAACTTAAAGAAAGTAATCAACAGATGTGATATCACCATGAAAGGAAAGCCAGCGACACACCCAGTCATGTGTTTCTCAATAAGGAGTTGGTTTGTACTGGTTGCACTTGTCTCCAGTGAGGTGATGGTCGCAGGTCAGAGTGTGTTTGAACTCGACGTTCCCTTTCCTGCTGGAGCATTTAGTTTTGTAGGACCCTCGGCGCACATATACTGCACATGACACCAGACGGTCATCACGTCCCGGGTCCCTGTCCCAGACCTGGACCGTCAACTTGTGGTGTGTGTCCACCTTCACAAAGATTTTAAATACAATTGTAATCAGAAATATGTAAAACAACAAACATGTACCCTTAAAGTATTGAGTTTGATCCATCACACAAATCAACCTGATTGGTCAACACAATGTAAAGTGGAAACTGTTCATCACGGCGACAGTGATCAACCACTTTGTCAGAACTATGGTCATTTCTTTTGACTTTGTGATGCCTCCGGCTGGCTACCTGAGGCTGGTGCTGCTAGTGATGGAGACAGAACACAAATGCACAGGAGGAAAGCTCCTGTGTTTGAAGCTGCCCTCGTCTAGTGGATTTAAAATGCCCGGTCACGTAATGCCCCCTTCAGAGGGTTTACGGGAAGCTACATTTGATATGCAGTACACTGCTGTATTACTGTGTATTTAAATTATACACAGCACAGTAATTTAACTTATACAGTACTGTTATTTGAAAAGCATTTGAAACAGCTGTACGTTATTTTTAAACAGTCTACAAAATTCAGTAGATAGCGGAGCATAATAGCTCCTATGGTCCTTCCCTCATAAAAAAACAAACAAGAGGAAGAAGATTTACTGACCTTGCCCAAATCAAATTTAGCATTCCAGTGAGGATTTCTTGATCTTTTCTCATGAGTTCTACGAACATTATTGCTGTATTTCAAGACAACATACCTGTGAATTGAATGAAAGAAGAACAAAAAGTATTTAGTTTAAATGTGTCTTTGACGAGTCATGATCGCAGTGCCCACTATGTCGACACCTCCACCCTGTTCCCCTTCCTCTACTTACGCTTCAGGCCTGCTAAACCAATCTCCTTTTAGCTTCCAGCCTCGGACGATGGTCACCACCAGACGTCCCCTCCAGGCCTTTTGAGGACAGCAGTTCTGGCCTCCAAGGCAGCGACCTGGTTGGGTAGAGGGCTTGATGGCGTTTTCTTTCAGGTAATCTTCAATAGCGCTCTTCAGGGCTGTCTTTTGTGCCCAGCACGGCACCAGCTCGTGCAGTGGTCTCAGGGAATACCTCACAACATCAGGGTGATCCTTGAGGGTCTTCAGCCAATTTTTGTAGCCCTGGGAGTCTTTCTTGATGAGAGAAAACTCACCGGACCAACCTTTTCCACCTATCACTTCTGTGTAGTGGTTGTGCAAACCGTACCTGTACGCGGCGGAGACGTCCTTATTGCGTAGGAAATTTTTGCAAGACTTGGTGTTTCCTGAAACGGACGTACCAAGACCAAAAGAGAAACCCAGCTTTAAGCAGGAGTGCACCTATAAAACAGGAGGGAAAATAAGATGTGATTCATGGTGCAGTAGGTAATTGTTTAAAGGAACAGTGTGTCACATTTAGGGGGGATCTCGTGGCAGGAATGGATATATGGTCTTTTTATGTAAAATCATCTGAAAATAAGAATTGTTGTGTTCTTGTTACCGTAGAATGAATCCTTAATAGTTTCATACGGAGCGGTTCCTCTTCACAGAGCCAGCTGCCATGTTTCTGCATTTCCTTTTTTTTTTGATGGATCAACCAATCACTGCTCTTTTAAAGAACGAGTCATACCTAGCAACAGCCCTACCACACCTCTTCACTGAGGTAAACGTTTCTGTCCTTTCCTTGCTTTGAGTTGCTTTGAGAAGTTTCCTAAAATCCCGCCTAAGCAATAGGACTCTTTGCTAGAAATTTTGTTAGGATCTCTCTGAGACTAATCTCAGAATGACTCCTGTTCTGGTATATAAAGGGTCTCATTAGGGAGAAAGCTTTATTTAAAATAAACATGTGTATTTCATGTACCTGATGTGAGGAGAGCCCATTCAGTGAGGACAAACAGACACGTGCGGCCGTGACTCGATTCAATTCCCCGCCCAGATAAACCTGAAATGAAGTACAATGTTATTGAGACAAAAGAAAATGTGATTATTCCTGTGAGCTAAGAAATTAAATATGGTGAGTTGAAAGAGTGTGCGTGTGTCTTAACCTGGCGCATATAATGTGTGCCATAGGTATCGATGAGCCGTCTGTACTGGGTTTTGGTGGAGCTGCTGTAGGAATAGGGAAGTCTCTCCAAATCCTTGCGGAACTCTCTGCTGATGGGCGGTTTGTTCGACACACGGTAACTAAAACAAAAAAAGACAGTCAGTTATTATATTAAATTGAATGAAAACTTAGTTGAACAACCTGAGGCAATGTCAGCCTACCTGTAATGGCGGCAGGTGACTCGGTGACTGCTGAAGGTGTAGTAGTCCTGTTTGGTCCTGGCTGTAGCAAACTTATACAAATTGGACTTTGTTCCCACAAGGTCCAGTTTGGTTTTGAGGAACTTCAAATTCAAGCCAATCTGTAAAAAACAAGAGGCTCTTGAGCTGTTTTACCACGCTACCGCATTTAAATCAATACAACTGCCACTGAATTGCAAATTACTTTATTATGAGGGGTGAACTTGGACACTTCTGAACACTTTAATTCATTCACCTGGTGCAATATCTAATACGTACAATACGTTTAAGTACTTTTTTATTTTATTTTTTATTCAGTCTGTATATTTAATATTCTTCTTTACTGTTTTCATTTTGTTTTTATTACTGTTTATTTATATTACTTGATTTTTATCTTCTATTTACTTGTGAGCAATGCTGCTGTAATCCTGTAATTTCCCCACTGCGTGACTAATAAAAGATTATTTTATTTTATTTTATCTTATCTTACTATGAGCCTCATATCTTGAAGCACCAAGCGGCTATAATAGGTTCAACAATCACATTGAAACGAATGCTCATAATTATGCATCTTGTCTGGTCAATCTACTCCAATAAAAGCTGTAAATTAAGAACAACGTTTTTATCGTGTCGAAACATGTCTACATATCTACGGTATCAGTTACAATAATAATATTGCAAAATGTATGTTTCTCTTCAACATTATCTGTGATGTGTTACCTACCTTCCAACCATTACTGTTCTCGTTGGAGTATTTATTGATCAGTGAGCTGTGGACACAATAATAAAAATAACAGTGTACAGTTATAGGGGATTTAAATCAAGGGATTTAAATCAAATCCTTCATATTTGATTTAAATCTCCACACAACAAACCCTCTTGCAACTAAAAGTTGCTGATTAATTGATGGATGGATGTCGTGACATCCATCCATCATTAAATAAATTTTTTTTTTACGTCTGTTCTTTAGCATGTTTTGATAAATATCTGCAGAATATTACTGGGAATATGATCTAAAAGGGTTAGAGACATTTTTCATTTCAACCTCAACTTTCAATTATTTACCAGGGACAACATTTTTTTAACCAACTTATGAAGCTAACGTTAGCTTAATTAATTAGCGACAGTTGTCATTTCAGCAAGCAAAAGTAACAATGATAAGCCTTCTTCTGCATATGAGTTCAGAAAGCTTGACAGGAGTTGAGGCAGCAGGGTTCCCAAAGAGGCCAAGCTACAGGGAATGCATTTCTACGTTTAAAAATATATGCTTATGATGATGATGATGCACCACAGAATACCTGACAGAGCTGTGTTCATTGTGGGCTTGTTGCACCTTACAGCGGGTGAATGCACGCCAGTCCACTGCAGAGGCCGGCACCTGAAAATAAAATAGATTAGAATAATTAAATAGTGCATAAAGTGCCAGTGAGGTCGAGACTGTTGTAGTGCGAAAAGGTGAGAAGACAATGGTTAACATGTTTGTTAATGCAGTGGAGGTTTTTAATCTTGCTTTTCTGATTTAAATTACTTTCTGCAGTTTGTTGCCTTGAAGTGGGTTACGGAACAGATTGCAGGAGCCATCTGGTTTCAGGTAAGTCTTCACGTCGATCACGTAGGCTCCTTTACGCTTCATGGTGACCACATCAAAGCCCTCCCCCACCAGGTTGTGGCCTGGTACGAAAGGAGCTTGATGGCACTGCTTGCTGTTCCAAGACTGGCTGGAAAGAACAGGGGAGTGGTGCAGCAGGAAGAGCAGGACACTCAGGCAGAGGAGGGGTGGGTTTGAATAGCAGAGCATGGCTGGAGTCAAAGACACGCTGAAGTATGTCAGAGAGAAACAAAGAGAGAAAAGGACATCAGTGAGAGTCATTTCATTTGCATTGTTCTTAATCAACAGATTTATTGATTCCTTTAAATTGAATTACTATTACACTGATCTGGGATGAGAAAAGCTTTTATCTGCTCTATCTTCGTTTCTATTGTTTTACACTGATGTAGCTGTGAGATGGCTTATTAACAGTTTTTTTGCTCTCATTATAAACTTTTGGGAATCTTTCATTTTGTAAACTAATCATTTGCATAGTTTTTGATTACATATTCTAAAAAGTCCTATTTCTGGCACATCTGAGGTGGCCGTGGCATAACAGTCAACGTATTAAGTTAAATGTACAAATCCAACCTATTCTTGTGTACGATGTGGTAGAGCAAGGTTCAACATTTTACATGACATCCTTTATTTTTTGTTTTATTTAAATATATATTTATTTACGCTTTCATTCAAAGCGACTTACAATAAATGCATGAATCAACAATGTGGTTACACAACAAGTTTAACAATAATGATACTGTATTTTGGATGAAATACAAAAACGTAAAGCTCTTGCAATTAGGCAAATAAAGTTAAGTGCAGCAGTAAGGAGTGACGGTGATTCAGTCACAGCTATTTTTCTTCACGAGTCTTATACTAATTTAAATAAAAAAATTGCCAACACCACTGCGATATGCAAAAAACATCAAAAAGTGTAACATGATTAACAAAGCCGCAATATTTTTAGGGTATTTGAGTTGATGGCAAAACAAAACCTCAGCTGTCAATACGTCAAAAGCAATGGAGGAAAATCTTTTTCAAAAAAAGAATAAATGCCACGAATCCTGAATCATCCTGAACCTTAAATATTCAGTCAACAACTTTCCCTCCTAAAATGAAAAAGCAAAATATTATTATTACCTCTGCAGGTCTGAGGAGATGAGGAGAACGTCTCAGGAGGTGGTGAGACGGTCAAGTGTCAAACACAGGACAGAATTTGTGCTTATATTCACTCCTGACAATATAGATAATGAAAGTGATTGTTGAACCAACAATAAAACAGGACAAACCTCATAGCTGCAAGTATTTGGGATTTGTTCTGTCAAACTTGATCAGCAACATTTTCTATAATTACATAATTGACCTCCAATGCACACTGTCCTGATCAGTAATGCATGCAAACTCTTCCTCAATCAGACTTTCTTGTTGATATAGTTCCCAGCATCAGAACATGAGTCATATCCGGCAGTGTTGGTGTTTTGTTATGCAAAATGTTTTACAGGTTTCTACCATTTCAGAGACTAATATCAAGCAAACTCACAGTGCAACCCTAAAGGAAAATAATGAGTTTGTCTCAGCTCAAATGCTGACAACTCTTTTCTTGTTTGAGTGTTGTTGAAACCTTTCTGCTGCCTTTGATACAGCAGATCATCGCTTATCAATCCACTGCGTGGGTCCGATAGTGACCAGTTGATGCACTTTATTTGATGGATAGAACTTGAAATGTATTAGTTAGTAGTAGTTGTTTATTAGTGTTGTGATGTGGGTTTATATATATATATATATATATATATATATATATATATATATATATATATATATATATATATATATACACTCACCTAAAGGATTATTAGGAACACCATACTAATACTGTGTTTGACCCCCTTTCGCCTTCAGAACTGCCTTAATTCTACGTGGCATTGATTCAACAAGGTGCTGAAAGCATTCTTTAGAAATGTTGGCCCATATTGATAGGATAGCATCTTGCAGTTGATGGAGATTTGTGGGATGCACATCCAGGGCACGGAGCTCCTGTTCCACCACATCCCAAAGATGCTCTATTGGGTTGAGATCTGGTGACTGTGGGGGCCATTTTAGTACAGTGAACTCATTGTCATGTTCAAGAAACCAATTTGAAATGATTCGAGCTTTGTGACATGGTGCATTATCCTGCTGGAAGTAGCCATCAGAGGATGGGTACATGGTGGCCATAAAGGGATGGACATGGTCAGAAACAATGCTCAGGTAGGCCGTGGCATTTAAACGATGCCCAATTGGCACTAAGGGGCCTAAAGTGTGCCAAGAAAACATCCCCCACACCATTACACCACCACCACCAGCCTGCACAGTGGTAACAAGGCATGATGGCTGTCGTTGAGGCCCCTGTAGTCAATGCAAGGCCTCAGTGACTTGTCCTTCTTCCCTACGAAGAAGAACCCCGCACCTGCAGCTGAAGAAGAGGGACGGATGATCCCAGCAGCTAGAGAGGAACTTATGTACGCCTCTCTCAGATGCAGATAAGGAATACAGGCGACCCCTGGGTGGAGTGGTGCCTGGTTGCAGGTTAATGATGCAGTCGTAGGGGCGATGTGGAGGCAGAGATGAGGCCTTGACCTTACTGAATACTTCTTGATAATCATGGTATTCAGTAGGCACCCCTGATAGGTCTGAAGCAGAGCTGGGGAAAGCTGACTGCTGAGGTGCAGCAGCTTGTTTCAGCCAAATCAGGTGACAGGATGCACTCCACCCCAGGATGGCTCCTGTGGCCCAGTCAATGTGAGGGTTATGGCGGCGGAGCCAAGGGTACCCCAGGATTAATGGATGCTGGGGTGACCGCAGGTTAAGAAACCGAATGGTCTCATGGTGGTTACCAGACAGGAGCTTACGGACTGGCGTGGTCTGGAGAGTCACTTTCCCCAGTAGGTGGCCGTCCAGAGCGTTGGCAGGAACAGGGCATAGCAGGGGTACCCGCTCGATACCCAGCTGACGGGTTAGGTTCTCGTCAATGAAGCTGTCGTCAGCGCCAGAGTCAATGAACGTAGAGAGGGTCTGTGATCCGTTCACGAGCAGAAGCTGAACGTGACAAAGGGGTCTTTGGTTGGGAGAGAGTCTTATGGTTCGGCTCACCAGTACCTCCTCTACTACTGGCGAGAAAACAGGATGGAGCAGTTCGCGATGAATGGGTTGCAGCCCTCAGGTTCTCCAGCATAGCGCTCTGGGGTTCCCGCCTGAGGCTTGTGTGCTGGATCAGGTGGCAGAGAGACAGGAGGCGGAGCTGAGACTACAAGCTGGGTCAGGGCTGCTGTTAGTTGTTGCACCTGAGCGGTTAACGCCGCCATAGCCCGCTCCTGGGCTGCTGCTGACTGCCGTGTCTCAGCGGCGATGACTGGCCAGATTGTAATGTAACGGGTCGTATCTGGACCCAAGTGCAACAGACACGACACAGGACAGAAGTTGTGCTTATATTCGTTTCTGACAATACAGATAATGAAAGTGATTGTTGAACAAACAATAGGACAAAAGCTGCAAAAATAATATGCCTTCCTACAAACCTTTGGACTTGTTCTGTCAAACGTGATCAACAACATTTTCTATAATTACCAGGAACATTATAATTATATGATTTCAGGATTAGTAATGCTTGTAAACTCTTCCTCAATTTGACTTCCTTGTAGTTCCCAGCATCAGAACCTGAGTCATATCCGTGTTTTGTTATGCAAAATGTTTTACAGGTTTCTACCATTTCAGAGGCTAATATCAAGCAAACTCACAGTGCAATCCTAAAGGAAAATAATGAGTTTGTCTCAGCTCAAATGCTGACAACTCTTTTCTTGTTTGAGTGTTGTTGAAACCTTTCTGCTGCCTTTGATACAGCGGATCATGGTTTATCAATCCACTGCGTGGGTCCGATAGTGATCAGTCGATGCACTTTATTTGATGGATAGAACTTGAAATGTATTAGTTAGTAACACGTTGTTTATTAATGTTGTGATGTAGGTTTATATATATATATATATATATATATATATATATATATATATATATATATATATATATATATATATAGAAGGTTTTTTTTAGAGTTTAGTTAGTCAAATTTGGACTTATACAATGTAAAAAGAAATTGTTTATGTGTACATTACAATGCATGAAATATGATAATTAATAAGGGATATTATTATGAAGGATTTGTAATTGTATGCATATGAAGGTCACTTTTATTTACTGTAAAATGATTGTGTGAATGAATGTTAGAGATTGCATGCTGCAGGTAAATATTTTGAATAAATATCCATAATGATGGAATAGGCCAGCCTTTGTCCCTTATTGTTTGCACTGCGTTGAGGAGATTAGAAATCTTGGGGTGATTTTTGGTAAATGTATTGATTATCTGTCATCTCTGGAGCATTGCTGGGACCACTCTTCCTCTTCGAAGAACGATGGTATTCATCTCAACAAGCTTGGTAGCCGCCTGTTTGCGGCTAGTTTGCAGCACGCTGTTCAATCCTGTCCACGTGACTGACTATTTACTCTCCACACACACACCCTCTCTTCTTCTATGCTGCCACCTCAAAGCACCCCGACTATTGACTACTTCCACACCGCATTCACAAAGCCATAAACAGAAACAAACTCTCTTACATCCGTTCCAGTTATGTTCACATCGACTCCCAGTGCAAGTTCATCATCTGCAAACCCATTTCTGTCAACACAATCCCATCTCTGCGGAATCAGCGCTGGTGCACACCCACTCCCGTATAACGTCATCATAACAAAAGCCAGAGAAATTAATCTTGAAGTGATTGAAATCTATAAACAACTAAATACTGAGAAAGTTAACTACCAGTAACAGCATTATTTTATCTGATTCTATTCATACAAATGAGTAACAGTGTTTATGTTTTGGCACACTTTGTTTAAGAAAAACCTGCATGGAGTTGTTAATATTGGTTAAAAATAGTCACATTTACACATTACTTCAAATAGTTCAGTCCTGGTAATGTTTGCGATCCAATGAAGAAGACTAATGCAACAAACAAGTGACCTGACTTCACCAGGTCAGTTTGATTACTTTCTGTTCTTTGTTTGACACGCAAGCAGAACATTTATGATCATGGGAGCGGTTATTCATACAGGTTTGTATGGAATGTGATGAACAGGCAGGGTGGAAACAAACTTCCTCATCGATGACATGCTACAAGCTGTAACACAGGCCTCAACTGTTAATACTAATAATAATTAACCTGAACATCCTAAACCATTTAAAAACACAATCAATTTTAACTGAAAGATAAATTGTGTTTATATTTAGATTGATTCAATTTAGTTTATTTTATATAGCCCAACATCACAAATACAAGTTTGCCTCAGTGGGCTCTACAATCTGTACACATAACATCCCTGTCCCGGGACCTCACATCGGATCAGGAAAAACTCCCCTAAAAAGATAGTAAAAACCCTTTCACAGGGAAAAAAAGGGGAAGAAACCTGAGGGAGAACAACAGAGGAGGATCCCTCTCCCCGGATGGACAGAAGCAATAGATGTCATGTGGCCAGAATGAATAGCGTAGTTACAGCACATTCAATGAATATGACAGAAATTATTCATATAATGAGTATTAGGCATGGTCCATGATCCTGATAATCCATGAAGCAGAAGGCGGTAGAGAGGAGGGGGGCATCAGAAGGGCCATGGCAGCAGGTAGGACCGGTTCCAGGCCGGTTCCATCAGCAGGGCCATGGCAGCAGGCAGGACCGGTTCCAGGCAGCCATGAACCCATGGCAGGGGGACAGGACCGGGGGCAGGACCCATGGGACCCGGGGCGGGACCGGTTCCAGACAGCCATGAATCCATGGCAGGGGCGGGGGCAGGACCGGGGGCAGGACCGGGGGCAGGACCGGTTCCAGGCAGCCATGAATCCATGGAAAAAGAAAGTAGAGTTAGTAATGTGCATTGAAGAGACAATATTGAGATTGAGTTACCCTGGTCATAGTAAAACCTCCCTGGTCACCCGTACGCTCAGTTAAACACTGAAATGGCCAATGTACCTATTAGTAGGACTCGATTTATAGTTCTGAGTATCATCATGTATCTTATCATAATATTCAACATCATGGTAAATTATGGCTTGGCCTGTGAGGATGATACATCAGTACCGGATCTTGTTGGTTGGAGCCTAAATGTCGACTATCTGGGAAGAAAAGCACACACACCAATAAGATCCATGAAAATTCAAATGTCAAGAAAGATATTTGATGTGTCGGCTTGGACAACACATTTACAAATTATTTCATGCTTCGGCTCTCATTTTACAGGGCTGCTATAAGTTAGACAAACCACCAGAGGTCGCTGTTTGGTTCAAATCCAATCTTTACTTTTTTTTGGCGGGAAGCCCAAAACGTCATAAGGCCTCTGTTACACCCAGACCTTCTGGGTAGTTCTGTGTTCTCTGTCTGTTTCTGTTGTGTTGTCTGTCAGTCACCTTGGGTGCATCCCAAGTCTCTAAATTGCATCCCAGTTTCCCTCACTTGCGTCTTTTCCTTGCGTCTTAGTCCCTCCCACCAGGGATACATGGAGAGACGCAAGGAAACCAAGCGAGGAGAGAAGACGCGAGGAAACATGTTTTAAGAGACACGAGACGTCCTTTCCTCTGATGCGTCACGTGAAGCGACGTCGGTTTCTGATGACTGCAGCCGCCTGACAGCTGATCACATCTGATCACAGCTGATCAGCTGTCAGTCGCTTTAACAGCTGACGGAGTTTTGTCCGGAGAGTTTTTAGCGAACATTCCAATAAAAATACACTTACAATATTGATAAAAATGATCGTATGTTTTCAGTTGATTTAATGGTGTTAAACTACTACTTATATTAATAAAGACAAAGTTATCATAAGTGTCAGAGTGGAGATGTTTTCTCTGTCGTCTGTTACCGTTTAATAAACTGCATTGAGTATTTATATACTGTGATGTGTCCTGCTTATACGAGCAGGATCCATTTCTACCGGCGGAATGCGTCTTATTTATTTATTTATTATTTACGTCGGTATGTTTTGAAATTCTGATTGTGACATCATTATAAAATAACCCACAATATAAATATAGTTTCTCTTCATTACGTGTTGTAAAAAAAGTGTTTCCTCTATTATTATAATATTGTATTATGTATGTAAATCAGAGAGCTGGAGCTCTCTGATTTTAATTACATACATAATACAAGTTATTGAGGGAAACAACAGATCAAATCTTTGAAGACAGTTGTTTGTGGTCCTTTTGTTGTTCAGACCTACTATGAACATATTTTAACCAGATGGTGACAGATTTAATATATAGCTTGAGTTTAATCTGTGATTGGTATTAAACTCCAGCATCAGTCCACTCAGCTGCAGCGTCCAATCAAATAACAGATGAACAGCGAGGGGGCGTGTCCAGCGTTAAAACACTTCCTGGAAGCCTGCGCTCGTGGCTCCTCGATCATGACTCCTCCGATTTCCCTCCTCGCTCCTCGATCCTCGCTCCTCAGAGCAGAATAAGAGCTTTGGGACGGCCGTCAATATGGCGGCGCAGAACCACTTCCGGTTCAATCGAGGAGCGAGGAAACGACAATTTAGAGACTTGGGATGTACCCAAGGACTTCAAAATAAAAAAGGAAACAACCCAACACCGTGACATTGTGCCATGAATTACCCATGTCTTTGTTCAATTTAAAAGATACATTTGCTCGTCAAGAAAATTGCATTTTGTTGTAAAACTGTTTAAAGTATGCTCAATGGACTGTACTCCGTGGAGCAAGCCTCCAACCTCGCCGTTGCTGCGTCATTAACGGACAATGCATGTTGTCCAAATCAACAACCAGTCACATTTAGTTATAACAAAACAATCCAACAAAACAGCGGCACTAAAACACTGCACACACAAGACATCACCGGCGCAGCTGCTGGCACCTTGGTGAGGGGAGAGGCGGGACCAGCCCCAGCCCCGGCTCGACCAGCAGAAACAGCAGCGATGTGGCTTGTTTATGGTTAAATACGACTGCAGATGTAAAAAAAGTAACACAACCAGCAGTTCACTAACCAGATGCACACAACCCTCCTTAACCCTCTGTGCGAAAGGCGTCAATCAGAAAACATCTGATCGGATGAAAGCTTCTCCTTCAAACCAGCTGCAGTGCTGCAGGCTGAAGGCAGAGCAACAGAGGAAGACAGGAGGTGTGCAATGAGAAAATAAGCTAATAGGGAAAAATAATTATAATACATGTAGTGTATTTGTGAAAAACAATTAAATTATAAAATAGCTATAACTTTGTGATCCTGTTTAGACCAGCAGAGAAGGCTTAGCAGGCCCTGATGACCCACCATTGCTTGCGACATGGATTAGTGGAACCGGGGGTAGGACCGCCGATCCTCTGATTGAAGGACGACCCTGCTCTACCACTGAGCCTCAGTCGCCCACACAGTATATGACTGTGACAATAATTGAATGAGAAAGACACACCCAAAGGTCGTATAATTAAAATCTCTCTCTAAAGCTACGATGTGTGTTTCTTATCGGGATGTAACGTTAGTCACACCAACAATGTATCCTACACATTCTTTCACTTCCCGGCCAATAAAAAGAGTCGCTTTAAAAAACACATCAGGTTAAATACACTTGTGCATGGATATAGCTAAGTTACCTAGCTAGATAGCATTGTGATATTGTACATATTTGTCTCGCAATTCTTTAGAATAGAGCTAAAGGATTACCAACCCTGCCTTAAATATCTTTCTTTTAAATCTCCCTTTTAATTTGGAGTAATGTTATAGCCTTAGTTTTTAAGCTTTAATCATTGGTTATTTTTCATTTAACCATATTCTATAGACTATTTATAAACATTTCATTGTTATAATTTTTAGTCTTCCAAAATTTCATTTATTGTTGTATTTTTTTGCTTTCTCTATGTGAAGCACTTTGGGCTGCATGTTTGCATGAACGGTGCTTTTTTAAATTAAAAAAAGTAGCGTTATAACGTCTTTAATTCTGTTAACAGTTGTCTATTAGAGGAAGTTTTCTGATCATTTACTTGTGGGTACTATATCAAATTTTAACTTAAAACAATCTATTTACAACAACAAAAATCTAAATTGCACAAATTTGAAATACTTTGCAAGGTGCAGTTCTAAATCAGCGTTTTCTTTAGCTTTGAAGACACTTGAAGTACTTAGAGACACAACTCAAGTTTTCATTGCTTTTATTTGGTTTAGAAGGGACAGACAAATGTCATTGTTACAGTAGACATTTAAAAGATTTAAACCGTAACCGTAAAGATGTAATCTGTGGTAGTTATCACTGAATCCATTTTATTAAAGAGCTCAGAAGTCTATTTTTTTCAATCACAATCAGTTTCCTGATGTAAATATACCTTTAACTTTAACCCCACTGACACAAACAACATTGATTTCAAATGTTTACGAAAACCCCCTGGATTGTGTTCAATGACAACTTAAAGAAAATAATCAACAGATGTGATATCACCATGAAAGGAAAGCCAGCGACACACCCAGTCATGTGTTTCTCAATAAGGAGTTGGTTTGTACTGGTTGCACTTGTCTCCAGTGAGGTGATGGTCGCAGGTCAGAGCGAACTTGAACTCGACCTTCCCTTTCTTGCTGGAGCACCTCTTAGTGTGCGTCCCCTGGTGCACATAGAATGCACATGACACCAGAAGGTCATCACGTTTCTTGTTACTCGCCCAGACCTGGACCGTCCAACTCTGGTGTGTGTCCACCTTCAAAGAAATATCAGAACTATGGTCATTTCCTTTGACTTTGTGATGCCATTTAGTTCATATAATAAATATACAAATGTAAATTACGTGGCAATTTGCATGCATCATTATAAATAAAAAAAACAAGAGGAAGAAGATTTACTGACCTTGCCCAGATCGAATCTAGCATTCCAGGTAGGGTCGTTTGATCTGATCCCATGAGTTCTATGAGCATCATTGTCGCGTTTCAAGACAGCATACCTGCGAATTGGATGAAAGGAAAAAAAAGTATTTAGTTTAAATGTGTCTTTGACGAGTCATGATCGCAGTGCCCACTATGTCGACACCTCAACCCTGTTCCCCTTCCTCTACGTACACTTCAGACTTGCCACGTCCTCTTAGCACCCAGCCGCTAGTGATGGTCACCACCAGATGTCCCCACCAGGCCTTTTGAGGACAGCAGTTCTGTTTCAGGTTCAGGCCTCCAAAGCCTGCTTGGGTCCAGGGATCGATGGCGTTTTCTTTCAGGTAATATTGAATAGCACTCTGCAGGGCTTTCTTTTGTTGCCAGTCAGACACCAGCTCGTGCAGTGGTCTCAGGGAATACTCCACAACATCAGGGTGATCCTTGAGGGTATTCAGCCAATTTTTGTAGCTCTTGGAGTCTTCAGTGACGAGAGAAAAGTCACCCGACCAACCTTTGCCACCTATCACTTCTGTGTAGTGGTTGAGCAGACCATACTCGTACGCAGTGGAGACGTCCTGATTGCGTAGGACATTGTTGCAAGACTTGATTTGATCTGAAGTGGAATAACCAAGGCCAAGAGAGAAACCCAGCCTTAAGCAGTAGTGTACCTAGAAAACAGGAGGGACAATAAGATGTGATTCATGGCGCAATAGGTCATTATATGAGCGGTTCCTCTTCACAGAGCCAGCTGCCATGTTTCTGCATTTCCTGCTTTTTTTAAGTGGATCAAGCAATCACTGCTCTTTAATAGCAACAGCCCTACCACACCTCTTCACTGAGATAAAAGTATCCTAAATCCCTGGTAAGCTTTGGTAGACATTTGGTTAGGATCTCTCTGAGACTAATCTCAGAATGACCCCTGATCTGGTATATAAAGGGTCTCATTAGGGAGAAAACTGGTGTTGTGTTTTTCTTTTTTTATTAACATGTGTGTGTCATGTGTACCTGCTGTGAGGAGAGCCCATTCAGTGAGGACAAACAGACACGTGCGGCCGTGACTCGATTCAGTTGCCCCCCAAGATAAACCTGAAATGAAGTACAATGTTATTGAAAAAATATATGATTAATCCTGTGAGCTAAGAAAATACATATGGTGAGTGGAGAGAGTGTGCGTGTGTCTTAACCTTGCTCGTATAATGTGTTCCAAAGGACTCGATGAGCCGCCAGTATTGAGCTTTTGTGTCGCTGTTGTAGGAAGAAGGAAGACTGTCCAAAGCCTTGTGGAATTCTTTGCTGATGCGCGGTTTGTTCGACACACGGTACCTAAAACAAAAAAAGACAGACTGTTAAATTAAACAGAACGAAAACTTAGTTGAAAAACCTGAGGCAATGTCACCCTACCTGTAATGGCTGCAGGTGACTCTGTCACTGCTGAAGGTGGAGTAGTCCTGTTTGGTCCTATCTGCAGCAAACTTATACACATGGGACTGTGTTCCCACATGATCCAGGTCGTGTGGGAAGTAATTCAAGCCATTCTGTAAAAAACAAGAGGCACTTGAGCTGTTTTACAATGTTACCGTAGCATTTGAAATCAATCCAACTGCTACTGAATTGCAAATTATTTTATTATGGGGGTGAAATCATTATGAGCCTCATATCTTGAAGCACCAAGCGGCTATAATAGGTTCAACAATCACATTGAAACGAATGCTCATAATTATGCATCTTGTCTGGTCAGTTATAATAATAATATTGCAAAATGTATGTTTCTCTTCAACATTATCTGTGATGTGTTTCCTACCTGCCAGCCATTATGGCCCTCGTTGGAGTAGTGACTGATCAGTGAGCTGTGGGCACAAGTTACAGGAAATAAATGAGAAAATCCCTCTTATTTCAAAAGGACATCAAATGCAGAGATTGTTTTTCCACCTAACAGGTACACCAGAACTGTTTGCTTAACCCCTTTGCTGAACAGGGATCGTCCAATCATAACACAGCAACCGTAACAAGGCTCCTACATTTCTCCACATATTGAAGTGTTTGCAGGAGGCTACAGTAACAGAGATGCATACACCTGTGGTATACACATACTATACATTTGGAGGATGGTGTCTTTTTTATTGCCTGGCCAAAAACAAAAACAAAAGAGCACAAATTAAATTTTTCTTTTTCAAAAACAGGCTGCAAACCTGAGCATGCCCGACTAACTATCTCACTACCTACAGCAGTAAAATAGCATAATGTCCTTCTTATATACAGTCAATGGTTGTTTCTGAGAACAAAACAGTGTATTTTTTAAAAGCATAGATCATCAGCTGGTGAGGATGTTGACTTTTTTCATGAGAAATGCAGCTTTGGACTGACTTAAGCAAAATAGCATGTACTTGACCGTCAAATGCATATTTATGACTTGTATAAGGTTCTCGTTGGAAAACAAGTACGTTTGAAACATTAAAGTCCCAGTGAAATGGAAGTTAGAGCGTCTTTAGCGTCTGCACTGGGACGTATTCCCCAAAGTAGATTAATGTACAATTATAGGGATTTAAATCAAATCCTTCACATTTTATTTAAATCTCCACACACACCCTCTTGTCTCTAAAAGTTGCTGATTGATGGATGGATGTATGTCATGATATTATTGGTTGAAATAGCATATTTTGATAAATATCTGTAGAATATTACTGGGAATGTGATTTAAAAGGGTTGGAGATATTTTATATTTCATTTCAACATTCAATTATTTGCCAGAGACAAAAAAACGTCAACCAACTTATGAAGGTAAACTTCATTAATTAGCGACAGTTGTCATTTCAGCATGCAAAAGTAATAATGATAAGCATTCTTCTGCATATGAGTTCAGAAAGCTTGACAGGAGTTGAGGCAGTAGGGTTCCCAAAGAGGCCAAGCTACAGGGAATGCATTGCTACATTTAAAAATATATGCTTATGATGATGCACCACAAAATACCTGACAGAGCTGTGTTCATTGTGCTCGTGTTGCATATTACACTGGCTGAATGCACGCCACTCCACTACAGAGAGAGGCACCTGGAAATAAAATAGATTAGAATAATTAAAAAGTGCAAAGAGCCGGCTGCCAGTGAGGCCGAGACAATTCTAATGCAGAAAGGTGAGAAGACAATGGTTAACATGTTTGTTAGTGCAGTGGAGGTTTTTCTTTATGCTTTTCTGATTTAATTACTTTCTGCAGTCTGTTGCCTTGAAGTGGGTTACGGTACAGATTGCAGGAGCCATCTGGTTTCAGGTAAGTCGTCACATCGATCACGTAGGCTGCTCGCTTCAGGGTGACCGCATTGAAGCCATACCCCACCAGGTTGTGGCCTGGTACGAAAGAAGCTTGATGGCACTGGTTGCTGTTCCAAAAAGACGAAGCGTCGGAGGAGAGAACACTGAGCAGGACACTCAGGCAGAGGAGGGGTGGGTTTGAATAGGAGAGCATGGCTGGAGTCAAAGACACGCTGAAGTATGTCAGAGAAAAACAAAGAGATTAAAGGACATCAGTGAGAGTCATTTCATCTGTCAAGTAGTTATCAGGTTACTATGAACTGCACATCCAGACCTGGTGACCCTTTCAAATTGAACTTCCATCACGAGAAAACATGAGAATCTGCTATCAGTTATCATGTTAAAGAATCTGCTAAACAGTTATCGATTAAGTTAAATGCAAAAATCTAACCTGTTCTTGTGTATGAGGAGGTAGAGCCAGGTTCAACATGTTACATGTTATTATTTAGCTGATGCTTTCATCCAAAGCGACTTACAATAAGTGCATAAATCAACCATAAATCAACAAAATTGCAAGATTAACGATAATGATACTGTATTTGAGATGAAATACAAAAACATAAAGCTCTTGCAATCAGGCAAATAAAGTTAAGTGCAGCAGTAAGGAGTGACGGTGATTCAGTCACAGCTATGTATCGAGTCTTATACTAATTTCAATTTTAAAATTGCCAATACCACTGCAATATGCAAACATCAAAAAGTGTAACATGATTAACAAAGCCGCAATATTTTTAGGGTTTTTGAGTTGATGGCAAAACAAAACCTCAGCTGTCAATATGTCAAAAGCAATGGAGGAAAACAAATACAAAAAAAGAATAAATGCCACGAAAGTTTTTTTTTGTCATTTTTTGTCATCCTGACTAATATTCAGCCAGTCAACAACTTTCCCTCTAAAATGAAAAAGCAAAATGTCATTATTACCGCTGCAGGTCTGAGGAGATGAGGAGAACGTCTCAGGAGGTGGTGAGACAGTCAAGTGTCCAACAGAGGACAGAAGTTGTGCTTATATTCACTCCTGACAATACAGATAATGAGAGTTATTATTGCACACACAATAAAACAGGACAAACCCCATAGCTGCAAAATATATGCCTTCATACACACTTTTGGACTTGTTCTGACAAACTTGATGAACAACATTTTCTATAATTAACAGGAACATTAGATTTGTATAATTGACCTCCATCAGTGCACACTGTCCTGATCAGTAATGCATGCAAACTCTTCCTCAATCAGACTTTCTTGTTAATATAGTTTCCAGCATCAGAACATGAGTCATATCCGGCAGTGTTGGTGTTCATGCAAAATGTTTTACAGGTTTCTACGATTTCAGAGACTAATATCAAGCAAACTCACAGTGCAATCCTGAAGGATAAGAATGAGTTTGTCTCAGCTCAAATGCTGACAACTCTTTTCTTGTTTGAGTGTTGTTGAAACCTTTCTGCTGCCTTTGATACAGCGGATCATGGTCCGATAGTGACCAGTTGATGCACTTTATTTGATGATAGAACTTGAACTGTATTGTGTGATCTATCAGTTATCTGTCGTCAATGGAGCATTGTTAAAATTCATATTCTGCCTTTCTTTTATACATTTTAGTATCTATTAAAAGTGATCTAAATTACAAAAACAAAAAAAATAATATAAGCAAAGTGATCAAAATAAAAACAACGTGGTTCCATGTAAAATTATATTTGAAATAATTACAGACAAAGCAGTGGTAAATACTAGATCAGGGTTCCAGGTTCATGTTCTTTTCTAGAGAACCCTTTCCAGGATATTTCAGTGATCGAGCTGGTATGACAGACAGGGATTGTGCCGCGCACTAATGTTCCTCTCTGTGGAAGGCTGCTTTTAAGCCAATTTATCTATGAAATCATCTTTTTTATGATTAGAAATTATGACACACTGATCATAAGAGTAATAGAATAGAATAAAAAAAACTCATCGCTTCCACAACATTAACAGCCTATTCCAAATATTCTCATCCATACCGTCTGTAAATTAATATGATCTCACTGTTTAATTCTGTTCTAAATAAACCACAAAAACAAGAGACTTACAAAAAGATATTTTTATTGATGGAGGAAAAACTCGGTGTAACAGGTCATCTGAACTTTGATGCTTTTAAAAGCTGCAGAGCTGATTGTTAAAACCTGGAAGTTTTAATCTGTGCCATCTTTATCTTTGCATTTCCTAAGGGAGAGGAAACATGCACTTTTCAAAGTGGATTATGTCAACAAATGATTGTATCTTATTAGATATCTGCAAAAGATAACAAATTTAAATCAATACCAACTCAGAATAACAGCACTTTGTCAAACTACAGGGGGCTGCAATGTATTGCATGTCAAAATATTCTAAACATCTTATGAATCCATTTTCCAAAACAAGATCGAGGATCTGTTTCGGCACACATACAGTAGAGAAATGGAAAAGGTTACAGGAAAACATACAGTAAATGGTCCTTTTTGAAGACATGCACAGACAAAAACAAGCTTTTGCGGACGCCGTTTCAAGCGTCGTGCATCGTGTGAAACTGTTTCCACGGGAGAGCAATCACTTCAACGGAGTCACAGGCACTCATATTTTTATATAATGGCATTGCCAGGGTTAATAAAAGCTTGAGGTCTCACGGGAATAATCTGCGACACTTGATGTTCGGTGCGATCGAATTATTCAAACATGTCCAATGGAACAAAATTATCCCATTAAACTAATGTGACTCAGCCCAGAAGCTTTGTTTATTGGGGGGTGTGGGTCATTAAAATGAATCAGGTCAGGTTGGACTGTGTGTGTGAGGACAGGAGAGGGAAGTGTAGTGTGTGGCTTCTTCCTGTCAACCAGTACGTAGGATGATGTGGACCCCAGAGTCAGTAAAAACAGGACCGCTCATGTCTCCCACTTTGAGAGCGAAGGAGGCGTCTTCAAAAGGCTTCTGCATTTGACCTAAAACATAAACGGATATATTATGTTGAAGTAACACATCTTTTATGCACATTCAAATAGAAATTCACACCTGAACATGTTGTACATTATCATCAGTGACCTGTGTCCATACATACCTGCAATTACTTACACTTGATTGCACGCAATCATTTCTTTATTGAAGTACATTATGTTTTATTTTCAATTGATGGCTAATTAAATGGCTGTTCAATTGGAAGCATATGATTAAAAAAAAATGTAATTGAGAGTCTACATGTGACAAGGATAATGAGTTGGTCTCTAAATATGTTTTGCCCATTTGTTCATACTTAATAAATATTTTAAAAACAGGTAACAAATATATAGTTTCATTGTTAAAAAGAGATAAATAATTTCATAAAAACAAACTTTTTTAATAAACATTAAAGATGAGTAGGAACCCTTGAGATATATGTACAACTCTGGAGGGTTTGTGTATTCCTGAATAGGAGTGCACTTGCGTGAGCACATTCTGGTGTATCGCTGTGTGTTTGTTTATTTGTACCTTTGCCAAATAATCCCAGATCTCCACCACTCTTAGCTGAGCTGCAGTCGCTGAACTGAGAAGCCAGGGACTCAAACGTCTCCTCTCCAGACTTGATGTCTTCTATATACTCTGCACAGAACAAAGCAATAAAGAACCACGTTAACATGTTGATCCGACCTGGGGAACGTCCCTCCAAAACCCTTTACGTACTCTGAATGAGCTCCAGGGCCTCGTCTTTAGTTCGTGTGATCGTTTCTTCTCGCCAAGAAGATGCACGACGTGACTGAGCGTGCTTCACCAGGAGGTGAGAGCAGCGTACCTGAGAGGGAAAAAACACAAACTGATCAGTGTCAAGAATCAATAAGACTGGTATGAATAATAGCTTAATAGTAGCGCTATCTCATAGGATAGAGATAAGATAAGTAACTTCAGGTTCCTCCTCTCAAAGTCAATGGGTTTCTTGAATGTGTGTTTGGTTAGAAACCTAAAATAAGCTCTGTGGTTTACACAAGTTTAAGAGATTTCAACATTTGTTATTTGATATTAAATACACCACTTCTTAAATAAGATGGTTGCGAACACGTGATTAAAGGAGACTAAATGGCTTAATGCCGACTTGTCGCCTTTACAACCTGGTTGTGTTTATAGTCGCGTTCATGAGATCGTGGCGTAATTATTTCATAACCTAACGTTCATTGGCTTTTCACTTCTGGTGTTTTCATTTACGCTTAAAAATCCATGAAGTGGTGTTCATTTGGGATGATGAACCTGCTGAACAAAAAGGTCTCGTAAACTTGTGTTTGCCACAGAATTTATTTTCTGAAATTTCCTGAGAAATTAATCTTGAAGTGATTGAAATCTATAAAAACGAAATACTGAGAACGTTAACTACAAGTTACGGCATTATTTTATATACGATTCTATTCATACAAATAAGATAAGCTTGTGTTCATGTTTGGCACACTTGTACTTTGTTGAATACTTTATGGACCAAAAGAAAAAACAGGCTTGGAGTTGTTAATAGCGGTTAAAAATAAATAGTCACATTTACACATTTGCTTCAAATAGTTCAGTCCTGGTAATGTTTGCGATCCAATGAAGAAGACTAATCTAACAAACAAATAAGTGACCTGACTTTACCAGGTTAGTTTGATTACTTCCTCTTAATTCGTTATGATCATGGGAGCGGTTATTCGTACAGTTTCATAACATAAAATGTGATCAACAGGGTGGAAACTAACTTCCTCATCGATGTAATGTAACGTAACAAGCTGTCAGCAGTAAAACAGACCTTGATTATTATTATTATTATTATTATTAATGATAATGTTTAAGGAAGCATTTTCTGTTTTCTAATAGCAGGTTGAATAACCTGGTTGTGCAACCTCATCATCCTCAACCATTATAAAACAACATAATAGATAAGAACTGTAAGATAAATTGTGTTTCTATTATGATTGAGTTACCATGGTCATAGTAAAACCTCCCTGGTCACCCGTACACTCAGTTAAGCACTGAAGCGGCCAATATCCCTATTATTGGGACTCAATATGGTTCTGACTATTATCTCTTATCTTATCGTAACATTCAACCTCATAGTAAATTATGGCTTGGCATGTGTGGAGGATACAATGTCAAATATGATGGAAACAAAGCACACACCAATAAAATACATGAAAATTCAATGGCAAGAAAGATATTTGATATGTATGCTTTTTGGACCACACATGTGTAAATGATTTAGTTCTTTAATAATGATTTCTTTATTATTCAATTCCAGAATAATATAGCTTTAAATAAACAAAATGCAGTCGTTTATTACACAAATGGGGCTGAAACCACAGTTTGCAACCAGCAGGTTCTACAAACCGCCAGATGTCACCGTTTTGTTCAAATCCAATGATCCCAAACTGTACTTTTTTTGTCAGGAAGCCCAAAACGTCATAAGGCCTCGTCTACCCATCACTAACTTCTGTCGTCACTAAACAAGTTCAGTCTTGTTTTAATGCTATTCTTGTAAAGCACTTTGTAACTCATTTTGAAAAGTGCTCCATAGTAAAATGTTATTGTTATCATAATAATAAATACATTTAAAATATGACATAATAACCTTCTCTGGCTCTCCACGGCCATCTCCCATCGGACGTTCCCACTGGCTGGCGTTGGTGATGTGGTTGAAGTAGTATACTTTGCCTGCAGGGAAAACAGTAAGAGTCAACAAAGATGCATTACATAATGTTCTTTTTTTTCTTTTCTACAAATGAAGGCAGCAGAATAAGATGAAGACACAACATTAAATAGTGCTCAATATAACATTGCCTCCACAAGGCTCTCAACATGGCAACCTTGTGAAAACCACATATCTCTAAAAAGAAAAGTTTTCTCAGAAAAACAGCTTTCAGCTTTGTGATGATGCATTTTCCAGCTGATCTAAGAGGGTTTTTAATTAGTTTTTTTAGCTGAAGTAGGGAGCATAAAGTAACTATTCATAAATACAGATAGGTAGTACAAGAAAGAAAGAAATAGGAGGTACATTAAATAAGAAATTGACAGTGGTGTGATTAATGTGTGCATTAATTACTGTAATGGTCACTGTAACATATTAACAAAATGTAATATGGTACATTATGATACATTATGTGATACGAGACATTCTATAAAGGTGTAGCAGTGTAGTAAAAAAGGCAGTATAGTATGACATAGTAGACCTAAATAGTGTTTGCTGATAATACTTTAAAAAAGGTTTTGAATGCAGGGATTATATTTGTAGGAGAGTAGTTTTACACAAGTACTTCTGGATCTGTGTACTTCCTCCACCACTGTTGTGCTGCAGCCTACAAACCAAAGCTGAGTGGGAGACAAGTAAACTATAAAAGATTCATGTTTGGATGGAATTCCAATATACTAAGCTTCTTTTTTGGTATGGCCTCCCAACATAAATATGTAAAAACCTGCTGAGGCTCGTGCAGCGCAGGTGAGACGCTGGAGCAGAATGACGTCATGCAGGGCCCTGCAGTCGCCAGGTTTAATGAATCAACTCTGGCGCGACCATGAAGCACACACCAAACGCCACGTTTTTGCAAAACACACCTGCAAGACCGAGTTACTCATCACTTGTTTCAGCAGATCCCCATTAAAGTAAAAGTCTCGTCCGTCTCGTTTTAGCACTAAAACACGATGCTTGGTCTGCTAGCCCGGAAGCTAAATTCATAACGGTGCATATTGGCATTTAGCTTAGCTAGCTAGCATATTTAGCTTCCCGAGGCCTCCGTTTCATTACCTGAACTGCGGCTCATTCTTTTCTCCCATCCAGCAGGTAACTTCTCCTCGTCTGCCATTTTTTTCTTTTGCAGCAGCGTTTACAAAAACAAATTTCAATGAAGTTACCGTGTGTGACAGGTTGGGCTGCAGCTAGGCAAAGTGCGACAGTTAGCAACGTGTTTACGGCACGAGTTGTTTTCAGAATGAGGTCCGCCTCTTTACTGCCCTGTCATAGGCTAACTTGGGCTGTCAATCATCACTGTGCCCATTTGATTGGCCGAAAGACTTATACACAAACAAATCAGCTTTACGGACGGAGAACAGTCCACACAAAACCATCGAAAGGCAATATTTGTTATTTTTCTGTGAATTTTCAGGTAAGGGTGTCACATTTAACACACCATAATTGTAGATGTAAACAATGCTCCAGATATTCAAGACATAATGTTGGTTTTCTTGTGTGCTTTGTAACATATTGGTCCATACAATACACAACGATAGCGTGTAGTGAGCTCTAGCTAGCTGGTGTTAGCTAACACCAGACAAAATAACCTGACTGATTTCAACTGGTTTGACAGTTTAGTTTCTGTTTCTCTCATGTGGTACGTTTTGGAAATGAACCACAAAGGCTGTAGCGTCTAACTAGCTAAATGTATGAGCATTATTGTCCCAAGTTATATTATGGGTAGTTGTTTTAGACTCAACACTCACGCATGTCATGCTAACCGACTGTCTACATTGCCTTCCCCTGACAGAAACTGAAAATGATCGAGGTGGTTTGCAACGATCGCCTGGGCAAGAAAGTCCGGGTCAAGTGCAAGTATCCTTCCCTGAAACTCTGGAGTTAATCCTGTATAATGTGTTCTGCCACATGTTTATTACCCGAGCCCACGTACAGCTCACGTGGAGTTAGCTTGACTTGATTACAGATAATTATTTATGCCTCCTTCCAACAATGCTCTAAATATAGTATGAACAGGAATACAGTAAAAACAAGACTCTAAAGACATCAAATAATGCAGAAGTTAAATAATATGGATGCAATATATCGTATATGAAATAATATATATTTGTGGTAGACAGGTGTGCAGTAAATGCTAAGTGAATTAATTGCAATTTAAACAGGAATCTAATGCGCAATGAAAAGATGAGGTGTTCTTTCGATAGGTAGTCCTTAACGTAAAGCCTAAAGAAATGCAGGCTTAGTCACTGTAAGGCTACAAGTAACTATTATTTTCTTTGGAGGGCAATCTGCAATCTTCATATACATTGTTTTATCTGACCCAATTATCTGAAACTCAAAGCTGGTGAGTTTACTATATGTCTGTAGCCACAGTGTCATACCAATTAACCCTGAGTGCAGACTTTATTCATGTTGTCTTTAAAAAAAACGAGCACTCTGTGTAATTCAAGACAACTTCCTCCAAGATCAACGACAATATCCTTCAACTGCTTTTGAAGAACCAAGTAAGACTAAATGACATCTAGTTAAGCCACGTTTTAGACTTTTTCCCGGTGCCATCACGTTGCTACTTCCTTAACCGACATGTTTCAGCTCTGAGGACACTATTGGAGATCTGAAGAAGCTCATTGCTGCTCAGACAGGAACACGTTTTGACAAAATTGTACTAAAAAAATGGTAAGTTACTTGTCTGGAATACTGATCATAAAAGATGGGCATCTTCTATTAGCGGTTAATTGTTCCTCCTCTGTTTCCACAGGTATACCATATTCAAGGACCACGTGTCTCTGGGTGACTGTATCCTTGAAACAATCTTTGCAGCTGCTCTCTCACTGCCTTTAGATTGGCACCGATATTCTGGTTTTATATTTTCACAAAGGCCAACTAACTTTTTCAAACTTTAAAAATAAGCATGGGATACTATTAGTTACCAGCCGTCTGTAATTTAATTATGGGTGCTGGGTGGATGGTTGCTCTACATACTGGATGTAGTTGTGCACCAATATAGAATTTGTGGACCAATAATAACAATTATTGTCTGTCTGTAATGGCCAATACGATAACCAATAACTTTACTTTCACTGCTTTCAAAAGAGGACTCTAAATCTGTCTGACAGCATTACTTACTGTAAGAAAAAGCCTCCATACTATTAATAGTAATTATTGGCTGAAATTACACTTTTGGACCGATAACTTTATAATTTACCAGCAGATAACAAACCAGCCAACAATAACCCTGACCCACAATACATTATGCTTCCTTCACTAAATCCTAACAATTTCAGAAAGATCTATTTCCTGCTTTTTAATCAATAAGCTGAAATATTGTTTACTTTTCTTGTATTGGGGTGGAGCTCAAAGGTCTAAGGTATCTAAGTATCGTGAACAAATTTATAAAAAAATGATTTGCACAAGTAGATACCATCTTCATAATATACTTGGAAGTTGCATAATTTTAATTACTTTTTGAGATCTTTGTAACTTTGATAAAATATGTATTGGCATACACATTCTCAGTCTATATAGTGATTTGATGTCAGCAGTGATAATGTATTTCTAATTAAAAAAAATAATTCTCATATGAAAACAGAGCATTTGATCATATTAACTGAAGCAGACTTTTACGAAGCAGAACTATTTCATCCTGATCTGTTGTACTTAACCACAACCTCTGCAGATGAAATCCATGATGGGATGAACTTGGAGCTTTACTACCAGTAGACCAGAGGAGGACCACAGGCCGATGACACACAGACGACCCCCTTCATTGGCGCACACATAAACACACACACACACACACACACACACACCCCAACACACCCACCCACACACAGAAATGGGACCGGTCGCAGGAAACCATCATGATCATCAAAGAGAGCAGGAGCAGTATCGAGAGCAGTATCTACATAGACATTACATTGATCTCAGTTTTAGCGTCTGATTTTTGCCCACAAATTGTGTGAAAGAAATATTGTTGTGCAGTTTGTTTTGATATTTTGGAATTAAAATGGATATTTACCTACTTACAAAGCTGAATGGTATTTATTGTTATAATCTTAACTGTAATAGTTTGAATTGTCCTAAACCATAGAAATAACACATTGTTTATGCCTATTCAGTGTTTCCCCTAGGTTTACAGCTTCAGGGGGGCGGGGTGTCGGCCGGGGGGGGGGGGGGGGGGTGTCGGCGACGACGACGACGTTGGGACGTTGGGACATTGGGAGCGACGTTGGGAGCGTTTAAAAAACGCAGATATATCTGTTTTCTTTCCACGCGACATTATTGGACGCTCTCTGCCGGCTGATGGAAGTGTGCTCTCTGCCCACCTGTGCGCGCGCACGAGTCTGTGGGCATCGGGGCGGATCTCCGCGGTGCGCGTTACCGAGAGCAAAGTAGAGTTGTAAACGCGACCATGACAGAAATAGACAGAAATACGATCAATAAAATAAGAACATTGAGTTTGTTTAATAAAAGAACAAGGTGTAGACCTGTTTATAGGAAAGGGAACCTTAAATCACGTCTGTGATCTGGCGCGACGGAGAAAATTACAGGGGGGCGGAGGGTGTTTTCAGGGGGGCGCCCCGCCCCCCTATTCTAACGGTAGGGGAAACCCTGCTATTGAGCAGAAGTATCAATATGATTGTGTACATTTGGTCTCACTAGCATAAAGTAAGTTTATTTACTTAATCACTGTACTAAAATACTAACTGGTATGTATGTTACTCGACAATCACAATTCTTTGCTACTTTTTAAACTTTTACTGCACTATATTTCAAAGATAGAAATATTGTACTTTCTACTATATTAGAGGTTAACAATCTAATTTATTTATAATGTCACAATACATTGTAACATACCCAGCTGTATATAACACTTAAAAAGCTCCACTTGACCAACTACAACGACACTGCAATCTATACAATGTAGAAAACATATATACACTCACCTAAAGGATTATTAGGAACACCTGTTCAATTTCTCATTAATGCAATTATCTAATCAACCAATCACATGGCAGTTGCTTCAATGCATTTAGGGGTGTGGTCCTGGTCAAGACAATCTCCTGAACTCCAAACTGAATGTCAGAATGGGAAAGAAAGGTGATTTAAGCAATTTTGAGCGTGGCATGGTTGTTGGTGCCAGACGGGCCGGTCTGAGTATTTCACAATCTGCTCAGTTACTGGGATTTTCACGCACAACCATTTCTAGGGTTTACAAAGAATGGTGTGAAAAGGGAAAAACATCCAGTATGCAGCAGTCCTGTGGGCGAAAATGCCTTGTTGATGCTAGAGGTCAGAGGAGAATGGGCCGACTGATTCAAGCTGATAGAAGAGCAACGTTGACTGAAATAACCACTCGTTACAACCGAGGTATGCAGCAAAGCATTTGTGAAGCCACAACACGCACAACCTTGAGGCGGATGGGCTACAACAGCAGAAGACCCCACCGGGTACCACTCATCTCCACTACAAATAGGAAAAAGAGGCTACAATTTGCAAGAGCTCACCAAAATTGGACAGTTGAAGACTGGAAAAATGTTGCCTGGTCTGATGAGTCTCGATTTCTGTTGAGACATTCAGATGGTAGAGTCAGAATTTGGCGTAAACAGAATGAGAACATGGATCCATCATGCCTTGTTACCACTGTGCAGGCTGGTGGTGGTGGTGTAATGGTGTGGGGGATGTTTTCTTGGCACACTTTAGGCCCCTTAGTGCCAATTGGGCATCGTTTAAATGCCACGGCCTACCTGAGCATTGTTTCTGACCATGTCCATCCCTTTATGGCCACCATGTACCCATCCTCTGATGGCTACTTCCAGCAGGATAATGCACCATGTCACAAAGCTCGAATCATTTCAAATTGGTTTCTTGAACATGACAATGAGTTCACTGTACTAAAATGGCCCCCACAGTCACCAGATCTCAACCCAATAGAGCATCTTTGGGATGTGGTGGAACGGGAGCTTCGTGCCCTGGATGTGCATCCCACAAATCTCCATCAACTGCAAGATGCTATCCTATCAATATGGGCCAACATTTCTAAAGAATGCTTTCAGCACCTTGTTGAATCAATGCCACGTAGAATTAAGGCAGTTCTGAAGGCGAAAGGGGGTCAAACACAGTATTAGTATGGTGTTCCTAATAATCCTTTAGGTGAGTGTATATATATATATATATATATATATATATATATATATATATATATATATATATATATATATATATATATAATCTCCAATACTGACTAATAGCTGGATCAGGTATCTGATACCATTGTTATAACAAATAATAATTCAGTACATTTATATTTATGTATTTGTTACATTTTCTTCCACAAAGTTAGGAAAGGAATGTTTAAGTCAAGCCTGTTATCTAACATACAAGAACACCAGTCACTTCCACACAGTGAGGCCTACAGCTTAATAATTAAACACCAGTATCAAGTTGGTACTCTGTATCGGCCGATAACCAAAGCCCAGGTATCAGTATCGGGAATAAAACAAGTTGGATCGGTGCAGCCGTAATAATATATACAACTATTTAAGACTGTTAAAGGTTCCTTATTTCTATTTAATGCAGAAGCTCTATTTGTAATGGAGGGTTTTTACACTGTGCTATTGATACTTTATATTTTTGACTATTTGGACTTTTTTTTTTTTCATGGTTTGGGCCGGACCTCTTTGTTCCAGTTAAATTCAAATTCAAAGGCTACATCACACTATGATATTTTTGACAACAGTGCGCTGCCAATTTTGTGTCCATAGTTTGGTAAACACCCTTTCAACATCATGGTGCCCCAGTCGTTATGCCAAACTAAGCTCAGCATTAAAATGGCGTAATGCAAAAAAAGCCAGACCCAGAAAGAAACAGTTTTCTTGTGGAATAACTTCACTGTCTTGCACAGAGCTCTGAAGTCGAGGCTTCATCACCCAACAGTGACGACCTCTTGACCCTGAATGGGAGCAAATACCTGCAGCCTGGTTCCAAGATGTTTTGGAAACCCGTCCCACAAGAGTGGAGGTTGATATAGCACATTAATCCCAAGTTAGTTGTACAAACATGAACCAGACATTCATTAAGATCAGCGGAACAAAACTTTTATTCACATCACTAGATAGTCATTAAATCACAAGTAACAGCATCTCTCTCACACGCACACAGCCACACTGGTGCATATGGGTTAATGCGATCGATGGAAGCCAGGTATCACATAGACCTCCGCACATACAGTCTGGGTCTACACATCTCCATCAGCAGTAGTCAGAGTAGTCCTCCTCCACGTAGTTGGCTGGAAAGAACCCCACCTGGAAACAAAGGGGCAGTGCAGGTTAAGATAGTGATGGCGAGATGAAGCTTTCCATTGAAGCTTTCCATCCAATTGGTTCGCTCATGGGCCGAAGCTTCATGGGGCTTCATTTGCTCTACTGCGCCACCAAGTGGACAATACATGTAAAACAGGCAGAGTGATCACAACGACACCATGGCTTTGGTGTGTGAAGCTTTGAATTTAATAAATTATGTTTGTGACGCCAATACATCAGTTATTAACTTATTAATATTGTGTCTATCTTTATGATATAATGGCGGGGTCAAAATCAAAGGTGGAAACAAATTGGGACGAGAGTTGTGATGTGACTGTGGGTCAGTGGTTAGAATACCCGTCTTTCAGTCAGAGGATCGGTGTTTCGAGCCTCGGCTCCGCTAGTCCATGTTGATGTGTCTATTTTTTTATTTTTTTTAAATAAGAACTTTTCCACAGTGCTGGGCTTTTTGAGACTATTTCGCCTGCTTTATAAAATACCCTTTCACAGGCACAGATGACGCTGGGGTACAGAGAGGAAGGGATGAAATCCATTGAGTTTCGCTGCCCCTTATATTTCAAATCGCACGGCAAACCCACGAACCGTTTTCTGAATCAGTCACGTGGTACGGCCGGCTCGCGAGGCTTCGAACGTCACCACATACGTCATCGACACAAGCCTCGATACGCGCTTCACCAAAATCTACCTGGATTACTCGACACACGCATCGAAGCCTCGACACGAAAGGACACATCACTAGGTTAAGACAAGCTGCCTCAAAACCTGTAAATGGTGTTTAAAACAGTTTTGGTTATTCATATTATTTATCTCCGCAAGGAGGATAATGTGATCAATTATGTAAGACTGTGTGTGTGTGTGTGTGTGTGTGTGTGTGTGTGTGTGTGTGTGTGTGTGTGTCCGTGAGTGTGCACTTCTGCGTCTGTCCACAACTATTCTCGGATTCTGCTGCAGCAAACCGCAAGGATCTCTCGTGGTTTTGGTGACTCACGCTTACTAGAAACACATTTGTATTGCTGCTTTTATACGGCCATTGACTGCACCTTGCAGGCCATTGGTGTTTCGATGAAAGGTTAGTCAGCTGTGGGTTGTATTCATTCAGCAGTGGTGGTTTTGGTGGTTTCAGACGGAGATCTGCACTCTACTGAGTGCACCTTTCTAGTTTTTATGTTTGCAATGTCCTCACCCGGCCGTACACCTCTCCTTTCCACCACCCACTGTGGCATTTCTTGGACAGGATCTTGATGGTGTCTCCTTCCCGCAGCGACAGCTCCGAGCGTTCCCTGGCGGAGAAGTCATACCGAGCCCTCACGATGCCGAAGCTCCTCAGGCTGCCTCCTGCCAGAAGAGGCCAACGTTGCAACACAGATGAGCTTCAGAGAATATTTGATATAGATGAAATCCCCTTATTTGCTTTCTTGCCGAGAGTTTGATCAGAAGATCGATACCACCCGAATGTCGATATTCTCATTTGACTCTCGGCAAGAAAGCAAATTCGCATATATTTCCCAAATTGTCAAACGATTCTTTAAACATGATCAAAATAGTGGGAAGTGACAGAGATGTGCTGTACCTGGGGTTGTCTGTGGTGGGCTGTGCGCCGTGTTGTCAGGCGTGTCGCTTTGCTCTGGTTGTTTGTACGGCGTGCACAGCGTGGTGTCCACATCCTTAAAGTATTCCTTCAAAGAGTTCTGCTGGTAAAACTCAATCATCTCCTACAAGGAGCCGCAACGAGAGGAGAAAGAGCACGTGAGAGGGATACAAATAATGATAATAATTACAATAAACTGTATTTGTGGCACTTTTCAAAACAAAGGTTGCAAAAGTGCTTCATAAAATAGAAATGGAAGACAATTTAAAATAGTTTAAAAGTTATGCAACATTGATCAAATAAGAAACATTTGACAATAATTTAAATACAACAATAAAAAATCATGAAAATAATCATGAAGATAAAAGTTAAGAGAACGTCTTCTCTTCAGGCCAAAAACCCTGTGAAAGCACATCAATAAAAGTGTGTTGTCAAGAGGGATTTAAAAGAGGTTAAGCAGATGATGGATGCAGTTTGACAGGAGGGAATAACTCAAAACGTAAAGGGCAGTTTCAATGTATTTCTTCTTAAACTTACGACTAAACCCTTGAAGGCTTTCTTTTCATTGATGCGGTACAGGCCTTCAGTGGAAGTGACCTTAATGTGTCGGGCGTCCATGTTGAACCTGGAACAGCAGAAAGAAGGTTGTGGATACAAGAGAAAGCAGTCAAATTAATAACATTAAAAGGGGAAAGTTCAGCGTTTGGGATATTTTAATTATTTGTCCCGGGTCTATGATCACAAAGAGGTTGAATAGTGAGCATTGTTTAGTTTGATAGCCGACTGGTGTCGGTGCTCCTCTAAAAAGAACCTTTCAACTTCTGCAAAGATTAGTGGCTTTCATATGAGAATGTGATTATATATGAGGTACTAGTTCTATGTTGGAGAGCATGTATTGTCCTGTTTTTGAGAGGAAGTGATACCAGCGCACATTCAGCAATGTCTCTATGTTTAGCTAAGTAATCATATAACATTGCTGAGCAAGCATGACTTTGGTCCTTTAGCTGTGTAATTTAAAACTTTAGACATCTGGTTTACAAACAGGGCTGCGACCGACAATCAATTTCATTATCAATTAAACTGAAGATTACTTTGTTCTATTAATTATTTGGTCCTTAAAATGTCAGACAATTGTGAAAAAAGTTCCCAGAGCCCAAGGGAATGTCTTCAAATAGCTGGTTTTGTCTGAGCAACAGTTACAAAACAAACATATATCTTATAAATTACAATTCAAGACGAAAAAAGCAACAGCATTTCAACATGTAGCGACACAGTATGACCTTCTTCACACTAAAATATAGTCATTTAAATGTTGTTGCAACAATATTGTACTGAATACAACCACAACGTATAAAATAAACCACATTTAGCCCAGTTTTCACCTAGATATCTAACCATCTTTCAACTGGTAAATGACCATATCAGTGATCTGGAAACATAAAATAAAATAAAGATTCCTCGAGATGAAACGATCTTAACTGATAAATCTGCGAAGGCTTACTTGATGCTGATAGCAAACTCTCCTCCACTCTTCTGCCGCACGAGGAACGTTCCATCGGACCGGGGCATTAACAGGTTCTTGGCGGCGGTTCTGTCCATGTTCCCTGCAAACCTTCAAGCACAGTGAGCATCAGAACCTTATTATTGGCTTAAAGCAAGAGTCTAAACAGTTTAAAAGAAGAAATAAAAGTGTCTGTTTCAATAAAAGTTACAATAATTTGCTTTAAAGTTTCTTGAGCACTGAACTTTAAATTCCTTTATTTAGCATTTTTAATAAGTGTAAAAATAATTGACACTATAATGTAATTGTACACAGATATAATATGATTTCTAACTGCTTATTATGTACAGCATTTGTCAGCAGTTAAAACTTCTCATATAGACATGTTCTATATCATTAAAACTGTATTTTACTATATTATCATTCATTATCTGTTTATACACCAACCTCCACTTATAGTTGTTGACACATCCAGTAACAAACACTTTTATATGCTTACAACTACGCTATAAAACATGTATTAACTATTTATGTACTGATTATAAATGCTAAATAGGGGGTACATTAACTAAAGTGTCACCATGGTTTTATTTCTTCATTTTTATTAAACTGACTGCTGCAGTTTTAGTTTGTATAAAAATGATGTGTGTGACAATTGGAGCGATCAGTAACTTTGTGTTTTAGTTTCACTCCACAGTGTCATATTTAATGTCGCCACCAGGCAGCACTAAAGTTACTCATTTTAAATCCAATACATGGATACTGAATGGACATCTGCATTTTCACAAGCCGTTTATAAAACAAACAACAAATGTAATTAATTTTGAGTCCTCTTGAGTTCATACATCATTGTAACTATATCACTGTATCACTTGTTTAGATTTTTTACTATGTCTCTTGTGTGCTGTAATATCATCAGTATCATGATGACAGGTGACGAATAACTACAGATGACTTTATACAGCCAAAACTGCTTGAAAAGCACTTTTCATTTTCTACTTCTGTTTTTGTGGCTCTTGGGCTTTTCTGTATCAGCTTCGTGGTCTTTAATCGCTCCTTCCTGCATTACAGGAAGAATTACAGCCATGAGGTTAACAGGGGGTTGGACAGCAAGTCATGTAACCGAGTTCCTGTAGCTACTCACCAGTTGAAACCCGACAGGTCCGTGGTCTGCCTCTGGGAGGGTGAGATCACACGTGGTTAGACTTAAAACACAGGTCTTTACTTCTTATACTGCTTTCAGTACAAATGCCACCTAAACTGAACATGTCTGCCATTCCTTTGTTTTCTTGTGTTCTTTGCTTTATAAAATCAAATCAAAAAGGTTTTTACAGCATTTTTTTAGTTTGGTGGAAGGTTATGTGGTGTTCAGGAGCTCATGTTGGCTCGTGGTTTTCGTACTCACGGCGATGTAGGGCTGAACCTTTTGGCAGGGGAACCATCCCATCTGAGCCACTGTCAGGTTCCTTCCCTGAGTGTCACACACAACAGCAAATCACAAGGCCGGACCAAGCAGTCATTGCAACGTATAAATGAATAATAAGATCAACACAAACAAGTAACTCATGAACAAATCAACAAACGGCTCACGTGCAGTCGATATTGATCTGAGAACATTTACACCAAATTTGTAGGTAGGAATTACTGAGGAGGTCTTCAAACAACAGAAGTGATGATTAATAAAAGGAAGTTTGAGAGTAAAAGATTAATCAAATATTGTGGATACAACAGTTCCAGTGTTTTGCATGCTTTAGCCTTTTTACTACACAGACTTCACATTACTTACAATTTGACAGAACAAACCTAGGACTTGAGTCTTTTCTTCTCTCTATTTATTTAAAATTAACTTGCAGCGAGGAACAAAGAAACAAAATAGCTTTTAGTGACTTTAGTTGGTTATTTTCATCAGGCAGTGTAGTTATAGTGAGTGAAAGCAGGACTTCAACATAAAAGACTTGAAAGACTGCTGAACTAGAAGACACCTTTTCAGAATCCACTTTTACTTATGATGTTGGACAGATTTAAAATATTGACTAATGAAGTTTCCACAAGCACTTGAATGCACCATCAGGTAAGCGAAAAGACCCAGAACGGCCCATCTTATACAACCGTAGAATGAACACTGGTACATGTTCTGTATAGAAACCCAAACATAGGATGAAAATTATTTGATTGATGCAATTTGCAAAAAAAATAAATGTTTGTGCAATTGTTATGTTTTTATGTTGTTCTTACACTTTTGCTGTTTTAAAGTCTGTTATCTGTCTTTTTATATAGTGTTTATGGACGCTGCCATCTTAAGCAGGGCTCAGGAGGTTAAAGAAATAAATCCTGCATTCATAACATGACTGACAAAGAAAGTGTGAGAAGTCGTAAAAAAAAAAAAAAATCCTACGTCAACCTTCAATGTGTGCTTTGAAGTGTGCTTTTGTAAAAATGATCAGCAACAATGTAAATGTCAAAGGTCTTCTTCAAACCAGGTGTTACTAATAACTCTGACGTAGGCTCCGTTCTATTCAACCCTGAAACTGAAGCAGCTAAATGGCACTCAGCGGTCAGGTTTGATTTATTTTCCATATCAAAACCTTTTAAAATGAATCACACAGCGGAGGCACGAGTGCCGGCTGCGCCTGAGGGAGGAAGTGGAACGAGATACGGAGAGGAAAATGACAAAAGAGACTGAAAGAGACAAAAGCATTTCACACCGACACGGTAACCACAGGAAGCAGGGCTTGAACACACAACTAAATAACGTGTGACTCCCCTCCCACCGCCCCCGCCAGAGTGTGTACGCTTTTTTTTAACGCTACCTCCCACCACGGCAGGTCGGCATCCGCCCGGGTCAGCTCAATGATGTCACCTTTGGAGAGGTGAAGCGGTTGGCCGAAGCCCACGGGGGGCGGAGGCAAGCCATAATACTCTTGACACACCTCCATTTTAGGAAATCCTGAGGCAGAAAGCGAGGAAGAGGAAGAGGAGACGTTGAGATTTGCGTCAGAAGATCTGATAGCCAATGCAAGACCTTTGACGTATTTAATTTACTCTAGAACATTTAGGAGGCTGTTTTGGAGAGGAAGCAGGACATGACACATCAGAACAAAAGGCTCACGGTGTTACATAACAAATCCGTCATGTGAAGACATAACTCCGATATATCTAGCATAGAGCATATATATTATATATGCTATATTGCATACATGGAGCTTATGCAATATTTCATAATCTCTGCAAGCCTATTGCAAGTGATCTTATTCATTGCATGCATCACCCTCCCATTTCTGTGAGAATTTGGTTGCGTCATATTCATCAAATGATTAAAATACTCAATAGAAAAGGGATATGATGTGTATATTATTGTAACCCGTCTGCTCTTGGATAAGGACGCCTCACTCTAGATGGAGGCGTCCTCTGCCGGCTTTACAAGTTAATTAATAAAAGGCCTCAATTGTAAATATCTCTAGGGAGATTACAGTTAAGATAACATTTTTCTTACCAATACTGGAATGCCCGGAGGACCTCTGCGTTTTATTCTGGAGGAACAAAAGAACTAATCAAATGGCATTGAAATTGCTGTGTGAAATAGTGTGGCGGGAGAGGAAAGAAGTCCAACAAGGGCTTATTCATCACCTCGACCTGAATAATATAAAACGTTTCCACAATGTCAACGATAAATGCAGTCTTACCTTCTTCACAGTACCAGCGTGATCTGCAATATAGAGAAGACAATTTAATGCGAGAGAAGTGAATTACGCTCGTTAGAAATACTGAACACACGCACACACACATCAGAATCAGAATCAGAATCAGAAATACGGACCTGAGCTTCGCCCGCAGGCAGAGACTCTTCCTAAACACTCTTTATGTGCAGCCATTTTACAGCGAGTGCAGCGATAGCCCTGGAAAAATATCCCCCTGCAGAAGACAGATGGAGAGATTCAAATGTTGAAAATAAAATTGGAGCTATGAGCCTAACTGAGAGAAACCGCTAGTGAGACAAAGCACCTTAGCAGCATCGAGCAGGCCTTGCAGGAGGCGGTTTCCTCGAAGCAGTGCATCTGGAAGTCGTGGTTGTTGGCTGTGGAGTTATCTGGACACATATTCGACCTGCAAGCAAGAATTTCAACTGTTTTAACACCTATATTCAAGAAAGTACAACATTTGTTGTTGCCCTCTGCCGAGAAAGCATCAATTTGGTATTCCTGAGACTGAAGAAACCAGCAGCAGCAGCAGCACAGTGCAGATTGCAAATAACAATCTGCCAAATCATGTGCATTTCCTATAGTGTTGCACAATCAGCAGAGATGCAGCATAAGACCGTGCTGTTTCTATTCTGATGTGATTTACATGTTATAACTTACTGATTGATAATTGGAAATAATAACATATTTGAGTAACTTAAAACGGCATTAACTGACAAATCTGTTGCCACTTGAAGGCAGCAGTAACAAACTTGCCGGGCAAATGTACGGTAAGTTCAATATTTACTCTCTTTTAGGTCTGTTTTTGGTGTCTACCAATTGTCTGCTGCACCTGAAAATGACCCAATGAGAGTGAACCAAAAAAGTGAAGTTGCAGCCCAGAAAAACAAATCAATTAGCTGAGCGATATTTTGAGGAGTCTGGTGACAATCCTCTGCGTTCACATTACACATATTCATTTAATCCATTATTATGGTCAACATATTGATTATAGCTGCTTTAAAGAAGACTGTCCAACCACTAAGCGTCTCCAAAATGATGCTGTATCCATCATCGGAGGCTGAGGCTTTATGAAAGCCAACATTTGATCAGCAAAAGTACTAAACTACTCCTCAAAAGTTTGCACTTACAGACCTTCTTTATTCCGATTTTTGGCAATAATTCAGTGTGTGTATTTATTTCCATGTGTGCATACGTGTGACAACTCACTGAGCCATCTCAAACTGTTCCAGCCATTTCTTCTTCAGTTCTCTGGTTTTGAAGAATAAGTCGTATCCACACCTCCCGTTGCAGTCCAGCAGAAGGAACAAATAGGACCACTGTTCACAAACACACACTGTTAGCTTTATCAATGCTTTATAGATGTCGGGTATAATTGGTGCAACGGGAAAGTAGAAAGACCTTCTTATTGTCCTTTTCTCCTGTGGTTTCGTCTCGTATCTGGTAGTACTGTAGTTCAATGATCTCCTTTAGCTCAAACGTCTCTCCGCTCTTCTTTTTACAGATGAACATGGCCTTATCGAAGAGGAAGGCATACCTGATGAAGAGCCACGGATGCAACACGTGGTCAGATATATGGCAGTAACACGTGAAACATGAAAGATACACCGAGGCACAAACAACACACACCTGTCCTGTTTCGACTTTTTTTCCGGGAAGCAGATCTTCAGCTCTCCGTCGATCTTGGGCCGACCGTAGAAAGCGAGAGACTGAGTCTGAAGAGCAGAGGAGCGTGAGGATGATCAGTAAAATATGAAATAAAAGCCGAAAAGAAATTCAAAGTAAAGAATGTGTGACCTCACCATGTTTTCTATGGACAACTGGAAGGTGGTGATCTGCCTCATGATCTCGTTGTCTCGCTTCACCTCGTTCACACACTGCGCCAGGTCCTGCAAACACGTAGACGAACGAATGAGTGTTTCTAAATATATCTAAATATCCTAAATTAATGAGGTTGGAGATTGACATAAACACTTACTCTCATGGCATCCAGAGCTGTGCGGAGGTTGTCCTTCTCTGTAGGGTCAGTCGTGTGCTTCACCAGCTCCTGCAGGCACGAAATGAACAAGCATAAATGATTATATATTATATTAGTAGATGATTATAATTCATACATTATTCTAAAAGCAGGATTTTACTGTGGTAGTTGGTTGAGGTGGAGCTATTTTGTGTGGTACTGCAGCTCCTGATTATTTCTATAATGGATTAATCTGCTGATTATTTGCCCGATTTATCGGTTGATTGTTTGGTTTTGACATCTTCTGAAAATGTCAAAGGAAAGCTTGTTACATTTACCCAGAGTACACAGCGTCACAATACGCAATGCTAGTTTATTCTCGTCCAAACCTCAAAACTATTCAAAGTAAATCTAAATATTTAAAAAGGAGAAGCAGAAAATACGAGAAATGTCAGTTGCCAATTCATTTCCTGTTAATCTGCTTATTTCTGTAAATTGTACAATTTGTAAAGTAACTAAAGCTGTCGGATAAATGAACAATATCCTTCTCTGTAATGTATATAGTGACCTGAAAACAAAAACGATTGTACTTAAGCACAGTGTACACGTATACATGTGCTTGGTTACATTCCATCACTGCCACACGCGCGCACACACACACACACACACACACACACACACACACACACACACACACACACACACACACACACACACACACACACACACGCACACACACACACACACACACACACACACCTGTAACAGCAGATGATATTTGAGGACCCTCTGCATCGGGACCATGAGTAAATCCCTGAGAGAAAACCGTCGACTATTTGCTCTGTTTGAACACTCCTGAAAGAGAGAGAGAGAGATAATGAGACAACGTGAGAGAGAGAGAGAGATAGTGTGTGTGTGTGTGAGAGATAGTGAGTGAGTGAGTGAGTGAGAAAGAGTGAGAGAGAGAGAGAGTAAACATCTTCAGTTAACCATATTCGTGTTAAGAGGACGTTGTGCAGCGGTCCTTAACCAAACCAAACCAAACCCAAATAAAAAATTCCGCTGTAGCCCAGAAAACATTTCCCACGTAGACCATCGTTATAAAAGCTACGGCCAGTTAATACTCTTTGTATTTTACATTTGTAAACTATGAAGTTTTAATATTTGTCATACCTTATTGAGACTTTACCTTTTAGTTCAGACTGAATCTGCACAATTGAACCTTACAATTACCCGAAAAGACACACCTCCTCCGTGCTTCTGTGTTCTTATCAGCGTTTCTTTTCCTCACCTCCAGTTTCATTTTGATGTCCTCCCTCGTATTCGAAAGCTTGTCCAGGTGTTTTGTCGCCGTTTCCACCTGACTACAGTAATGACCGTACAGCAAGAGCCTGGGTGGGGGGGGGACGTATATTAGAACATATTATAACATACATGTATTTGTAGTGTAACTGTACAACAGAAAGAGACATGACTGTGTGTGTTGTGTACCTCTCCTTGTACTTCAGAAACACCTGGTACAGGTTCTTTGCTCCGTAATCGAGGATGGAACTCCGGACCTCCTCCAACATATTGCGATGGGTGTCTGCCAAATCCTTCAAATACAAATACACAGAAAAACAAGGCTAAATACATGAAGGTGGACTTGAACTGTCCATGTGACCAGGTGTGTAGAAAATCTTCTCCCGTACCTTTATGTTGATGAAGATACTCTCCATGTCTGGAGCCTGGAGAAACTTTTGAAGAGGCTTCATAAAGTGCTGCACAAATATAGAAGACATGGTTGTTACTCTCCCTTTAAATGTGCAAAGAAATGCACGCATGTGTGTCCATGTGTGTAAATGTACAGATCTCCATTTATCAGATTGTAAGCGTGTGCACACCTGTAATATCGATTGCAGTGTATCGGAGTATTTCTCTTCCGTCTGTCTGATCTCCTGCAGGCAGCACTCTCGTTTGTCTACTCCGGCCTTCTGCTGCTGCAGAAACACGCGCAAAAACATGTTGAATGAAGCATGAAGAGCCCAGACAAGAGGATATTTTTCATGTTAATCTTTACATATGTACGCTATAAAAGGACATCATTTATAGCAGTAATACTTGTTCCGTTATATGTATTTTCTCGATGCCAGTTTGTTGGCATTGTTGTCAGCTTCTCCCAATGGTTAATTAATAAATGCAATTTTTGCTTCTGCGTACAGTATTTGTGGAAGTAATTTGTTGGAGAAACAATAGTCCACTTGTTGCATACACATTTGATAAAATACTGGCATTTTCCCCCTTGAGGTCGTTTTATTTCTCACTCCGACTCTCCTGAGGTCTCATTTACACCAGCAACCACAGTGTCTCATAGCCAGCTTGTGCTTTAATGAATTATGTAGCTGGGAGATATTTCCACGTAATGTATTTATTGGATGGGGCTGCTATCTAAAGTTTTCTGTTAAAAGGAGCTCAAATAGAGACGCAGTGAAAAACAAACTCCTATGGAGATGATTAACAGCTTCGGAAACCAGAGACATATTTCTGCAACACAAAATTGTCTTTATTTTCAAATTGTCCTCTAATCTATGTTTTTGTTTTGCAAATTCAAGAATAATTTTACTTACTAAGGTACAAATATTAATGTGACAAGAGTGCTCAAGTGAAAAAGACACATTTTAAGGGGTTATTAGGCAACAATTGTTGAAAAACTGCAATTTGGATCATCAGACTGAGGCTGGATTTCTGCTGGATTTCTGAACAACTGTGGTCAAAGACAGACCTGGTTGACAAAAGAAAGCCGAAACCTTCCTCTTAGTCCGAGGTCCACTCACAGTTTCAGGTTGTGCATCCGTCCTCATCAAGTCTTCATAGATCTCGTCTCCTTCGTTGTCCTCGTCCTCCACATAGTCGTACAGGTCATCATCCTCGTCCACCGTGTCACTGATACACACGATACGCGGCATCATAGTATAAAATCACGTTTAGCAAACACTTGAAGTGGACTCTGCTGTATGAATTTTGAATTGACAATAATGTTCAGCCTCGAGATGATTATTGTAACGTCACTGAGAAAAAGACTCACTCTATCAGGTCAGACAGGCCGCTGTAGATCTCGTCATCGGGAGTGCATCCTTCCAAAGGGAAAGGCCTGGAGGTGGAGAAAGAGTGTGTGCTTGTAGGCGATGGTGGTAAAAGCAGAACGGTGAGGGGATAATGACAATAACTTGTTATCATGTTATGTTCCTATTTAATTCACATTGTAGGCGGAAGTAGACAAGTTGCCATTACTGCTGTGGAACTAAACAATATGTGTTAAAAAGATTCCGCTTTTAAGTGCCAAGAAAACTGTTATATGTCGAAAATGTAGTCGTCAAATGCCCTTTTAAATGAAGGTTTTATTCTGCAAAACTTTAACTTTTCAACTAAATATAGTCCAGTTTTAACAGACCGAGAGAAGTCTTTTTTGCTGTTATCAGCTAGTTTTACTTTAGAGCAAACCAAAACCAACACAACCTCTGCTGAACAACTACACAACATTGTGTTATAAACCATTTATAAAGTAGGTGGCACTTCAGTGTATGAATGTGTGTGTGTGTGTGTGTGTGAGAATGTAGTGTACGGCGCTTTGAGTGGTTGGAAGACTAGAAAGTCTCTATATAAACGCAAGTCCATGTACCATTTATTAATACTGCTTATAAATGCTAAAAAAATAGGGGCATACAGTTGGTTGCTACCAAAACAAACAGCATCAACACTTTGATTACATCACAAAGGAAGGAAGTTACTTACTGGAGTCTTCCTTGTGTAGCAATGGACGAATGAGAGAGTATGGACAAAGTGTCTATGACCTGCCACACACAGACACACACAGTATAGAGTTAATATGTTGTGAACAGAGAGAAACACAGCCTGTTAGAGACTAAGAGCTCTTTCACACTTTAAACATTCTCCTCTGACCTGGTTTCACTCTCATTATCACACTATCTGACTGCTTAAGTGAGAACTGCAGTATCATGATGAGTGATATCAGATAACCAATTTCATGAGAGATGCGATCAGAAAACAAACTCAAAGATGTCCCACAGCCGTCCACTTCTTTTGTGTGATGAAGCAACAACGTTATGTGATTAAATGTTTTATAACTTCTCTTTTTACAGAGTCACATTTGACTTCTGGTCTCGTTGAAACGTAATCCAGAGTTGCAGTGAGAAACACATTACAATTCAAAAGCTCACTCCTGAACTAAGGTTCTTTTCTTTCAGACAGAAATTTAAAAAAAAGAAGGTGGGCCTGTCACGACACTTCTGGGGATAAGAAATAAACACGCTGTCCGAAGAAAAAATATATTTCTCGGTCGGTACTGCTGAATAGTTTTCGTCTAATTTCTAATTTTATTCAAGACAGCGAGAAGAGGAACGAATTGAGAAGTGAGAGTCTGAAGAAGAAGTTTAGAGGAAAAAACTGTTGAATAGACTGGTTTACATTCGTACTGCCGCCTGATGACCAGACTTTAAAAAAAAATGAAGACATTTTGGGATATGCACTTATTAGCTCAGAGTTAGATGAGAAGATTGGCATCACGCTTTTTTCTGTTAAATTAGAAGGGTGGGGAATGTATATCCTAAAATGTGGTAAGAGAAAGGTTTGCACAGAAGATATACTTTAAGTAACTGATTAGCTTAGTTTATCTTAGCTTAGCATACATACTGCAAACACTAACTGTTGAGCACATGACAATAAAGAACTCAAACAAAATCCGCCTACCTATCTTTAAATCGCATTATATTTTGTTTATTACATCTGTACAAAATGAAAACGTGTTGTTTTGGAGGAAAGTCTACCGGACTACTTCTTGAAACACAACCCCGTTAAAATGATGACTTGTCATTTATACCAAAGTAAATGTTTTAAATGCAAGACTTTGAAGGTTCTCTATATGATATTCAGAGCATGCAGAGGATTAAGCCACTCTCTCTGCACTTGTGCTATTTAGTGCATGTGACTGTGCCCCACTGGTTAGCCCACGGCAGCCGCTCTGCACTCATACGGCGGTTACAGCTGATAACACCTTTGGTTCCCCCTCAGGTATACACTATGAGCACTGTTGCTGTTGCCTGCCGGCCCCAGCCATTACCCTTTTGACAGTCGTGTGGAGGCAACAGATATGCTCCGAATATTGAATTTAGCACCTTTAAATTATAGTGGCATATTTTCAGTGAGGTAATACTACTTTAAAAAAAGGTGCTTCTTTTATTTTACCACTGTAAATCATGCTGTTCACCACCATGTGAACAACTGTAAAAAGCCTCCACAGTAAAGTTGAGCTCCACCTCCTGACTCATTTTGTGCTTAAAAACTTTGCTTCCTCTTATTTGTACATGGAAATCCAACAAGTGCTCATTTCGAATTTTCTTTTTGTTCACACTAAACTGCTGTGGTTGCACCAAAAGTGAAAGAGAACTGTGAACTACTGAATTCATTCGTTCACTCAGCCGCTTCAATTAGAGAATCACCAAAGCACTTCCTGTCAGGTCTTTGTGGGTGTCTGCAAGCTGCAGTGAGGCATTAAGACTCTGTTCACGCTTCTGTCTTCTACCATAATGGCTGTAGTAAGAGGGCACTGTGTGTTTCCCTCACACGACACTGTACTGTACTCTACGGTAATGGATGGCTGCATATGGGACGATGAGGTGCTGCGATACCTTTGCGAAGTCTCGAACATCGAACAGGTCAAAGGCTTCAAACAGTTCACTCTTTTTGAGATGAAACTTCTCCTGACAAACTCCCAGAAACGTCCGGATGTTCTTCAGGCATAGGAACTAAAAAAAAACACACACAAATGTTACTTTACTTCTACTAAAACAGTTAGTTGATCCACAGAACATTCATCAACTACTATATATCCAGAGTTCAAGTCATGAACAAGACTACAGCGACGCTAGAGCTGCTGTGAAAATGTCAGTTATATTGCAGGTATTTGGTCATAAACTAAAGTATTATATAAATTACATCTGATGATGGTGCTGAGAAAAAGTCAGAGGATCACCAAAGTCAGTATTCATCAAGTTAAAACCATAAATGTCTGTACTGAATAGTGTGCCAGTCTGTCCAGTAGATGTTGAGCTTTGACCCACTGGTGGCACTAGAGGCAAAGTCAGGTGATCACCAAAGTGAGTCGGGTTCATCCTCTGGGGAACATGCATGTATGGACACAATTTCATACACGGCTAGAGACAAAAAGACAAAAAACTGAAGGAATACCTGTGGCAACATTCAGCATAAACACACACAAATTAGACGAAACATTAAAAAAGACAAATAATGTGGTGTTACAAAAAAAATAAAAGAAGATTTTATAGTAAGATACAGTAAAGACAACCACACAAAGTGTCAAGGTATTGCTGCTTTTCTAATGAGCCGATTGCTTTCTCACCTTAAGTGACATACTAAATGAACAGCTGCACAAAGCGTACATGAATACTGCTCAGCCACACGGGCCACAGAAAGACGAAGAGCTATGAACCAACACGGGGAACCGGCTCATGCTAAAAGCAGCAATACGGAGGGCGTATTTATTTTATAACCAAAATATAACGACAAAAGAAACCACAGAGAGCGCACTGCAAAATGTGTCTAAACAACATGTCAGACATACATCACATCTTTTACATAACTTCCTGAAGCAGCTGCTCTCTCTCTCTCTCTCTCTCTCTCTCTCTCTCTCTCTCTCTCTCTCTCGCTCACTTCTGCGTCTCTGTCTGTTCAGCAGTGGGAAATGCGGAACTCTAATTTGAGAAAAGAGGAAACGTTGAGTTCTAACTGATACTGCTGCTCACACGTTGAATCACTCTTTCAGGAGACAACACAGGAGCATATCCCTGCACCACAGCATAGTGTTGCAAGAGAGGGAAGATCCTCTACTTGTGTAACATCATAAGGTGTGTGTGTGTGTGTGTGTGTGTGTGTGTGTGTGTGTGTAGGCGTCAGAGTGGACTCCCGTCTTCTGTTAATCACCGGAAGTTTCTTAACCACTCTTGAACTCATAGGATTTCCCAGAGTTTCTCGCACACACACACACACACACACACACACACACACACACACACACACACACACACACACACACACACACACACACGCACACGATCAAGGACTTCCCTCTGGACATTCCTGTCTTTCACACGTCTCATATTTTGCTCACAGCCTTACTTTAAATTCTCTCTTCCGAGCTCTTGAGTGCTTGTTTATTAGTTTGCACGATGTCTCAAAAGCTTGACAACAGGTTTTCATGAAATGATCCAAGTTTTAAGTGTGGCTCCAGATCCGTGTGAATCCTGCTATTTCTAGAAAAGATTTCTCCGATGAAAAGATCGATGCCACTCTCAAGTCTGTCGGGAAAATATGATGCGGTTAGCCTAGCTTAGCATAACGACTGGAAACAGGGGGAAACAGCTAGCTTAGTTCTGCTCAAAGATAACATAATCCGCCTACCAGCACCTCCAAAGCTCATTATATCTCATTACATCTGGTTTTGTTTGTCTGATCTGTTGAATACGATTATTTTAGCTTAGCATAACGACTTGGAACAGGGGGCAACAGTTAGCTTGGTTCTCCAAAGCTCACTGAACATGTATCTTGTTTGTTTGATCTGGACAAAAAAAAGAAAAGAAAATGCAAATACGACAATTAGCCTTTTTAGTGTGTGGTTGTTTGTTGCCAGGCTACAGAAACTGTTCAGATATAACAGCTATTAGATCATTAGCTGAGCTTTAAAAAGGTGCTGGTGAGCAGATCAGCCAGGCAAGTTGTTATCCCCTGTATTCAAAACCAATTTAAAGTATACTGACAAGCTCCTTTTTATTTGTTATAAGTTCAACAATATTTGACCTCTCAGAGTACTGTTCAGCTGTTTATCTTCTTCAGTTCTTCATCATCTCTACCCCTGTACACTCCTCTGATGGGAACAGATATACATCACAGTATTTCCCTATCGGACGCCTCGTAGCTCCATGGAAATGGATGAGGAAAGGATTTGTGTGTGTGTGTGTGTGTGTGTGTTACCTGGGACATCTGTGGGCGCAGGTTGATCTCTCTCAGGTTGACGGCCTGAGGCTTCAGGTTGTTGAGTAACTGGCACAGCAGCACGCCGTCTCTCAGTGCCTGAGCCAGGTCACACACCTGGCACACACACACGGACATGCACAATCAGACTCAGGAACCAAGACACTATGCGTGTTCACGTGCAGGTGTGTGTACTGAATGTGACCCCCTCTGACTTACCTGGGCGCCCTCCCATGTGACCCGGTGGTTCTCAGGGAGAACTCGACAGTCAATCAACCACATCGCACACTGCCGCCACAACTCCATCTTGGTTTTCTGAGGGTTAGATCGATTGATTGATTGGCACGCCAGATACGTTCTCACGGACACAATATTACCAGTATTCGCTGTGTACAACCTCCAGCAGTCACTCAGATCACGTTAACTCTCTCCTGGCAATCAGAGAAGAGGTAGCTTCACAAGAAGCCAGGAACAAAAGCTTTTTGGATCATTTGTGGAGTTCACACTGAATGTATTCACCGTCTGAATTTGCACATATACAAATGAAGTGTGACAATTTTTGCTCCTGCATTACACGAATAATGTTGCTCTAAATCTCACTTTGCGACAGTTTAACTTCTGCCATAATTCTCAGTAAACTGGAACCTGGATATGGAAGTTATTGATGATGTATCAGTAGCTCATCAGTCGCTCTCACTCGGTCCTTTCAGTGAAATATTGAGGCGGCGATCTTGAAACTTTGTAGAATAACAAAAAAAGGCACAATTCCCTGAGAAAACGTAATAATTTTCTAACTGCACACCAGTGTGGGATCTACAATCAGCTCTTACCTTCGGCTCTTGGCTTCGGTTTCTCCTGTTAGTTCTCTGTCTTCTGTCACAATGTTCTCCTTTCACTAACTCATTGTCAGACTTCAGCGCTCTCGCTCTGCCTCTCTTCCGTGGTGGGTGTTCTGCAGCGCTGCACTGTGTCGAAGACTTTTAACTTCATCCCGCAACTTCCTTTTTCCTCTAACGCACCCTCACATTCACACACATGCATACACACGCAACTGCTGCTGCTGCTGCTGCTGCTGAGTGTTACACGTTGATAAAAGCAAAGTGTTATATGGTTCGTTGGTATGTGTACCAATAAATCAGATAGAATAGGAGAGGCTGTGTGTTTGTGCAGTAAAGAAAGAGAGTTTATCAAACGACAATTGTGTTGCAAGGATAACCATATTATTTAGACAACCACACACACTTCCAATGTGGTAAAATGAGGTAATATGCAATTTGTGATTTAGGTTGAAAAATGTCTTCACAAAGATCAATTTTTATGTCGCAACACAATGTTAAGTTGAATTTACAAAAGAAAATGAGGTAAGTGATTGCACAAAATACATTTATGTAAATTCAGACATACTTTTTAAGTTGATTGTACTAATTTTTTTAAACTAATTTCAGCCTAATTATATTTATAATTTCAGCCTAATTTTATTTATAATTGCAGCTCACCTGTTTTGAGTAGAGTTAACTCAAATTTATTAAGAAATTCCAACTAAACCCAGAATTAAAGATTGAGTAGTATTTTAAACTAGAAAAGTAAAGTCCTATATCTACATAGGATTATATATATGTATATATATATATATTTTAACGAGGGGCAATTTTTGTGCATTATGAACTTTTACTCTTGAAACTGTAAGTATCTTATTCACCCGTCTGGCAGATTTAGGAGTTTTAGCTTTTCAATGTCCAGAGCATAAATGATTCAACCAAACATCACAAGTTGTATATTCCTCAAAAATTGAAAATAGATGTTGCTATTTTAGAAGCACAAGATATCGATGGAGTGCAAAATTACTATTTTTAAGTTGCAGACTTTTCTGCAGGCAAACATAACAGAGGAAAGGGCGTGTAGATATTCCTCCACTGAAGCATGACATTTCAAAAATATATATAAGAGATGCAATCAAGAGGGAAGAGGAGCTTCTACAGGCATGATTGCGGGGTGGAATTTTATATTTATTTGTTGCTGTATAACTTATTTGACACAAACCTTTTCACTTCCCTGCATCATCACCAAAAGAAATCATAATGACGTCATCATTGTATAAGGAGTAATAATAATAGAACATACCTACGTTTGACAGAGGGGAAATTGTGTTATTGCTTATAACCATCACCTTTTTGATAACTAATTTGATATTCTGTATGGGATTCTTGATAATTTTTAATCAATTCACTTTTTTTCAACCGAACATTGCTGCAAAAACCTATGAGACATAACTGAGCATGGAAATGGCCATCATCTATTTCCATCATAATGTACTAAGCCATTTTACACTTTCACAATTTATTTTAATTAATTAATATTTTTTTCTTCCTGATTAATGACTACAACAACTTGACACACACACACTGCTGAGCTGAATCTCAGATCAATCTTCAGGTTCCCAGCTTTCAGTTGACAGACCTGCTATCTCCTCCTAAAGATCCCCTGTTCCCTCTTTAAAGGGGCCCTTCATGGATTTACTATTGTACATACATAAAGTTACGGGGGCCTGTGAGAGATAGATAAACAAGAAATAGTCAAAATGGAAGCAGTAGATGCTGAGATATCCTAACTGTTAGACCACAGAATGCATCAAGCTCTAAAAATGCTTGATCCTACATTACCCATAATGCTCCGTAGCATCTTTTGTTACACTCCCTGCCTCGTAAACACCCACGTCATTCAAATCCAATGCTACTAGTTTGTCATCAGTCACCGAATATACAAAACAACTTCACTTAGCCTGAGCGGTAATCCTCATAAAGAGTACATTCTGTGTCACTTCTTAGTTCAACACCAGGTGTCAGCCTTGTTCACGTCATTGTTTTCCCTGCAGTACTGTATCTCCTGACAGACACGCCACAGCGCATGCATGCCAAACTTTGACTTGACATGTCGCCTAACAGCCTTACATTTTCATATCCCCCCTCGTTCTTGTTTTTCTGAACTCTATCTCTCCCTCTCTCTGGTGACAGGCCTCGACCTGCCCTCTCCGCCTCCTGAGCGCTCATGCTAATTCCTGCGCTGTGATTTGCTGTCGTCTGCGGGGGAACTGTGTGCCCACTGCACAATGTGATTGGCCTTTAGAGAGACCCTGCAGGTTTGAGGGGGAGCGGGCTTCCACCGTTACCACAATGAGAGAGAGAGAGAGAGAGAGAGAGAGTCAGTTGCAACTCAGATCAGAGCAGCTGCAAAAGGTGGAAGGAACCCCGAGGGAAAGTGAGACGAGAAAGAAGCATTATGAGATAGACATATTACGAGGAGAAAGAGAGGAGTAAAATCCCAGTGGGCCTCGGTGGAACCTGCAAACAGGTAGGTGTCACATACTGGAGCTGCTGCAAGGCAAACAACACAAGGGCTCTCTGCTTATTTGTCTGGTTGCCGGATTTCCTACAGTAAGCTGATGTCACTTTACTCTTTCATTAGTACTTTACTCAGAAACATCGGGTGAAAAAAACAAACATGTACAAGCATGTGTGTGTGTGTGTGCATGTGTGCTGGTATGTAACCAGTGTCTTTCCCTGCTTCTGCTGTTCAGACATGAATAATCGCTCCATCGCCTGGTGGCTGAAACAGATCGGCCTGCCCCAGTACATCAAGGCACTAGAAGGAGAATATTATGGTCTGGAGGTATGTGGATGTGTAAAATGCGTCTGTATGCGCTCGTCGAATATCTTCAATCTACATAACCCTCAATTTTTTCTCGATTGCCTTCTCACTCTCCCTGCTTTTGTGCCTCTCCAGGGTTTGCTGAGTGTAACGGACGGAGAGCTGAAGGATTCAGGGGTCGAGGATGCAGCACACAGGGAGACCATCCTCCATCAACTTACAAGACACCGGCAGAGTCTGGAGCCGAACTCTGGTGACACTCACTGGCCAATAATCCAATATTCGAAAATCGTTATGAACATGTTTGAATTTACTGTTTATCAAGTGGAAACATATTGCATTGTATTGCCCTACAAAGAAAAATATTCATATTCATGTTTGTGGATGGTCCCCTGACATTTCCTGCATCATCAGGTCAACATTTGAAGTTGTCCAAGTCTTTTGTTTATGACCAAAGACCTGCAAAACAAACAACAAAATGTAACTCCCATCACTCTCAGCTGTACTTTGTGTTTAGTGGTAATTAGCGAACTAAGATGGTGCACATTCGACTTGAGCTCAAAGCATCACTGCGCCAAAGTACAGCCTCGGAGAGCAGCTCATGTCAAGATTATTTTATTTTTAGATGCTAACACAGGGTTCCATACAACAGTTTTACTTAAAGTGGAAATCTCAAAGACTGTTACCGACACATTTAGGTTGGTTCTTTACAACGTTTTTAAGTTAGATACACAGCCCTATTGATAATAGAAAAGTAGCTATTGAAATCATTCATGCGACACTTTGTACACACCTGTTTCTTAAGTCAAAACGTTTTACGAAAATGTATTTTTGTTCCTGCTTAAATGTGATTTAAAGAAGTTGAAGAATTTAAATGTAAAAATCTCGAGAGTAAGTCCTGAATGAATGACGATGTCATACGGCGTATTTCCTACATGCACACCAATTAAAGGAACAGTTAAACATTTTGGGAAATATGCGTATTAGCTTCGTGACTAAAAACAGGTGAACACATCTGGCAAAACAAAAACTACCAGAACTTCTAAATATCACCAATTAAAATGTGACATCTTTTTTTTTTTGTTTCAGCTTCCTATCTAACGGACCAACATAAGAGTGGTATGTATTTCCTCTTCCTAAATTCTGCAGCACAGCAAACGTCAAAGTATTCTTTTAAAATGTCCTCTTGTCCTCTCAGGTGTGCAAGTGGAGCGCAGGGTGAGCCGGAAGTACTCCCTGGGATCGTCTATGGATCTGGTGAGACCAACTAAGTCAACTGTAACACCTCCAGCACTTTAAATACATAAAGAAAACAATGCAGTCATCGTGGAAACACTGTTTGGGCCTCAACCATTCTCCTGCAGGTGAAGCCGAGGAAGGACCTGTTTCGTCAGAGCGTGTTGCCCCGCCTCCAGCGTGCAGATAAGAAACACCGCCTCTCCGCCTCCTGCTCCCAGCTCCGCCCACTGACCGAGGACAACGCTGTCAGCGAGGCAGAGCGCTGTCAGGATAGCAAACGCAGGTAAGATGGGTGGTGTGTGTGTGTGTATGTGCGCGTGTGTGTGTGTGCGGGTGTGTGTCACCCACTTTCTCCAGGTTCACGTTTGGCTAATAATCAACTAGTTTCTCATAAAATGAGTTTGCAAGGTGAAGCGTACTCCCTGGACAATGTGAATGACATGCCTTTAAGGGTATAGAATGACATCATGATATTTGCGTTACTTACTTCCATAGACCAGGAGAACAGCTGCTTTTTGATGACTAACACAGTAAACAACACACCTTGGGACTTTGATATTTTGGTCACACTTCCTCCCCAGTGAGCGGTCAAGGACTGAGTGACAAAGGCCAGACTGGGCCTTTGGAAGTTGCTAATCTTGAAGTCGCCCTTAAAAGGAAGGTTTATTGCAGGCTCTCTTTCAGCATTAAAGGGCCAGTTCACCTAAATTACAAAAGGACATGTTCATTTTCAGTCTCTCCCTGGTGCTACTTAACCATGCAGAGAGTTTGGGTTTCATGGGCTCTGGTTTGGAGTGAAATGAAGTGGGAGTGATTAGAATTCAGTTTGTGGTCTTGAAAGAACTGAAAATGTACAGCAACTGTGTTCCAGTTTATTTAGTCTGACCAACCAAATCCTCAGAATGTAGATTGTAATATTTGCATTTCTGCTTGAAATGACTTGTTTTCTGTCGATCATTTAAAGAGCAGAACTTTTGCACAACTGCAGGTCGACAGGTGCGTACAGGAGCAGGATCTGAAGTTCCATAGTGTTGAGCATTTAATACAACATTATATATTTGTATTTATTTAGGACAACTTATATTTTCTCAAAGTTGAGCATCTCAGCTGCAAAACATATTTATCATTTTACTGAAGCATGTACTGTGCAGCTGTATTATGTTGAAAAACATACATTGAAGTGCTCAGATTGTGATAAAGAGCAGAAAACCCGATCGGGACCTACTTTAGAATGAACCTTTTGAACTTCCAGCAAGAAGGGCCCAAGAGCTGTGCCTTTCCACTGCACATAAAAGCCAAATTATCTTCATGGCCATAGTAATCTATAATAATAATAATAATAATAATATAATATAAGAGGTAAGTGAAACAACACTGTAGCTGCCCTTTAATTTAGTTTTAAAAGGTGTTTCCTTTCATACATAATTGGGTTATACAACTGACGAGTACTTTAAGTGTATAAACGGAGGCTGGCTGTCAAGTTCAGACACATCTCAGCTCACCAGACATTAATCCATGAATACTAAAAGGTTGTAACCCAAACATGTAGGGCGAAGAGAAGTAGATAGTCCCTGTCCTCATGGCGGCCTCTGATTGGCTGAGACACGTTCGAAACCAGGTGAACAGTTAAACACACCTAACCGCGCAACAGATTCATATCAATGCGCGGTACTAAACTCACAGCAGCTTTTCTAACCGAGTGGCCGCAGGAGAGAACACATTTACAAATTCTCATTAACAGACAATTACTGCTAATTAAAATATTTAAATGGTAAGAATTGGTGCGGCTGCCTGCAGGCGGTGGTTCTGACGTGAGAAAAGCGTGTGTTGGGCAATCATTTCCAACGTGTGTCATAAAAACATGATGTCAGATTAACATGTCACCGTTTGAAGAGGGCCAGTTTAAATCAGTACCATGTGTGTGGTTTACGGGGACAAGCCGCTCTGCGCAGCCACCTACCATGCAATGCGGACTGCAGCCAGGTGATGCGTTAGCTCGGCTGTTGTGTGTCGGTATCCGAGGAATGCCGAGCAGATAGCCGGGTTTCAGCACCGGGGCCCGGTGGGGGGGGGGAGAAGAGGGAGAACTTGTGGGAACTCGTCTGAAAACTGCGCAGGGAGAGGAGGGAGGAGAGGAGGAGAGGAGAAGGGGGAGCTGGGAGGGACCGACGGGGGAGAGACGACTTGAACGTTGCAGCTCCGCAGCTGTTTGTTTGTTCGGTGTCAAGTTGGACCACAAATATCGTTAAAAAAAAAAACATGTCCGGGACGCACGAGCTGTGAAGAGGACCGACAGGTAGGACCGCTGACTTGAAGACGGTTAAAATGTATCTTAACGTTAATTAACGCGAGACTTTCGATGTTGTTGAAGTTTAACTTTTGGTGTGCAGTAAATAACTTGTATTCCTAGTCCTGACACACAAACGCTGTTAAAACCTCACTTTTTAGTCTTTTATATAAGAACAAGTCATCCGTTTCTTAACGTTGTTGTTATAACGTTATTACCTGAAGCAGTAACGTCAACTACCTGTTGCACAATCTTGACACAGAAGAGAAGCAAACGAGACCAGTTCAATGCAGTGATTACAGTGGGCTATTCGCGTTTATCTATCAGATTCCAACAGAGGAAACCCATTTGGCTGGTGAAGCTTAATAACATAGTTTTAAACATAGATGTGGTGTCAGGTTGTGTGTCTCAATAAGGGGCTGTGCAGCACATTGCTCAGGTGTTTCTGTTGCGTTGCCTGGACCAACGCCCCTCAAACAGGATGTTGCACGCAACCTCGTAATTTATCTGAATGTCTGCGTTTTTATGTGTATGTGTGTCTGGCAGTGTTGTGGCTTATTTAATTGTTAACAGATAGAACAGTTGCAATTTTACTTGCAGAACAATGTATTATGACACAATATGCTACTTTTATGAAGGTATACTGTTGAGTTTTTTGTTTCAAAGGGGTTGTTTCAACGTTCATGGTATTTTGGTGTTATTTTAAAATATTGCCATAAATGTAAGTATATTACTACATTTAATTGACTGTTTTTCCTGATACTCTGACACTTAGCATGACGATTTAGGTCAGTACAAACTATACACAGCACAATACAAGCCCAGAATACTGCTGTAGAGTATAGCTATCAATCGACTTTAATTAGCAAATCAGTGTTATTTTCCAAATGTGCTGTTTTTCTTTTTTTTTGTGATCGTAAACTGAATACATTTGGGTTTGTTAGTCAGACAAAACAAGCAATATGAAGACACAGCCTTGGGGTTTTACCACAACTGTAGCTACAGTAAGATTAAGGACACCACAGTAATGTTCTTGTTATTTACATAAGTATGGAGGTTTTAACAACCTTGGGGGACTTAAAAACTGACATGTGGTGTGCATGCAGAGTCATTCCTGTATTTTTAGACTTAATGTGATCAAAGATTCAGTATTTTTCTACTAAAAATGTATTTCTGGTAGCATTGAGGTGGCTTTGAAACAGCATTTATGTTTGGATATGTGATGGTAAGCCTATACACTTAAACACAAATAGTTTCAAGGCCATTGATATCCAGATAACCTTTAGAGAACATCTCTAAATCTTCCTGAAAATGTAATTCACCATTAAATGAAATATAGAAAAGCTGCAGATTTAAATAATTTAGTTGTTTTAGTGTCTGAAGGACTCATGACTTCAGTATTTCAAAAATGTTGGTATGACTGTCTGTGTGATAACGTGCGGCCTGGTTATGGCTGGCTTTCTAAAGGAAGAGTGAGTTTATGGGGTTTATTTTTACAGCATCACAGCCTCCAAAATGACTATAAAGTTAAATCGGCACCATTCTGAAACAGTTTTAACCCAAGCTTAATATCACATCCCTCAAGAATGTAGCATTTATTGCAGGACTGTTGTATTTGACCAAAGTAGCTTTTGCTTTTTGCTTTCGTACCAAAAAAGAAAATTGGCAAATTCGCGTAATCAGAAGAATCAAAGTGTGTGTGCTTGTGTGTTGCTTCAGTGGATGTTGTATAATGATGAGTTGTATGTGGGGGTCAAAGCAGGGTGAACAAGTAAAAGTCACGCCACTGTTTGTGCATATCCTCCAGCAATCCCTGATCACACGATTTGTCCCACATCGTTAACCCACAGTGATTGGGTGAATGGCTAGAATGGCTAATGGCTCATGTGACGGCTGAGGGTTATCTAGTTGGGCTGTCCTGCTGTGAGTTCTCTGAGCTGTTCATCTGTTAGCCTTGTGTTTACAGAGACAGGAAGGTGGAAGCTTAGGGAGGAAGGAAAGAGGAAAAAGAGGCACGCTATTAAAAGGCCCTCGGTTTTTTGTGGTGTTAATGACAGATCCAGACCTTGGCAGTGGCCTTCCATCCCTGTACGATTCATGTTGGAAAGAAAAACATTGCACCGTTATCTGTGACTCCCTATTGTTGAGGTTAGAAGCTCCAAAATCATCTCTTCCCTCTTGTTTTTCAGCAAGAGGAGGAGTGTCAGCGCATACCTCAGCCAGCTGAAGGTAAGAGGTTAAGCGCACGGCTTCTCCGTCTCTGTGGCTGCCTCTTTTTTTTTTTCTACATATTTTCCTTCATACAAAATGTGAGCAAAGAAAACATGCAACGTAACTGTACGTATTATGGTCTCTGCTCCGTGCGTTGCAGGTGTTCGGTGGTCGGAGAGACATGGACTCATTAAAGAAGGAGCTGGAGGAGGAGCTGAAGCTCAGCACCGATGACCCGACGAGCCATGCATGGTTCCACGGACCGCTGAGCCGAGAGGTGCTCAAAGGACCATACTGTTCTCGCTGTGTTTACCCTTAAAAAGCACATTTTTATTCTCACAAATTAAAGGAATAGATTTACTATTATTTGGGAAATGCACTTTTTGAGTTTGTTGCGCATTGTCAGATAAGGGGATTAATTCCACTCTCACATCTATAGAGGCAGACTAACTTTAGACTGATTCCAGGCTTGTATCCAGTATTTATGCTAAGCTAAGATGAATGGCTGGTGGCTCAAGTTTTATACACAGTTGCCAGTTTATTTGGTACACATAGCTAAAACTAATGCGGTCTAATACCATCGTCCCACAATAAGTCCTACCTTCACGAAGGTGTTGATCAATTTAACCTGCTGATTTGTCTCCAGGCTGCCGAGTCTTTGTTTGAGAGGGACGGAGACTTCCTGGTCCGAGACTCCACCTCTTCCCCCGGCGACTACGTTTTGAGCTGCTTTTGGAAGGACGGGCCCATGCACTTTAAGATTATACGAGTGATCCTTCGTCCAAAAAAGGTATGTCTGATTTATGCTACTCCATGTGTTGCAAGTGGGGGATAGTTGATTTAATTGTTGCAATTATTTAGGGAGCTCCAATGCCAACTGTTCATTGGTCTCAGCTTCTTCAAGATGAGGATTTTTTGCATTTTATATCACTGGTTAATTTGTATCTTTATGGGTGTTTGAGTTTTGTTTGACAACACAAGCATTTTGAAGATGTCACCTTGGGCTCTGGGAATTCACAATAGGCTCTTTTTCTAGACTAAACAATGCTTCAAATAATCTGAAAAAAATCCCAAACTATTTAATATTTAAAGTAAGTACATAGTAAAAAGATTGTATTTTCAAATCATCAAACCCCCAAACTATCTTTTGTTTATCAAACACCCACCTCCTGTGCGTTGTTCTGAAAAGTTGCAGCTGCAGTCAGCTTTGATTCCCTTTTTTTTTTTTTTTTTTTAATACATTAAGGACTCCAATGGATGTTTGTACAAAGGAATATTATCAAAACATCATAACTTCTCAAATCACACCTGGAGTATAATCTACTTCTCCACCGTTGATCTGGATGTTTCAATCTCTGTCTCAAAAAATACACAATACGTAGACCCTAATATAATGTATGGTGCACTATTGCCCTCTGATTAAAGAGTATCTGTTCCTAAAAACATGGAATAATGTTGTTGTACTGTTCCTGTAGAAGCTCTGCTTGGTATATTATGTGTGTGCCTCCGTCTGTGTGACAGGGCTACTCTCGGGAGCTGTTCCAGTTTGAGGAGGATCGCTTCGACAATGTTCCCGCTCTGATCCGGTTCTATGTGGGCGGGCGTCGGCCCATCTCCCAGGCCTCTGGCGCTGTGGTCTTTCACCCAATCACGCGGACCCTTCCTCTGCGTGTCATCATTGAGCGAAATGGAGAGCCCACCACCACCACCACCATCAGCAGCAGCAGTAGTCATAACAGTAGTGGTGGTGCAGGGAAAGAAAGACACAATCAAGCCAACAAAAGGCGCAGCTTCAGTGCTGAACACACCGACACACTGCAGGTCATCAATCCACTGCTAAGGTGGGAGGAAATCTACTGAAATGTAGTCCAGTTCACGTACACATGTATAGTGATGAAACAAACTGCCCGTTCACAAATTCAAATAAATAATCTCAAGAACTTTTGTTTTTCTGCGTGGCAGGAGTGGAAGTCAGCCTGCGAACTTGGAGAACGTTGGACGTCGACCTTCACTTCAGTCTGCACAGTCTGACAGCAACCTACGAACTGGTACGTTACACATGCATGTCTGTCACCGCTAACCCCGAAATTGGAAACAATCCGCTTGTCATTGCAGCCACTGGGCTGTCATGCAGCAGGGCGTCTTGCTTGTGGCTCATGTGGAGCTCCTCTTATATATTTAAGCACTAGGTCTATTTTTGTCGGAGCAGCTCGTATCTCTGAAGCATGAAATTCACTTTTAAATGTATACAGTTGACAGTGCATGTCCTTTTTTTTTCTTTCTTTGTCAATATGTACTAGTTTTCCCTCTCCTTATATGCCCTATTCGGGAAACACAGATACGAGATGAAGATAAGATGTTGTGTATAGTAGTTAACACAAGTTAAGTACAGCCACAAAGGATCTGTTGCCACATTGATTATAAACAAGCTGCTAAATTGTTTTCAATATGCTTGAAAAACACAAAAATCTTGAATATAGAACAACTTTTGGACATGTGGCAGCAGAAGATCTCAGAAAGACATTTGTGGACATTTGAGCTGCAACAGAGTCATGACTGAGCTGTGGAGCAACCCGAAACGCATCCAGTGGTCATGTGTGGTCATTTGTGGTCAGCCTTCTGTCTGCATGGTTGGCCTGTATCGTATTTCCAGAATAGATTTGAGGATTTTTAAAAGCGTAAAGCAAAAACGATCATCGGAGCACAAAGAAGAAACCGGATTCTGCGACGTCTTTCAACTTCCTGCTGTCGCTCTTCCTCATCCAGGCGTTCCACAGAGCGCTCCTTCGAAGAACACTGACCCCGCCCCCATCTCCCCGGTGTTTCGCACAGGCAGCGAACCCCTGCTGAGCCCTCGACCACGACACACACGGCCCTCCCATCCAGGTGACGAGCATACCGACTTTTATTTATGGTCAGATGAAAGGGAAGCAAACAGCAGATGGTTAGTTTTGTCATAATACACACAATGTGTGGGTTTTAGTAACCTGGAGGAAGTTTTCCTTCTACAATAGATATCTCGTGTGGAGAGGCACTTTTAACAGAATTTAGAGCGTGGGAAATAAAACACTTTATTTTAAGGGTCTGATCCTAATTAAAGGGTCTCAATTTTAAGTAATTTCCTTGAAAGAAGCACACCATTTACATAAAATATAATTGCACAGCTAATTGTATGAAACGCTTATAATTGAACCAAAAAATGAGATTCTTCCTTTTTTTTTTTTAAGGGGTTGGAGGTGTTTTATGACTTTCACTTACAATCTTAGTATTTCTAACATCCTGTTTATGGCCTTGGTGCTTGGTACAGAAGGGACTAGTTACAGGTCTGAAACGTCACACACACAACAGTGGTAACAACATCCTGACTATTCCCCTTTAGCCTTTCTGGAACTCAACTTGTGAGTGTGTGTGTGTGTGTGTGTGTGTGTGTGTGTGTGAGTCAGCAGCTTAAAAGTTTAAGTAGCAGCGCCTCCTCTAAATATGGAGCCGGCCAATGACACAGACGCATAACTCCCTCCTCCGGCCCTGTAGGTGGTGGTGTAACTTTGCGAGGTTCCGATGGACAGCTGCACCCCAGAGCTCCTCCTAAACCTCTCAGGATCTCCACAGTGTTTGCCAATAATTTCCCTCCCCCACCCACTGGCCGGGTCGTTGACCCCTCCTCCTTCTACGATGAGCTGGTCATCCAGGTAAAGAAGTCTTCGCAAATCACCGCTCGGCTGGTCGTCTTTTATGTGTCATCTCTCCTTCTATTCCGGGGGAATATGTCCTTACAAGACAGCCTGGAAATCCCCCTCGGAGAGTTCATGTCCTCTTGCCGTTGTGTCCAGGTGCCAGAGGCCCGGCGGAAAGGTCACGTGGACCGACTGCGCGCAGAGGAGAAGTGGCAGAGCCGCGCCCCGCCTCACGGAGACTTCCTTTGGCTTTCTGGAGGCCCAGAAGAGCGAAGCGGCATCATCGCAACCGCCGATGCTGCCGCAGAAGAAGACGGCGGAGGAAGTGGAAGACTGGCATTTTGAAAAGCCACATGTTTGTATAACTTAAATACGGTTCATGGTTTCCATATTTGCTTCTGTTCTTAGTAAATATGAAGGTGATATGTTTTAAAGGATTACAGCAGTGTTTCGCAAGTCTTAGCTTCTTAATCACAAACCATATAAACACTACATGTTTCTGCATTTTATGTATTTTTTTATTTTTATGCATGCCGCACAGTTTTAGCTTTTCAGATATTCTATTCCTTTCATTCCAGTCAGCCATTGTTTTCCATTAATTTCCTTATAATATATAATTAATGACAGAGCTGTCAAGTCTGCATACATTTGTCAAAGTTGTGTATTGTTGCGGTGAAATAATTAGTTGATTAGTCGGTCTACACAAAAATATTCAGGAAAAATCCCTTTATCAAAATGGAAAAATTCAATTGTTCCAACTTCTGTTGTGTTTACTGGATTTCTTTGTCTCCTATGATAGTACATTTGAATACTTTGGGGTTTTGGGCTGTTGGTCCAAAGCAGCTTTTTTTTAAGACTCAGAAATTGTGATGTTGTGATTTTATGGTCAAAAATAATTGCAAGAAAAATAATTTTACATTTAGTTGAAAATGTCAATCTAAAGTTGCAGCCGTATTACCATGCAATGATAATGTAGCCCTGACAAAGATACATTCAGACTTGATAATTGAACAGCGAACAGATTTTCATATCAAGCAGTGAGTAAAGTATAAAAGATTTGTGATAAATATTCAGCTACAAGCTACTTTGATCCTGAAACAGAGTCAGAGATAATGGACAGGAATTTCCCCAGTTTTAAAGATGATGATTATAAGAAACTGATCGGGATTCTTATCTTGTAAATTAGTAGCTATGCTAATTTGCAAGATAAGAATCTTGATCAGTTTTTGATGCACACAGCTACTAATTTGCAACTAAAAAGAAACTTTGCATGTTCTCGTGTCTAAATGGACCTCGACTTTAAAGCTGTCACATTCTTGAGAGAATCTATGCATCTGCTCATATGTTTCTAACATGTGACCTATTTGAATAGTTCTATATACAGTTTTTTTAAGCCTCAGAGTACATGTACAACTCTTAACTCTGACATAACTTGATCATTGCGCATCACAAAGGGTCCGTTATGTACTAACGATGTAATATCCATCTCACTCATCACAGGTGGAGTCGGTCTCGTGTTTCCAGTTGGATCAGTTTGAGTCGCTGCTCTTGCCGGAGAACAACCGGCCTCTAGAGCCCGCCGTCCTGCTGACACTCAAAGAGTTGTTCAACCGCTCAAACGCCAACATTACTGCTCTGCACATGCTCAGTGTCGACTGCCAGGTAGCTCTCATTACTCTCAGAATCAATAAATGTTCAATTTTGGATTTTTGTATCTCTTGATAAATGCTATGAAATGCAAATAGTAGGATAAAACTTCACTATTCTGAATGGTTCATATTGCTTCAGTTAACATATTATTCATCATAATCAATGTGTGGCAGGTAGCACGCATCGTTGGGGTGACTGATGAGCAGAAGAGCATTATGGGAGTTGGATCAGGGCTGGAGCTTGTGACTTTACCTCACGGACGCCAGTTACGACAGGATTTGTTAGAAAGGTACACGCAACTGATAAAGATCAATTTGTTGATTCACCAAAACAACAGAACAGCACATTTTACTCACACAGTGGGATCCAGCCACGCCGATGTCTTTGTTTTAATTGGTCCAGGTTGTAATGCATTTCTGATCGCTGTCAAATCAATTTGACAGTGACATATTTTTCCAGCCTTAGTGTCACAAAAAAAAAGCTCCTGCTGTTTTCAGTCGGACTGTTCTTCTTTGTAGTTTTTTAGATTATCTAGAGCAGCTGGCAAATTTATGATGGTCCTTTTTTTCATGTAATTTTTTAATTCCTCTATTGTTCTGGGGTGGATTCTGGATCGCTAAAAGTGAGAAAACTGTCCCCCACCTACTGCCCTTTTCAATCTTCTACCCTCTCACACCTCTAATATATACATCTTTAATTGTTTAGGCATCATCTAATATCACTGGGCATCGCAGTGGACCTCCTAGGCTGCACAGGAACTGTGAGCCAAAGGGCAACCGTTTTAAACAAACTAATCTTATTGGCTCAGGCCCTGAAAGAACACGCCCACAACCTCTACTCCTTCTCAGCTGTGATGGCGGCTCTGGAGATGCCTCAGGTAACGTAATCATCACTAACATATGCTCGGTTATTCACCGTGGGAACGCGGCAGCAATCCCGATAAATGAAACGGCATATGTACATCATATAAATGTCATAATATAGTAGTATGCCATGCAATTCTATAGTACGTCATAAACAATATATTTAAAAAGGCATAGTATGCCCTAACAAATGTCTAACAAACTCCTAGTTAAGTATGTCATAAAAAGTATACTATATCATAAAAAGCCATAGTATGCTATCATCACTTTGTACATAAAAGTCATAGTATATAGAACCATTAAAAAGTCATAAAATGGCATAAAAAAATTATATTGATGTGTCATACACAAGTCATAGTATACTGTGCCATAACAAATGCTATAGAAATGAATAGTATAGTATGTCATAACAAATATCATATAAAAAGTCATATTTTAGTATGCTATAAAAATTGCCACCAAAAATATGATACAAAATTCATAGCATAGCAAGAAATGTTGTTATAAAAATGTCAGTGTTATAAAAATAATCAGTATTTATGCATGCAGATAATGCGACTGGAGATGACGTGGCGAGCACTGAGAAGGAACCACACAGAGACGGCAGTTTTATTTGAGAAGAAACTCAAACCCTTCATGAACTTGCTGAACGATGGAGACGGTGAGCGGTGTGGCGGTTGAGACGGAGACGCATCGCAGAACGGGGTTAAAACAAGTGCTGCATCATGGCACTGTTACCCGCTTTTTAAGTAGCAAGTGTACTGCATGGCGTCTCATGTGCTGACGTGTTTTACTGTAGACTCCGTGGTCCACGGCCCCATCGCCCTGCCACACCTGGTTCCTCTGCTGATGGCGATGGAGGGCGACGACCCGGTGGAGAACAGCGAGCGAGGCTGTCAGCTTCTCTACGACGTCCTCCAGTCGGCTCGCAGTGCCGCGTTGCACGCGCATGATTATCAGCAGCACGCGCAGTCTCTGCTCACAGGTACACGCATGCATGTGCAGCAACGTCTTCTCTTTTTATGAGGGGCCTCCGAACATTACTCTATTCTTATCCTCAATTTAATTTTTTATTTTTATTTGACGTTTGTTTGTACAAATGTTAGCTTCACCAATTCTCTTCTCTTAATTGCCCAACTTGTCACACACATCTTGTTTTAACCTGATGTTATATTATAGGTGGTGTGAGTTACAGTATTGAGATTTGATAATTTGCATAAATAACAACTCTAAATTGCTGTATACGGTAAACTGGTCTGCTGTTTGGGGAAGTTTCATTCACAGAAAACTTTATTCCAAAAATGAATTTCACAAAAATTACAGATTAATATAAATTACAATGCTAAAATATACTACCGTAAACGTCGGGTTACAAGCCGCTCCTACGGCCGGTCAGTGTCCCCGCTGTAGCAAGCTAGTAGTAGCGCTAGCTAGCGCTGCTAGCGGCCGCTGCTGCTACTGCCCGCGTCCCCTCTGCCCAAGTCGGGTGTCGAGCCTGGTCCCGCTACCTTCGGTGATTTTCGGGGAGCTAGCGGAAGTTAGCGGAGAGCTAACGGAAGTAATAGAGTGCTAGCAGGAGCCCCAGCTGACTACAGCGGGGATCTAACAGGGACACTGACCAAAGGTAGTAGCGGCTCGTAACGCCGACGTTTACGGTAATCAAATTTTTTGTCCAAACCTCAAATTGACTTAGATGATGATATGGTGAACGGAATATTTATTTTGCATCAGTTTATTTTAGTTAAATGTAGTTATTTTATAATAACAAATGTATTCAGATTAAGGCAAATTAAACCAAAAATAAACTAGTATTGTATACTAGTATTCTGTACATGACCACTTGTGAGTTTAGTTTGTACTGAAGAGAAATGTCAAAGTATAAGAAAATTGGTGACGGCAAAACTCGAGTGGTTCTTACGTGAGGCCCGCTCGTACTTCCTGCCAGAGAAAGTGTGTTTACTCTGTTACAAAGTATGTTTTACTCAAAGAGATGATGTACATTGTGAAGTTGCATAATGTATCTAATCTGATGTCCGTCACATTGCTTCAGCAGGAAGCTGGGAGCCGGTCCCCGAGCTGCTCGAGGCTTTCCGCACAGAGTTTGCCCTGCGGCTGTTCTGGGGTCAGTCGGGGGCAGTGGCCGACAGAGAGGAGCGCTACGACAAGTTTGACAAGATTCTTTGTGTACTCTCCGATAAACTGGAACCCGTGGAGATGACCCCGCTGGAACCCGACCTTCTAACCTGAGCCGCAGGGCCTGTTTCGCCAGGCGAAAGGTGAAAGTCAGCACTTTGAAAGATGAAAGTTGAATGTTTTTTTTATTTGAGCCTCGGGGCGTTGCGGTAGCCACGGCGGAGGTCTCATCCCTGAGATCACACGGACATAAAGGAAAAGTTATTTTTGAGATGAGAGACTTTGAAGCTTGTCAACTTTTAACTTGTAAAGGAATGAGTTGTGTCTTGAACGTGTGGGCCCTGGGCAGTCTTTTACTGTGAAAAGAGCTGCGCTGGATTCACTAAATGTGGAACTGTTTACCCAAAAACTAACATTGGTAAACTTCTTGAAATGTGCCTTTCTGATACTCGGACCCTGTTTATCAATCCACACCACTCTGATACTTGAGATTCAAAAGGATCAACATGAACACTACTAGTTCCCTCTGTACATGACCTGCTGCTGTGAGGGACCACACTGGGAATTGCTTTTTTTATTTCAGTGTTTTCAATGCAATAAATGTATGTCTCATTTTTGCATGTAATATTTCTCACAAATGAAACTGTAAAGAAACAAAGTCGTGTTTTTTCCTTTTCACTTTATGACTCAAACAATACACGTAAATACATACATTTTCTTTAAAAAAAAAATGGATCATACAATAATACCCCTAAAATGCTAAGAAAATATCTACTAGTGCAGGAAGAAAAAGAGATGGGTAAACATTATATGGCTCAAAAGAGTTGTAAAGTCTGAGCTTCACAGTGCAGAATGTACTGCTGAAGGAGTAAAGTTTCTCTGCGCTCAGATGTGTACAAACAAATGTCCAATTAGTTTGATGCGAGTCTTTAAACACTCCGATCACATTTTAAAAGTGCGTTAACATTTTCCTTGAGTTTACTGTTCTCTTGGCAGTGATCCAGTGAGGAGCTGAATCTTAAAACTTCCATTTCTATTAATTCAAAAGGTTTTCAACCATGATCATTGTTTCAGAGAATGTGAGAAGGTCAACAACAACAACAGCGATAGCCTGGAGGCCCAAAACATGAAAGCAGGAGGTTAAGACCAGTATACAAGTACGAGAACCATATAAATCAGTCGAAGAACCAATTAAAGGAACAGAACCGAGATCACTCTGCCGATGATGACCTAATAATTGCCCGTTATGCACTTTTGAGTTGCACACATTTCTGGTTTTATGATGTGTTGTGATGATCTCTGATGTTGCAACCTCAAACACAAGTATTTGTGGCAAAAATTATACCATGCTAAATACTGTATTTATTTTTACTATAACTTTGATCATTATTGCCACTGTTCTTTTTGTTTTTATCCACCATATCTTAAATTCACAAAAACAAAAAATGCAATGCAAGTTTCCATTTTTAGGTCGTCTTAAAACAATACTCATGCAATGCATACATGTACGTTGAAGCAGTTTTCATATGCGTTTATTATTCTTCCTGTTCATACTGATTGTTTAAACACTCTTCCAATATAAGTGAGTGATGCAAAATATATAGAATTGTATTAACTTAGATTATATAATTGAATTTGTCTTTTTAGTATGAAATTCCTCTTGGAGTTTTCCTGCCGAGCTGGAGTGGAGGGATATCAACACACGGAGGGAATTTTGCAAGATACCCCACTAGCTTAGTCGAACACAGACTGCTTGAGCCTTACATTAGGAATCTATGAGTATGAACCAGACGAATGATTGCAGCAGGCAAAAATGTATTTCAATGTTCATACGGGCACATGACTGTTGTTAGAAGACGGACATAAAACAAACATTTAACCCTGTCCTTTACAGTGACACTCCATGGTGAGATGTTAAGAGTAGTGGTTTTCATCCAGTTATAAGTCATAAAACATCACTTTGATAAAAAGAAAAACTCACATTATCCTAGCAGGAAAGCCGTTTTAGCAGAAGAACGGTGTTACAGAAAGAAAGGGTTCAGCAGGTTATTGGAGAGGGCAGTGTGGGGGAGTCAAGTGAATGGATATATCGACGTAAAGATATGCAACGCTTAGGCTACTATGGTGCTGAATATGTTACGCTAGCCATCACTTAACGCGGCAACAAACAAGGTTCAGGTATACATTCACAAGTTTGGATTCAAAAGAGCTGAAATCCACGAAGACGGTCTGCGTTTAGAGACGGGGACTGCAGGATGAGGAGCTTCCTAATCACTCGCTTTCATCTCACTGGCTGAGAGAAAAGATGTAGAGAACAGCTCCAATTATCGTGGATGACTTTGTATTCGCCTTTGGCTCTAAACTTACCTTTCCATTACAAGCGGTGTGTGTGTGTGTGTGTGTGTGTGTTAGTGTGTGTGTGTTAGTGTGTGTTAGTTATGGGCCCAGCTTCACATAGGATGAAGGTATATAGCCCTCATCTCCACCGGCTCTAACGACTCTCATCCATCCATCTCCTTTATCGTCCTCCATGATACTCAACAGCTCTCCCTCCGTAATGGAAATGGTGCCCTCGCTGTTGCCTGCGCACAAACACACACAAACACACAATAAGGACACGTACAGGCCAGAATTAAACCCATTTAAGAACAAGTTGAGTGTGATTTATTACAATGTACCTTCAAAGGTGTACAGAGCCGTGCAGTGGCCAACAGGAGTGTCTGCTTCTTCAAACTCGTCATCGAACTCTGTGTAGATGCTCGGAGAGTGATCGGCACCTACGACACTGGAAATATCAGACAAAAAAATAAGACATTGTGCATGTGTCATTTCTTTAGTTGTATTTTGTGAAAAGCGTCCACATTAAAAAACCTCACAGAGATGACAAAACTCTCTATAGGCGAGGGGCACATGCTGAAGAGGTCACTAGTCTGTTTTTCTGTAGCCTTGCTAGCTTCTGTACTAGCACTGTTCGAAGAAGAGGAGGAAGAGGAAGAGAATATCACAACTGTCTCGAAACAAACGTGTAAAACTCTGCAGCTTGCAAATCAACCTGCTGCATTTCTTTTATCTTTGACCTCTAGTCGTCAGTAATAGTGTTTCAAAACTGTTTTAACAATTAATGACAGCCAATCTGCCTCCAAATATTGCATTATATCTATATTATAAACAATCATGCAAACATAACTTCTGTCGACAGACTTATGATGATGAAGAGGAGACGCATCAATGCCATATTAGGATTTCTTTACTTTTTTTTTTAAAGACCTATTCCGAAATACTAAAAAAATATTTTTTAATGACTTTCATCGACATACTTTGACTTTTTTTTAAACATACTATACTATTGCTTTATAATGATTTTTTCTTTACATACTATATCATGACTTGTTAAGGATTTCTTTTTTATGGCATACACTACCATGGATACTATGACTTCGTATAGCTTTTCATGAGATCCTACACTGACTTTTTACTTGCTGATAAAACATTAAAAATTCTTGGCAAGAAAGCGAATTTACCAAAATGTCAAACTCCTCTTTTAAATAAAAGGTCTTACCCATGTTGAATATTATTGTTGATAGCATTGGAAGATTCCTCTCCTCCCACCGCTTCCGACAGCCACGTCTGTAATAAACCATCAATAAGCGTTAAGACTTGCACAAACTGTCTATTCTGATCCGTCATGCACGCATTATTGGCCTGTTTGTGTGTGTGTTTGTGTGATAACCTCATATTTGGCGAGCTCCCCCCTCAGGCGGCCAATGTTCTGGGCAGTTTCGGAGATCTGAGGCTCCAAACTGGAGGGGTCTCCCATCTGTGGGTTCTGCTCGTACACACCCTTCATCTTCTCCAGAGCCTCGCTGAGGTCGGACAGAGGTGAGAAAAGTGTTATTGTTTGGAAATGTGAGCGATTTGGAGAGAGGTTTTTAAAAGCTAGAAGCCTTTCTGAAGGAACATGTGGTACCACTGTATACAACATTAGTGAAGTCAGGCACTGATGATTGGCACACAAAAAAAGAAGCCTGGCTCGCAGTTACAATTCGGTATTTGATGGGGTTGAGGTCAGGGCTGTGTCAAGATTTTCCACACATTTCTTTTTTCACAGTCCTGGCTTTGTGTACAGAGGTATTGTCATGTTGAAACCGGAAAGAATCTTCCCCCCCTTGAGAGCACGTTGTGTCCAAAACATCTCTGATGCTGCAGCACTTCAATTGAAACTCATTGAGCCAAAAGTTTAGAAAACACACAAAAAAAACAGCCATATATCAAATAGAAGACATCACAATAAAGCTTATTTCTATTTGTGGAAACGTATCATTTGAAGGCAAACGTCTCGTTAATTCACGTGAGAGACTCTGCTTTTATCTGTGCTAAATAATTACAGATTTAACACCAGGCTAAATAATTACAGATTTAATTACAGTTCTGATGATGTTTGCCTATCAGTCACATCTGATCAAGTGCTGATGAAGCAGATTAGCTCCATTTTAAACTAGTAATAATTTAAATATTTTTTCCCAAAACTTCATTAACGACTAAATGAGCAGCAACTTAAGTTTTGCAGCGTCATAGAGAAATACTTGTGACATACTATACTACGACTTCACCAATGCAGTCCCCAAGACGTTCCAATTAGCTCAGGCTGAACTTACGTAAGAAACAAAGAAAGAAAGAAACATGCACTTTATTAATCCCCTTGGGGAAATTCAACTCTGCACTGAACTAATTGGGAGCCACCAATGAAAGTATTAAAATTGGTTGCTGACAGACCAAAAACAGGGAAACCGGCCACATGAGGTCCAATCTATGCTAAAATAAAAAACTAATACTCAATAACATTTTGTGACGATGAAATTACAAGTCTGTGTTTGCAGGCCTTGGTGATGCCTGTGACGGTCGTCACCTTTGGTCCTGCGTCTTCTGCAGGTCTTTGGCGATGTCGTCAATCTTCGCCTGAAGCCTCTTCTTCCTCTGCTCCGGAGGAAGGTGGGAGAAATCTTCTGCAGCAGGCGGCTACATGCACACACACACACACTCACAGTAATTATCCTCAGCATCATGTTCATGACGAACGTATCAATGATCACCACCAGATGTCACTCCTCCCTGTTTCTATCCGTCTTTCCAACACGGAAAGAAACCCTAACAAGAGAGAGAGACTCATTCTATCTGTGTCATTGAAAAGAACCCTGCTCAAGGTGTGAAAGTACTGATTGGAAAACAGAGAAAACACACACACACACACACACACACACACACACACACACACACAGAGCGTGAAAGATCGTTCAGAGCCAAATAACATCCCCTGAGAATAGCACTGAAATTCAGCTGTGCAGTGTTTTGGACTGATGCACACTGAGAGAACAACAGGTACGACTCTTTCTCTTGTGATGCCATACTAATGTACATTTAGGTGAGAGCAAGACTTCTGTTTCATTTATGAACGAAAAGAGAAAAATATAATGAGTGCAAAATGAGATTTAAGATTAAAAAAACAAACAGATTAAGATTCTCTAAGATTTTGAGTAGGAGTTCCTAAATAGAGTAACAATTGCAAAATAACAGCTTTCGTTTTTCATCCGTGACCTTTGGACTGTTAACATTTCTCGGTTTGGTTAAAAGCCAAAATAACAAATTGGCAACATATTGGGATTGAGAGAGACTGAAAAACTGTTTGGATTATTCAACAACAATATTTCTGAAAAGGAAATGTTGCGATTACATTTTTCAATGCAAATGTTCACTCACTTTCTTTTCCTCTGAAACCAAAACTGCCACTGGAGGAAAGTAAAGATGTATACATGTTTGTAATCTAAGTGAACTGACACTTTAAGTATATCATACAACAATAATAACACGTAGATATTTCTAGTTTGAATGATAATGGCTCTCACTGAGCTTAAATCAAATATATGCTTCTTTTATAAAATTAGAGTCTTGCTTTTTTGCTCAAAATAAATCAGTTTGGCATCACAGTATAAAGACTTGGTTATCTGGTTTAGAGAGAGAGCTATTGATGTTCCCTGAATAGAAATGATGTTCCCTGTGCCATGAGAGAAATAGTATTTCATTGAGTTAATTAAAGAGTAACTGCACCCGGGCCAGTAATCTTGCTCGCACTGCCAACTCGGTGACTACGTGCACATTCAGCGAGCTGTGCAGCATCACGGCTGGTTGTGCTCACAAGTATGGCAGACCACACCTGACACACACCCAGCTGTGTTTACAGGCGAGGTCAAAAGGTAACCCGGTCACACCTGCATTTAAAATGAAATGTAATTTAAAAACAGCTAAATTGGCAGATTTTTTGTGTGGCATTTGCACCGTTGACCAACAGCCATCTGTCTTCGCAGTTAGCTATTGTAGCTCGTTAGCTATTGTAGCTCGTTAGCTGTGGTACCTCGTTAGCTGTGGTACCTCGTTAGCCGTGGTACCTCGTTAGCCGTGGTACCTCGTTAGCCGTGGTACCTCCAATCCGCTTTTATTTAACCGCCTCTATCAGAATATAAAATGCTCCACAAAAGACGAATGGTTTGCAGTCATGAGACAGGAGTTGTTCAAATATTTCTTTAGAATAAACTCTGTGACTTCTTCGTCGTTTTAGTGACAGAATACCTAAACCTAATTTGTGTCTCTCGTGTTTTTCTATTACATTTGAGTCGTAGCGCTGACAATTATCTTGGAAAAACCTATACACTTAAAATCTCTGCTCTCACAGTATTTCCAGAATTTTTAATGATTTATAACAATCTTGGTGAAAATATAGTTATATTTGTAAATATATTGATGTTTCTACCAAATATGTTATACTTTCAGACATTTTAAAATGTTGTTAGTTTTGTGCAGACTGTAGCAAATATGAAGCATTTGAAGCAAATATGAATACATTGACTTGACCTTGGGGAAACAAGTTAAAATATTGTATTCAACATGCAGTGGATGCAATATTGTTTTTACCCTGATGGTTAGAAGAGTTTTGAGGATTCTGGAAGATTAAATAATCTTGCGTTTTTCAAAAATTTACACATTATTACATTATTTTGAAAATTGGAGCAATAGAGACACAAACTGGGGGCTAGACTGAGCTGACGAGCGAGCGTGGCTTTTTATTTCCTCTCCAATAACTGAATGAAGCGTACAATCCTGCGAACAAATACAAAAATAATACCTAGTCCGACCGTGTTCCTGGCTGGCTAACATGTTACCTGCTCGGTTGCAGTGCAAGGAGCTTAGAGCACTTTCTCAAAGACGCGTGGACGAATTTCAGTTCTTTACTTTCTGGTGTGACCGGGCTGTGACACAGTTTTACCTGCAGATGTCAGTGCAGCACGACCCTGAGTGGAGTTACTCCTGAAATAGTATTTCCCCTTGAAAGGAATCCTGCACCAGCACCTTTTTATTGGAGCACCTTTTCAGTCTACCCTCTATGCAACGTTAATGAATGTTACCATGTGCTTTTCAGCATGCGATATCTAGACGGAGAGAAACGGACATTCAGTATGAGACAGATGCATAAATGGTACTCCACATGGGGAACACACTTTTACAGGAACAAGCATATCTGGATGTGAAGGTTTAACCGCGTACTTAGATGAACAGCATGTCATCACTCACCGACTGATGTTTGTGTAATATCTTTAAGGTGGAAATCCTGGGTTTGACAGAGCGATTGAACTCTCTAAGGCAGAGAGAGAGAGGGGAGTGCTGCAGCTTGGAGAGGGGGAGGGAGAGAGGGTGGCTGCCTGGTGGGAATGGGGACGGGGGAGAGAAAGATGGAGGGGCACACTGAGGGAGGGGGAGAAAAAGACAAGCGAGCAGAGGAAAAAGGAGCAAAGGAGGGGAAAATGACCCTGGTGAAGGGAGGGAAAGACGAGAAGAAGAAAAAGGGAGTCAAACAGATGCAGAGCTTTTTGTAATAAAGGGTTAAAGAGAGAGCGAAGGATGTTATGGGGCAAGTCTGTGCAGCAGACTGGAATTAGAATTGGCCCCTGAGGGCAACAGGGTGGTGGGGTAAGACATGAGAGGAATGTGCGTTGAGTTTCTTACGTGTGTGCGTTTGTTTGAGTGCATTGTTATGAGAGACCATGGGAGCGTCATTTTGCACTCCTACATTAAATCAACAGGAAGAGGATAAGAAGAGAACTGGGCCACGATCTTTGCGTGGATTCTTTGAAAGCCGTCTCAAATTTACTGGCAACAAGTTGTCAAACCTGCAAAGGAACAGGTTTATCCACAATAAGCTGTAACATTGCACCTTTTCTTAGATGTGTATTGAGAAATGTCGTTGCGATCGTTATTCGCAATGAAAACATGTTGGTTATTAAAAAGATGAGACTGGTGGGATTTATTTTTCTTATATCAATGAATCCCATTGAAAGACCAAAACCAACCATTACTATGCTAGAAACTACAACGCCCTGCAGCTGTTTTAAATGATGTTGCCTTTCTTTAAAGAATAAACTATGTTGAAATGCTGCACTTCAGTCCAAAATAAATAGTTTTTTTGGGAGCATCTATTGAGTGTGGTGATTTAAAAAATAAAAAGTATTAAAAGCATTTGCATAACGCAGATCAATTAATCTATTTTTAATTGGAGTGGGTTCCTAAATTATGTGTAAATTATTTAAATCAGATTGATTACAGAACACCCTAAAATCAACACCATGCAATTTTATCTCTGGTTTTAGAGCGTATTTAATTTGCCTTAAGACAGATTTTTGCAGGGTTTATTTTCAGAATAAGAATATGTTTAAGGTTTCAAATTAAAACTGTGAAGCACCCTCTGATCAGCACTCAATTATATGAGCGCTCATTACTCTTTCCATAAATAAAAGCATGTAGTGTTTTAAGAAAGCCTTGTTGACTGTGTTTAAGTTAAGATACGTTGTATGAATTAGACATGACATGATGATTGTTTGTCTGGATTACTCTTTGAAGAACAGGACAGGGAGGATTTTAAAGTTGTCAAAAGCAGAAGTCACAGAGCAGAGAGGGGAGAGGCAGGAGATATCTCGTCCTTGAGACGACGCACTTCTTATGCAAACTCCACGCCAAGCAGATCTCATGTGAACAGACTGCAAACTCACCTTGTGCTTCTTGCTGAAAGGCCAGAGCTTGGCGCGCACTTTGGGGGGGTTGAGGCTGGAGTCAGAGGTCGCTGGTTTGATTCCTTGGGTGTAGTCTTCAAACTCTAAGTCCGCAGGTCGCTCAAAACCAGACTTGTGCTGCTCTATGAACAGTATCGAGTCCTGCAGGGAGACGAAGAGACACTGGTAACAATACTGATTTAACACATAATCACTTCAACCTTCTAACCACGACAACAACCCCTGCCTTAAATACTACCGTACCGAATCAGATCCCCAAGAGTACTGCACGCTTTTTAAAAATAAATACAAAATGTTTACTTTAGATTTTAGTGTCTCCATTAAGATGTGCATTATTACATGCACAAAAAGGTACAATGTTTGCAAAACCTAAAAGTACTATACTAATTCAACTGTGTTGCAATAAGGCTTCAAATTCAGAAAATGTGATCTTAATGGTTCTAACAAGCTAAAAGAAATGCAGCAAAATGCCAGAAAAGACTGCACGCTAAATGTAAACAATGCAGGATTTTAAATATATTCTTATAAAAAATGTAAATGTAATCGGCTTTTCACATTTTTTATGATGGAGGAAATGCACTCAGCACATTTGTTAGGATAAACACAAGCCATCTTGGTTTATGACACTGAATGTAAACATGACTTTTGTTTGTTTACAATAAGTCACTTATTGGCTTTTGCTGTCGATGGTTAGTTGAGAACACTGAAGCCAACAATATATGTATGGCAACAACAATGAAGCTACAACCAGCCGATGATTAGCTTAGCTTAGCATAAAGACTAGAGGCAGGGGGAAACTGCTAGCCTGGCTCTGTTCCAGGTACAACATCAGGGGTCATGGACTGTCTCGTAGTGACTTCCTGGAGTCTCCGCTGGTCGCCAGCCTTGTTGCCTTCAGGAAGTCACCGCGTGTTCATGAGGGAGCTTTAGAGGGCTGGTTGTTACCTTTGGACAGAGCCAGGCTAGCTGTTTCCCCCTGCTTCCAGTCACTGTGCTAAGCTAACTGGCGGGTGCTTGCAGCTTCACATTTAACCGCCTTACTTGACAGCAATATCAATCTTATTCAACTCTCAGCAAGAAAGCTAATTAATTAATTAATACAAAAATACAAAATGGCAAACCATTCCTTTGAATACCAGAACATGAAACATCATCTCTGGAAGTCTCACAACGATGAGATCAGAGGTGTCTTATATAAGACACTGGACAGACAAACAGAGATGATTCACAGTCCACTTATTTTAATCATGCGGGCGTAACGGAATAACACAAAATGACAAACACATGTATATTCTGATGAACATCTAACATTTACCTGTTTCTCATTAATTTTCCCGCCCGCTGCATAAATGCCTTCTAAACACTTGGTGATGATGGGCAGCACCTTCTTCTCGATGTCTGAAAACCGACAGTAGCCCTCCGCCAGCCCCCGAATCCTCCGCTCATCCATGTCCTGCATCTTCTGTTCCACACACAAACACACAACAGCCTCCTTAAATATCAAATAATAGTCACACTCAATTGAAAAGAGGGTTTCCTTTTCAAAAGGTGCGTTTGGTATTTGAGCTCTGCCCAGTTTGTACTGCATTGCAAACGTGTGTGTGTGAGTGTGTTAATGTGCGTCTTTGGCTCACGTTGAAGATCTGCGGTATCTCCGAGTAGTAGTAGAAGTTTTGTTCCTTGTTGTATTTCTGGAGCTGCGCTGCATAGTCGTTCCTGCACTCCTCCGCTGTGTGTGTGCGTGCGTGGGCATGTTGCTTGGCCTTCAGAGCGAGAGAGATAGGTGGCACCACGGAGGAGAGAGAGGGAGGGGAACATGAAAGGATGCACGGGAGAGCGAGAAGTGATGCAAAACAAAATGCAAAGCGGGAGAAATGTGGGAGAGATGCAGGGAGGAAGCAGAGGGAGACGAGGAGGGAGAAAGACAAGAGAAGCTCAAGGATTTATTTTTTTCCTTTTACTGAAAACATTATGAAAACCAAAACATGAGAACAATATATATCAGTGCTCAGTTGTTGATGCTAGCGTGTGTGTGTGTGTGTGTGTGTTTGTTTACCTTCTCGACATCAAGCCTGGTGGCATTGAGGTCACTCTCCGTTTTCTCTGATTGTTGGATGGCTTTTTCAGCCTCTGCCCATTCCTTGGCATAGCGCTTCTTAGTCTGCAGGCATTTACACAAATTCACACACACACACAAATGCACACACACACACACACACACACACACACTTAAATGAATAGAGCTTCGGTAGTATCAACAATCCAGTCAGGGAATTCAGTCCCTCTCGAGGTACCAAAAATGCAAAGGGACAACAAAAAGGAACACTGAATAGAAACAATAGATATATTAACTAATTTACCTCTAGTGGTCGTAGTAACTAACTGAGTAGTAACACAGACAACTTTAGTTTAATTCGGCCAGGCTTTGAGATATTTGTCTCCCAAAGTTGTTCCTAGTCATGGCTTATAACTGATTTATAAAACTTAATTAAACAATTAATTAGCCAAAAAAAGTAATTAGTTAAAACACACTTAAAAGAAAGGTGCCTCGTTAGAAAGTGAAACCAAAATCACATTGAAAATATTCAGCGGCAACAGACCTCGCTTTCTACCTCAGATCAGCCGTTCAATTTCTTTAAAACTATTTATTTCCTTGGAATGAGGAGGAGGCAAACATCTCTCTGACATATTTCTAAACTTGACAAAACAAAAACATGAAATGGTAACACTATTTTACGGATCTGTAAAAGTTGACGATATTTTCCTAAAGGTTTCTTGGAAAGAACATATAACTGTAAATTGGTTCTAACTTCAGTTAAATACAGACACACGTCAACTCTCACAGTCCAATTAATTAATTCCAAACACTTGTTAAACCAGCTTATTTTAATCTGTGCACAGCAGCTCTGCTGAAATATGCAATTTGTTGCAGGCAAACATTTTATTTTATTCATCACATAAGAAGACTGAAGTTTCCAACAATAAATTAACGATGACTAAATATGTACTTGGGTTTCCTTTCGATAAAACAGATTTTTAACTCAACAAAATGAAGAACTTTGGTTGAGTTTCCTGTATAATAATAATAATAATAATTAGACAGCTCTTTCCAGGAAACTTTCAAGAAATTGAAATGCACCTGTAAAACACAGGCTAAAAAAGATGCGACTCGACATCTGTAAACAACAACAACAACATGTGACTTACACTCTCTAGGCTTTTGAAGCTGCCCTCTAAAAACTGCTGGGCCTTCTTGGCGTCAGTTAGGTGCTGCGGAACAAAGAGGTTTCAGTTAATGTGCTGCAGTTTAAGATGATGACACACCGCGTTAATCTGCTAAATCTTCCCCCGTTCCCCTCGTGTTATTTTCCTCCCCCTCTCACGGTTTTGCGTTCCAGTTTGAGCTCCTGGAGGTACTTGGTGAGCTCCACACAGATGCCAGTCATCATGTTTTCGGCGATGAGCTCCCGTTGGCCGGCGTAATCGTTCAGCTCGTTCAGGATCTCCTGGAGTGACGCGTGGTTGCTGAATCTGCAGCGAGCCAATTTGGAGACCAACATTTAAACCCAACGATAAACCCAAATTCAATCATATCTTAGCAACCGTCGCTAAGAACTACAGGCCTGTCAAGCTCTGGATTGTTCTACATGCCAATGTGATGTGCACGGCGCTCTATTAGGTGCGTGACACTATGGTATGCATAAAACACAAGCGCAAAAATGAAAGGAATGGATTAAACTATGCGTTTATCTGCGTTGGCGGCATGTCCGGCTAACAGGAGAACCCTGGCATTATTTTCAAGATAACTAAAGTATTTTGTGAGGTTACAGGTTTCTTTAGAGAAATATCTTTTCAGGACTGTAGAGGCATATAGAAGCATCGTGGAAGACACGATGCTTCTATATCAGAGTTTAGTTTGCTGCTCATGCATTTTGATTGCCTCTTAACGGCTCTCAACATGGCTCTCACCTGCAGTCTTGCTCCTCTTTGCTCCCTCGTTTGGCATATTTCTTTGATAGACTCCTGTAAAAGAAGAAGTGTGACTTTCTATTAGATAAACACACACATACACAAATACATTTAAGATCTCAATTCATGCAAACATAAATAAACATTCAGAAACAAGCTCACAACCTGAGTTGTTTGGCGTAGGTCTGCTCTATTTCCGTCCGTTCCTTCACAAACTTTATGTAGCGGTCCACCAGGTCGAGGCCCGACTGCGTGTGCTTGTCGATGTGATCATACTGGTCCTGGAAAAGAAACAGCACAGAGCAACACGCGTTTTTACACATGCACAGACACACAAACGCTGCTGACACAGGGCAGTCGAACACTTTTCTTTTTTTATTGTTTTGGCACTTTGGATTTTAAATGAAGTTAAATCTGACGGCGATGACAATCGGTGTCGGACTTGCAGTCATTTCTGTGCACGGTACAGATTGAAGACGAGCACATACAGTGAAATGTTCTTGATTGTCCGAGTCAGTCACAAGACTGAAGTTTAAGTTATCACCGACTGAGGAGCAGACTGAAAGCAAAAAGCGCACGAAACAAGAAGTGAAGCCAAACCTGAGAGCAACAAAGGGAACACAACAAGTGTCTGTTCGTGTCCTGGACTTGAAGCTAGAGCTGAAACGTTGACTTGATTCATTGTTTTGCTGCTTGACAGGAAATGTATCTGAAAATGTCCTTTAAACAACGTCTATAAATTGCCATGCACTGTCTGGTTCTATGGCTTCTGAATGTGTATTTTTTTTTTTGTGCTTTTCATTGTCTTATGTGAAACTAAACTGAATATTTTCGATTTTGAAGACTGCACTTTGGTTTTTGCAGGATATTGTGATGGACATTTTTCACTATTTTCAGATATTTTATCAAGACCAACCTATCAAATATGAAATATGGGGACTTTATTTAAGTTTATTTCATGTCACAAGAGCAACTGGTCCTGTTTCTGGCCTTTTATGCTCATCTTTTATAGTCGTTCTGTACTTTATGTTCTTCAGTGGAAAGTGGTTTTGTGGAAGGTCAGCCTCACCACGTTCTCCAAGTAAGGTTGCTGACTAATTGATGAACCGACCGATGGCTTTAGCTCTACTGTTATAGTGACATTGGTTAAAGTGAACGAGCTTTTAAAAAATAATCAACACTTTTTGTGTGACATCTGCAGACACCGAGAACAGCCCTGTATTAGATTAAAGGCTGCAATTAAAGATCATGTTCAAGTTCACAGCACCGTAAAATGTCACGAGCAACAAAAACACCACAGAAGATATTCACACGGGTGGAGCTGGAACCAGTGAGATTTTGACATTTGTAAACAATTAATCAATTATTAAAATAGATGCTGAATCATTTTCAATAGTCAATTAACTCAACGTCTCAGCTCAACTCCCATTTCATCAGGTTGTGAATCTGACCAACGGAAACTGGAAGTCTAAGAATAACTCCAGACACAGACACACACACACACGCACATGCACGCACGCATACGCACACGCACATGCACACGCACACAAAGAGAGACAGAGACACAGATACACACAAGTACAGAGGTGTAGACTAGAGCATAAAAGCAAACTCTCCTTTCAGCATTCCTGTATATGTCTTTACATACATCCATTCCTTCAAAACACCGTCACACACACACACACACACACACACACACACACACACACACACACACACACACACACACACACACACACACACACACACACACACACACACACACACACACACACACACACACACACACAAACCAGTCGGACAGGAACCATTTGTCCTGTCTGTCCCCACTGGCATAAAGAGCTCTGACATACAGTAAAGGACTCACTGAATGTGAATGTGACAAAGTGCACAAAAAAAGACTCCACCTTTTCATCGTCCATGTGTGTGCATGTATGTGTGTGTGTGTGTGTGTGTGTGTGTGTGTGTGTGTGTGTGTGTGTGAGTGTAGAGGCTGCAGGGTGTTTTGGAGCCAGAGACATAGATACGGAGTCCTCAGAGGAGAAGAGAAGCTAAATGGAGCTCCTAGTAACACAGTTAGTTAGCAGTGTCCTGGATACGAGAGGGCCGGGGCGGCAGAAGGAACAGGGTTAGAAAACACAAAGGGGACGATGGGAGTGAAACAGACATTTTGTACCAGGAAGGAGAGAGACGGAGGGAATCAGATGGACGAGAAACAAGATTATAGAGCTGGTGAAGAGTCTCTGAGACCTACTCCTGCTTGCATTCACCACTTGTGCTGCTGCGCCCCGTCGCTTTAATGCGACACATCTGCATGTTTGTGCGAGAGGAGGAGGAAGCACTGATAGTGAGACAGGAATGAGATAATCATTAGCTCAGAGCGAAACCTCCGCCCTGTGACTGACCGTCCCCGGGGCCTCTACAATCCCTGGAACCAGTCAGACTAGTCCCGCCCCTCACCGTGACAGCATGCGTTTCCTCTGTGAGGAGGTCACATTTCACCTCGGTCACAATGAAAGCTATTAAGCCGGTTGCACCAGCTACTCATTACTAAGTCTGTGTAAAGTTATTTACTGAATCACTTGGCTGGTAGTAGTAGTAGTAGTAGTAGTAGTAGTAGTCTTAGCTAGTAAATTAAGTAGTAATGTGTATTCAGAGAAACAAATCAAATAAATATGTACAAGGCGAAATTTGAATTTACACACTGGATTGCATCAGCTAATAACTTGAGGTACATATATTGTGTTATTTTTGAGCAGTGAGGTTTATTATAACTAAGTACATTTATTCAAGTTTTGTACTTTGCGTCAACTTTGAGGTACTTTCTATTTTCTGCTACTTTATTTCTACTCCACTGTATGTCAGAGGGAACTGCGTTACTTTTTACTCCACTACATATATTTGATGACTTAAGTTACCAGTTACGTAGATTCAGAATAAAAATAAAAGAAATAACCGCAAACAAATTGTGATTCATAAATAAAAGGATTTACTAAGACTATTGAAAGCTACCCGGCAATAAATCAAGTAATCAAAATGAGCCTTTACTTTAAATTAAAGTATAATCCAGTGACATGATGCAGTACATTATTCTACTAATGGAAACTTTAGTTTATTTTGATGCTACGTTTACTGTTACTTTGTGTAGGATTTGTCGGTAGGTATAAACGGCTCAATCTAAGGGAAGAAAAACACGGTTATTATTTGATGGTTTCACTTCACTTCCTACTGTCCTACTTTTACTGAAGTAAAAAAGGTGCAAATTGTCCTAGATTACATTTAAATGAATGGTTAAACAACATGTTGTTAGTGTGTCACATCAGATGTGTCGACCTTATGCCATATTATTACTTTTACTCTGAACTGTTCATATATTAGCGAGCTAACGTTAACGCACATATTACTGTTATTGTGTACTTTTGTATTTTGTCGCTTTTCAAGTCTCATTGAATTTGAAAACTTCGGACTGAACCAACTCGGCTTCAGCCTTCTGTCCTTTCCTTTTTTTTAGTGTTTTAATAATACGGAACAAAATGTAAAATAAATCAAATAAAAAAGGAGATTTGTTATTGCTAGAGAAATATGTTTTAAACAGAGGCATGTTGTTATAGTCGATTGGGCCGGGTGCGCTTGGATTGTTTGGTCACATTCAATAACAATAGCCGGTGGGGGACTTTGACCTCTTAAACCTCACTGACCGACACGCAGCATTCAAACCCCCCCAAACGGGACGTCCCAAAGTGTCCAAAGATACCAAATATGGAGACAACGTGTCTTCCACTCGGCGTAAATATGACATCATTGGCCTCGTCGATGAGAAACTAGCGGACATGACGTCAGATGGCGTGGCATGGGGCTCAAGCAGGTGACAGCTGATAAGAATAAGAATGTAAAATATTGGCTCTTTTCGGGAACATCCAGTGAGGAAAAGGTCGGTTTTGGCCCGCAACCAAACAATAACCCCGTGACGGATTCATGAGCAGATTATTTGGGTTTTAGGAGAGTGAGAATGGGCATTTTTTTCCTCTGCTTTCAAGCACATCAATCCATGAAGAAGAAAAAAATACAGACGACTCTGACGTGTTTGTTCTTCCCCCTCATAAAGTCTGATTAATTGTCACCGTTTGTCAGGACACAACACAAGCAGCAGCAGTTGAATGATGTTGAACTTCGACTGTTTATTCACAAGCGGCCTCACCCAGTCTGTGGGATAATCTCACAGGCACGCACCCAGACTCTGAACACAATCACTGCAGGATTTGGTGCAAATTAGACTGGTTTGCTTTTAAAAACCCACGATGACAAACAGGCATCGGGAGTTTTGGTTTTGTTTGAGCCAAGACACAGTTTGTACAGAACACACATTTTTTGTCTTGGAGGTCATCGTCCACATCTGTCTGTCGGTCTGACATCAGTGCAGAGCAAGAAGTAATAAAAAATCAATCTCCTAGGAATCGGGGAACTATTTTGGCAAAGATTAACCCTTTTTATGACGCACAAAATGCCAAACATTCTCCAGTTTCAGCTCCTCAAAAGTGAGGATGTCCTGCCTTTCTGTGTGTCGCGTGGGGTCGTAAACAGGATGTCTTTGGGCTCTGGACCGCTGGTTGGACAAAACAAGCATATTGGAAGACGTACTTTTGACATTTTATACTCATGCCTGACTTTTTATGGACCAAATCAATGACTGATTAACCAGCCAATAAATCAAAACGTTAATAATTGTTACTTGCAGCCCTGTAGACCAATACTGCCACGCCAGCTCAGTGCTTTTTTTACTCTGATGCTCACTGACTCCCCAGAGGGCCCAGAAGATGAAGATGAAGATGATGATGATGATGATGATGATGGTTCTGACCTGATTGACTGTCACTGTGATTCGCAGCTGAGAGAGAGAGAAAGAGAGAGACACTGACCAGATGCAGTGACAAGCAGTCTGGGTGACGAGCCTTCAAACACTGCTGTCACGAAGCAAAGCTCAAGTCCGAGCATGCATGAAGGAGGAGAGGGGAGGGGAGGGGAGGGGGGAGAAAAAGGGTGTTGGAGTCCACCTTTAGTCCACAGTGTGTGTAGATAAAGCGGGCACAAAGAGTAATAAACCTCTCCTCTTCCTCCCCTCCGCTCAGGATAAGGTATGCAGGGAGCAGGAGTTGCGAAATCCTCTGGCTGCAGCCTGTGAGACTCGTCTCTAGACTACTTAAGCCGGGCCTACCGGGGGAACGAGAGTCCCTGTACGTGAACGTGTCGACGAAAACAACAGCAGGGCTACTCTGAAGGGAGGTTTGTTTGTTTGTTAGTTAGTTAGTTAGTTTGTATCACTTCTCCCGGAGGACTCTTCTCGTGTCAGCTGTCAACTTACCCAGAGATCTGTTCCCCAGTCCATGTCTGCAGAAAACGCGTTTGGAGGGGGGAAAACGCACGACTCCTTCTCAGAGAAAGACACAACCAGGTGGTGGTGTTGGTGGTGGTGGTGAAGGTGGAGAAGAAAAAGAAGAAAAACACAAAACAGAGTCCAAAAAACTAAACTCCTCTCGTTGCAAAGATTCCACACAACTTGTGAGCCTCGAAAGTGGAGATGGCGGAGGAAATGTTTGGAGGAAGTCTACGCCTTCTCCTTGGCACGGACACGGCCGTCCTGCTTCTTCCAGCACAGCGAGGGAGAAAAAAAAATGTTCAGGCGCTTTTTCCTGAAACAAGTTTGGGTCCCGGAGAGAGAGAGAGAGAGAGGAAGAGAGAGAGAGAGGGAAGGAGGGAGGGAGAGAAGGGGGAGGGAGAGCGGTGGGAAACCGACCGGCGGCGTCTCTGTTTGTTTTATCTTAAAGAAGCAGCAGGTTATTTCCATCATAAAAGCTTCTGAAAGCCGGAACCTTTAAACACACATATAGTGTCTGCCAGAAGAAAAACAATACACTTCAACACAGCTCATGAAGCACCGGACTAAATTTATTTAAATAAATGAATGTACGCCTTATAAACAAAATTACAGGGACTTTATTTTGTCCGCTGTGCTGTTTTAAAAAAACAAAACAATTTAGGAGCTGAAATGTCCTGACTTCCCTGAACTATCGGAAGGATCGCCATGAATTTTGCCTTTTTGACATTTGTGGGTGAATCCTGGGTTTGGCGCCACCAGCAGGTCACATGTGTCTCTCATCCACAATATAAATTGGTTTTAAATTTGTACAGATAATGCACGTGTCTTCACAGGATCGATTCTAACTTTGTTGACCCAGTGGTGGAAAGTAACTTAAGTAAATTTTCCTCCATAACTCAAAGACTACTTGAAACACGCTTTTCGTCTTTTGATATAGCATATAATCACATGTGTGTGCTAATTAATAACACAATTGATATATTTTCACCAATTAGGACACAACTATTATATTGCATTTAATGCAAGAAGTCAATGTGTTACGATTAACCCCTTGGTGGGTGCAATTGTTTTATTTTGAAATATGTTTATTGATGAGCTGTTACACTAGAACAAACACGTTTATTTTAATAGACCGTTGTTAAATGCTATTTTACATTTTTGTGAAATATGTTCATCATCACAGATAAGCAAAGTGCTTACTTCGGGTCATGTGACCCATCTTGCAGCCTTTATAAAATCTTGTATGCTACAGCAACATATTACCATTGATTGTTCATGTTGATTTGTAATCAATAACGTAAAGAAAACATTGATGTAAGTTTAAATTCACAGCCATCTAAAGACAAATATTGTATATTAAAAAAAGTAACATTCACAAATTTCTGCCGAGGGGAAATTATCCTGCTCCTTTTCCTGAGGCAGAAAGAATGTTCTACTGAGCACGTGCAGAGTACGTGTCATCACTAGCTTGTTTCTGATTGGAGGAATTGAGTGCGTAACAATTGTCCCCGGCCTCGCCTCCATGTACCCAAGTGCTGAACAGTTTTGTGGTTTTAATGCTTTTTTTTATGTATTCAACAGCCAGTTAGCCTACAAAGGTGCCTTTTAGATTACAAACAAAGCATATGATTAGTAGTTTAGTGTTACACATTACACTACTGTACATACAAGTATATTCTATAACTAATTCAATTCATCTCCACCAGCGACAACATGAAAATGCTGCTTACACAGTGATGCATATAATGATGTAACACGTCTGCCTATTGAGTAGGACTGCATTTACTTTTGCCACATACATTCTTGTTGATAATACATATATCAAATCTTACTTATATGAGATTTTGAATGCATTTTACTGGAAATGGAATATTTTCAATGTGTGGTAATGCTACTTTTATCACTCTTTTTTTTAAATGACCTGAATATCTATTTCACCACTGACAACACCACTTTTTTTTAACCATCTGGGTGGAAGAAAAAAAAAAATGTAATCAAATATTTATGCATTATTTTGTATGAAAATATAAATGATTGAAAAGAAACATCACTTAAATATAAAACTGATAACATGTTTAATTGATTTATATGTTGTATAATTTTAACATGGGCAAGTGAGCTTTTACATGAATTGTTGAAACATGGAATGATTGTGTATGATAATGCATATTCATTTTTGATATGATACCTTTTTAGTCTGTGTTATCTCGTGCTGCTGTCACGTGTTTATAGCTGAAAATACTAAAACCTTAATAAAAACACAAATGTTTGGAATATCATCATACAATCTTGATTGATTCCAGTAGGGGGTGGGCATGTCCTCTTCTTTATCCAGAATCAGACAGTCTTGAATGTTGGATGTGCATTTAACATCCTGCTTTGATTTCTGAAGCATGTGGTGCAAGTGAGAAAATGCAAAATGTCGGCCTATTTAGGGAAGATAGACACGGAGAACCAGAGCCAGAACTGAGAGACTGTCAGAACCTGCTGCAGTAAAATGAGAGGTCCTCTAAAGTCTGAAGGGACTCTGGTGCTTGGAAACACTACAACTCTTGTCCACAGGGGCCGCCAAAAACAACACAAAATGAAAATTGTGGATATTGAATACAGCAGTAAAAACACAAACACCCTTATATATCAAAACTCTCCTCACCTGCCAGATGAAGTATGAACATGATCCAGTTAATGCACAGATAGTCCGGTTAAAGTGTGCATGAACATGCAGCGACTGATCTGATCTTCATGGCAATAGTCTTGAGGGAGTAGTTCAGGCCTTTCCACGTTTGCCAAAAGTTGACGACGTAGTCATATGGGATGGAACCTTGAGGTGCATACATGCCGGTGGGGTTAGCCGAGTGGCACTTATTGTACCAGAATCCTCCTAGATAATTCTGAGCGCAGTTTTTTTCCCACAGGTCCTGGTCTTTGTCATACGTGGTGAACTTCATGTCGTTGTGACCCATCAAACTGTCCCCTATAAATAAAGTTAGTTGAATTAAAGTTGTTGTTGGAAACTCAGAAACCCTTCTGTGCCAGTGAATAACTTAAGTTACCTTTATATATATATATATATATATATATATATATATATATATATATATATATATATATACTGTAAACAAAGCATAGAGAAGCTCAGAAGACAACACACACAGAGGGAGAGACGCCATTCTCTGCTCATGTAGACATTACTCCACTATATCCTCACACAGCTGTTGTTTGCTGCTATATTAATGCTCTGAATGTCATATAAGAGATCGTTAAACAGCTTTAGTTACTTTTTAGATTCATATCTTACATAAAAAAACACATGTGATTAGCATATACAATACAGCACATGGTTAGAGATTAAACCAGTGCTTTCCAATTGTTTTGGTTTGTGTTTCAGCCTCAAACAGTTATTTAAATTAAACCAGGTAAGAGGTTAAACTATCCAATATTTCACAGAAAAAAAGCTCATGTTTGAAAAAAAGACCCCTCAGATGTATCGTGACGCTTAGGAGGAACCACTGGCCTAAACAACCATATACACATATAGCTCCACCTGGACCATAAATGCTGCCGGAGCAACGATGTATATTAACTTCATGCTTCTTCCATATCTGGTCTTACAAAAAGGATCCAGTCTGTTAAGAGTAATAAAAGCAGTGCTTTCTTTCACTTTCACAAAGCTGAGTGCACGGAGCTCGACAACAACATCATTAGTGTGTGAGCGGAAGTCTGAAACCCAACCCAGGTAAATAATCACTAGCTGACTCTGGTTGTAGGTTCAGTGTCTTTCTTTTTGACTAAATAAAATATAAGATTCAGAATTCAGGATTTCTGCACTGCCTTCTCTTACCTTCACAGACTGGATCCTCTACTTAATAGATGAAGATAAACAAGAATAAATGTACCCATTATTTTGGAAAGCATGTTTCTTTTCCTAGAAAAAGGGCATTACATTTGTCAAGAATCTGACAATAGATTAATTTGTCTCTGGAGAGCCACATTTTTGCATCGCAAAAATCAATGTGAAATGTCTTTTTTCTAAATAATTTAAGGACTCATCTTTATTCAAGTCTAACAAATAATAACAACAATAATAACATTGAAAGTAAATGTTCTGCATTCAAAACATACTTATGCAAACATATGTGAGTATTATCTGCAACATTTACTTCATGTATGAAAAGTAAAAGTATTAATTGTGCAGTAAAAATGTTTAATAGTAAAACACTGATATTCCATATCAGTGTTTTACTATTAAACACGATGTTGTTGGATAAATGCATTCATGTTTATGTAGCATTTCACAGCTGTAGATGTTTATGGTTGCACTAATTTAAACTTCTTATTTTAATCTATACAGCAATGCATCTTATTCTATAAGATCCTCATATGTTTGTAGCGTCGCTGTCCTGTGAGAACCATGCACCTTTACAGAGTCAACTTTTCATGAGCTTAGAAAAACAGCCCCATTTTCAGCTGTGTTCCGATGCATTTTCCAGCTGATTTAAAGAGTGTATTTAGCTTAAGAAGAAGGAAAATGTTCGCAACACGCAAAATAACTCTTTATCATTTAGTTCATCACAGACATTCAAAATCAAAACACTGGACATGAACGGAATGAGAAATTGCAATCTGAAAAGTAACTAGTTAGAAGTGGAGTCAAAAGTACAATATTTCCCAAGTATACTCACATTTGCAGGCTCCTTAACTACAGTACTTGAGTAAAACACATTTATACTGAACCTTAAAAACATCCTGTATAACTGACAGTTCATTCATCCATCTCCCTAGACGTCCCAAAGTAACACAGTAATCCTCACCTGCCGCTCCGCCAGTGAAGCTGCCCAAGTGAAGCTGGTAACCAGCGTGCTCAGAACCGATGGAGAAGGAGGAGTATTGGGCGGACGCCGTCTCTCCCTCGTGGTCCTCGATGTCGACCCGCAGCTCGTTCTTCTTCCTCATAATCAACAGGAAGATGTTTTCCAGGCCTGTGAAGGCGCACAAAGACCTTGGTTCATTTCACCTCCCCGCACAGAGTCATTACTCTGTGTTTTACTTAACCTCTTCCACCTCAGACTGTCTCTCAAGTCCCACACAGCGACATAAGATGGAAAGCAGCGCAGGCCCCCATGTGTTTAATGTTGTTTTCCCTCAAGTACTTACCGAGCCAATATTCTCCGGCCACGTTCCCAAATCCAGTTTTATAGTGCTTCCAGGGCCTGAAGAAGTTTTCAGTCCCATCCATCCTCCTGTGAAATACCTGAGAGGGAAAATGGGAGGAAGAGAGAGAGATGTGAAAGGTTTACTAACTAACGTTACTATCCATTCTGTCAGCGAGACCTTTATAAATATGGACAGCCTCTCAGAAAAGGTTTGAGCGGCAACCAACTGAAATACATTTATTTACCATTGGACTATGTTTATATGTTTATATGTTATATGTTGTCTATTTTAAATTTTTAAGTGTTGCACTATTCACTTTATTTTCAGACAGTAGAGAAACATAATTTCAGGTCTTCTGTATGTTTGCACAAATGGAAGAAGTGACAATAAAACTGACTTTGACTTCGACTTTGACTGTGTTGACTCGTCAAGTCAAGTCAAGTCATCATGAGAAAATCTCCGCTGGAAGGCTTTCAGGTCCAAATGCTGGCCTTTAGAATGACACTGCAAACTCTTTTCTGTCAAAGCTGAGCTTTTTTAACTTTCACTGAGAGGAATCAATCTGTAGCCTAGTAGATAATATAATAACATAAAGTTAAAGCTGTGTCTGTTTCTGATACAACTTTTGGTGAAGAGTTGATATACCATGGAAATAAAACAGGAGCAGAACAGACATTCCCATTCAAATCAACGTAGCAGGATGGTCAGAGCGGCGGCCATTTTTATTGCCATTGCGTTGCCATTGTGACCGTTGTAGCCATGGATGTCTAAAGCAGTGTTTTTCAACCTTTTTTGAGGCCACCAACAACTAAAAAAGTTACAAAATGTCCCATTGTAGCATAATACAGCATATATGGTAGGTAATTATTGCGCTACCTACTGGCATGGAAGAGTATTTAATCACTAGGCCAGCCACTATATTGCAGGCTCAGACGCTCAACAATGGAAAATGATTTACGTAAACAATTTTTTTTGGGACCGATTACATTTTTTGGGACCGATTAAGTAAAATTGGACATTTTCCCACGGCACACCTGAGTATCTCTCACGGCACACTGGTGTGCCACGGCACAGTGGTTGAAAATCACTGGTCTAAAGGGCTGTCCGAACTCGGGCCAATGAACAGTATTGTTTTTTGTTTTTATCATTAAATTCACTTTTGATAATTTTTTAAGCGAGAAATCAACTGTGCCAATAGCCGATAGCTAGCCAGCCGGCCGGCCTCACAGGTCTCACTGGAGCTCTCTCAAGCACCTGCTGAGAGGCTGTGGCCCACGTCAAGTCTCAAGTCCTCATTCTTATAACTCAAATCTAACCAGAACCCAAGTCTTCACACTCTAGTTTGAACTCTAAGATCATCTGAATGAACCCCTCAGAGGTAAAAGATGAATGAACCGTTCCACACGCAGGTTTAAAAGGTCTAATTGAGGCTCACGCTCTGATAAAAATCAAATCAAATCTGAGGAGTACTGACGGTCCATCGGCCTCCGTCAGTGTCCATGTCACAGTAGACATTCAGCGGCGTGGTGGGGCCTCCTGGGTAGATGGTGTACACCCGACTGGAGCTGGTGTTGTCATGGCGAAGGATGTCATCGCAGTCGATGGGCATATGAAACTGGGAGTCGGAGTGAACGGAGGCCGCAAGAACCAGCACAGCCACGAGTAATGTCACCTGGATGTGAAAGAAAAGAAAAGAGGGATTAATGATATCTACACCTGCACAGTGATTTCCTGCTCTAATGGATGCATATCACAACAAAACATACTACATAGCAAACGTTAGGTGGAATGAAGAATTGTGTTATGTAACAAAATAAGGTTATTTCTAGGAAAAACTAATTAATTAATTAATTATTTGTGCACAATGATTCAATCACTGCTTTAGTGACAGCTCGTGGTACAATCCTTCAATCCGTTTGTGAGAATCTCAGCGGGATTTTCTTCCTTTAATTAAATTAAAGGGTACTCAATACGCAATGTATTAGAATCACCGTATGTGTATTATATAGTTTATTGTTCTGCATTGTATCATTCATACATATCTTTAGTGGTTTTTCATTTGTTTTCACAACTATCCTTCTCTGCAAAAACATTTCAAAGTATTTAAATAATGTGTGTGAAGTAAATAACAACTATTTTACTCTTTGTGTTCTTTCTTCTTCTTACTTCTCAATTAGTGTATGTATTGCATGGTTTCTCTGAACTGACGCTAGTACGAAAGAACAAGAAGATTCATCGATACTTAAGATACAAACACATCCACCTCCACTCCTGTACTTTAGCTGCTCTACAAGTCACGTGACTTGAGTTGAACAGAGTTACATCACTGGAAGCAAACACCATGTTACAACATGTGGGTTTTTCTCTGCTGAGTTATTCTGAACTCGTCTTACTGGATGTTTGAACTGCTGCCGCGCTGCGTTTATTATTAGTCCAGACCTGAACCTCTGGAGCAGAGGTCGTTGAATCAGGATTGATTTAACTATAATTCATTTTAAAACAGTCACAAAACATTGCAATCTATCTGCATCTATTTCCTGTGCTGTTTAGTTTGGCATTCTAATAGTTTATTTTAATTCACGCCTGCTGTTTGTTTCAGCAAGTTCGCAGATCTGACATCTGGAAACAGATAATATGTGTTCACTGGGGTTGAGAGGGCCTGTTAATGTGTAACGGACAATAAGTAACAACACTGCAAAGCCAACAATACAATCTTTAATATTAATCAACGACCCCAACCAGCAAGATTAAATTGTTAAATGGTTTAGGTAATCTATTAGAAATAACCTCAACTTCCTGCCTTCACACATCCATCTATAAATAACACAATGTTGACACTTTATTTTAGAAAACTATGAAACACAGACATTTGCTTCACTGAATAACATTTGTGGATTTTAACATAAACTAAGCGCTGTGGTTTTGGTTTTTGAAATCGTGACAATATAAAGCTGGTCCCACAGATATTACTAATTACTAGTATTATTATTACTAATGGCATTACTAACAATAATACTAATCATTAATATAATACATTCTTAATTAAAGCACACGATAAGAATGAGGCATTTCTTCACAAAGTAGAAAATAGGAGCAGCGTTTGTTTTTCATTATAAAATAAAAACGATTTGGTTTAAATGTTAAGAGAACCTGCAGCTCTCACCTGCATCATCATCATCATGGAGAGGAAGGTTGGTCTAAAATCTTGATGGGAAACAGGGCACTTTTGAACAGTTTGCGGAAGCATGTGACACTGATAAACTTTGTTTACACAGAACAATGTTGTTTATCATTATTACGCAAAGAGCCACAGAAGCTGAGGTCATGTTGTTGCCTCATTGGTTCCGGGAATGTCGTGGTTTTATTTGACAATCACACACAAATCCAGAAAGCAGTTGCATATTATCAATGCAGATATTTATATCTTTGATGGCTTTGAATTTAATAATAAATAAAAAAGGGAAATAAAATATGTATTTTTATTCAGAAAACTTAAATAAACATTTTAATGACGTGTGGAAAAAGTTAAATCTGAAAATTCTAAAAAACTTTGTGGGGGAGTTGAACTCATGACCTCAGTATTTCAAGTCCAGAGAGTAATACCTAATCTATCTGTCATTATCGCTAATCACTCATTTTACAGCGTAATTTAAATGCAAAACAAGGGAAAAATATGTTACGTGCATCTGCCCAAGAAAGTCTTGAAATAATAACAATTGCAAACAGCAGGAACAGGTTAGTTTTCAGTGCACACATTTTTATTAAATGTAGCTTAAAGCTCCATGCAGCAGACCCTGTCCTGTGTGGAAACTCCTCATGCCACCTTGAAAATACTCCCACACAGTCTCACGGCAGTTTGTGAAATTGTCACAAAATACAATCTGTCGGTTTGGTGCTGAGCAACATTTGGCTACAACGCAAAAGTTACATTTAGGCAACAACACCATTTTGTTAGGTTTAGGGAAACTGTCACAAACCCTTCACAACAACACCGGCGCAACATGTGGTGTCAAACATCAGACTCTTCCGCCTTCCCACACATCATAAGTGTTATTTCCTGATATGCAATACTACGCTACCTGCTCTGACCTTTTGCTCATGCGGATGCTTTTCATTTGTGTCCATCACAAATAAAGGATCCTATTTGACATTTTCCTTGGCATTTTTTATTTTTTATGCTGAGCAACGGATATATTTTACTTCACACAATGAATTCCTAAGCGTTTTAACTCTTGACCTTCTCCGACGTTGACGTATACGGTCTTTGCATAGCCGGAGGTGTTTTTTTTTACAAAAGACAAAGCACTTATCAAAAGGCTGTTGGGGCCCGCCAGGGTTGAACCATATCACATTATGCATTTGTGATTTTCGTGGAGAGAACATCTGAAGACAGAGCTGAGAGGAGGAGCGCTCCGTGTGTTGACCTCAGGATCGAATATGTTCGTGAATGATGTGTCTCTGCAGGCTTCACATGACCGTGACCTATATTTCCTGGACATCACAGGCTATAGTCAAACTGGAGGGGATCCCACCGCTGCAGACCCAAAACACTGGAGGCATTATCCTGTGCATGCCACGAGGCCTGATGGCTCAGAGAGGACGGGAATAGAAAGCTGTCTGGGCTGTACCTTCAAACCTGGATAAGCAGCGGAAAAAGGATCAGTATTTTATAGCTTTTAATCAGTTTTTAAAAGCACAAAAGTGGGATCACCAATGCCGTGAGGATTTATCTTCTCGTGGCCGACAGACTGCCATTTGCAACTACTTGAGACCGTGACACCAAAAAGAGTCTTCAGTGGTGGCCCGTTTATTGGAACTAGACAGGAAGCTAAAATGGCACCTCAACGTGTGTGTGGTTTTGCATCCTTTTTTTAATCAAGATGCTATCTCACTAGGAAGACATCACTTCCTAGTTCTGCAGCTTTTCTTCTGCCGTGAAGACGGAAGCCGTTCAGCGAAAACTACTTTTAGACATCCTCACTGGCACAGACAGATTAGTGCTGCAGGTATTTCATCCTCTCTTCGTTGGACTCTTACTGTTTCGATGCTGGATTGTTTTATATATACGGGCTGAAAATAACCAACTGATACTGATAATCTACAAGCATTAATATTCATAATCATACGGTCAGCTGACCATTAAGTAGCATACATAATACGGAGTTGATGGTACAAAACAACATTGATTTGAAACCATCCATTTTCTCCTTCAAGTTTCTTCAACTTGATCTTTTCGACAAGAAGATTTGTAATTTTATTTGGGTTCACCTCTGTTAGATCAACCAGACACACAATGAGTGACCAAGCAGCAGAGGAAGTGACTTCATCCTTCAATCAGTCATCAGTTACGAACCAGACCATCTGTGCTCAGGTGGACAGCTCAGCCGACCTCTTCTTCATGGTGGTCCAAGGTCTCGTGTTTCTGGTGAGTTTCAACAATTCAGATCAATTTCCTTCTTCAACACAACACACACAAGTGTCAGTCTGTTCAGATGAGTTTTTTAGTGAGAGGAAACATTTTGAGGAAATTACATCTTCAGGAAATTACACTTCCGACTGACTTGTGTAAAAGATGTATGCTTTTAAATAACAATATTTTTGGGGGAATTTTATTCCCTCATTGGGTCGAAAACTATCATTTTATGTTCATCAGGTCAAATCCAAAATTCTTTTGACTCACTGCAAATGTTGCAAATTGTAAATCTCTCCATCCTCACCATGTTTCCTCTCCAGGTGGGTCTCCCCCTCAACGGCTTCATCGTGAGTTTTTACTTCTGCCGAGTTCAGCAGAAGACATCCAGCAGCATCACGGTCTACCTGAAGAACTTGGTAGCCGCCGATTTCCTGTGCTGCCTCTGTCTCCCAATCCGCATCGCCAAATACGTGAGCAGCTCCTTCACCCTCCACTCGCTCCACTGCAACGCTGGCCGCTTCCTTCTGTTCCTCAACATCTACGCCAGCATCTTGTTCATGGGCTACATCGCCGCTAACAGGTTGGCCAGTTTGAATCTCCGAACACCACATGTCATCCTAGTCAGCTCTGATGTGTAATTAGCTACCGCCACAAAGTATTGTCCGTCCTTCAAGTAGGATTCAAACCAGTTAAATGCTGCGCCAGAGAGTCCTACCCAGAGTTTCAGTATGTCTAGTAGTATGCAATGATCGACCGTGTCGAATGCAGCACTGAGATCCAGTAATACTAAGAACAGATGAAGACTCCTGTCTGTGCAATGAGAAAATAAGCTAATAGGGAAAAATAATTGTAATACATGTAGTCTATTTGTGAAAAACAATTACATTACAAAAATGTGTATTTGTGTGCAGATTCCAATTCTTTAGGTCCTACTCTTTCCAAAAAGGTGTCTTATTAGTATGTGGGCTGAACCATACAGTTTGAAAAATTCGGGGACCACTCGAGGAGGCATTTTTGGGGAATCTGGCTCATATCATGCTGGATGTTCACAGTTATGATCAAAATATCCTCCTGGGAACTGAGGGGAAATAGTGTCTTCCAAATTCAGATTTTTTTTGTGATTTCCTACCTATTTACAGTTAAAAAAAACATCTTACAATTTAGACTTTTTGAAAATTATTTAAATTTTTAATTTTACAGCATGTCCACTGTAGTGGACCACAGGACAATTTTCGTGTAAAAAGACAGCCAAATATAGAAGATAAAAAACTAACAAATTATGGCTATAGAGTGATATTAAACCGATAATACATTCAACTGGATTATAAAACAAAATAAGTCTTCATCTTTGAATGAATGCTGCTAAATCTTCAAATACTTTGTTGTCAATGTACTTGAAAAAGTACTGAATTGGACTCCAGTCTGCACGGGTTGTAGAGTCATCTTGACAGTATGGAAGCCCAGGTAGAACAGGTGTGAATCTATTATGATGGAAAATAACACCATTAAATGAAAGCTAATAACAGGAATAATAATTAAACCTCACACAAATCTATTTAGATTAAATGCAGTCAGGTCGTGTGCATCATTGGGATCAAACATCGGCCTACGTGCTGCTCCTGGCCCACAGAGGACCACGTCTTTCCTGCTCATCCCTGTCTGTCGCTCAGTCTGTCTGCTCATCTGAGCCTTCTGTATCTTCTGTTTCTTCTTCTTCTCCTTCTTCTTCGTCCTCACTAGGCTCAAACTCATCCTCATCTCTCATCATCTGAACGCTCCAAATCTGATTCTCCCTCAACTATCTGGTACAGCATCCTTTATGCTCGAGTTCTTTCTCCGACAACAATGTTAAGTCATTGCCTACTGAGCTTCATATAGGGCCAAAGACACAAATGAGTTTCAGCTGAGGCCACTTAGGCCCTGTTCCCTGAGCCGCTCCTCCCCTCCCCCTCTGCAGCTGAGCCTAACCACACCCCAAGCCACCACACCCCCATTTTTGGGGGCTCTGGGGTTCAGAGTGGAAGAAGAGTGATTCTTCATCAAATCGCCACGTCAAACACACAAATTCTCAGATTCCACTTGAGGGCACCAGGAGGTGAATGCTGAACTCAAAACTGTTATCCACTGAAATCCTCCCTGTCCTCTGCAGGTATCTGAAGGTCGTTCAACCTTTAGGAACTCACATCCTGCAGACGGTGCGGGCCGCTCACATCATCTCCACGGCGACCTGGGTTTTCCTCCTGGCCGTGACGGGCATCTTCACCATCCTGTCGTTCCACACCCAGAAACCTTCCACCCCTGTCCTGGAGAGATGTGACGAGTCGCACAACGGTCAGTTCAGCTTGCTGCTCACGATCGTGCAAACCGGCTGCACCGCCATGTTCCTGTCTGTCCTCGTCTCCCTGATCTTCTTCTACTACAGCACCTCCCGCCGGGTGTCGCTGGCGCAGCAGAGGCTGCCGGCGTCCTCCAGCTGCACAAAGCTGGCAAAGTCTCGCAGGAACATGTTAGTGCTGGTCAGCGTCTTCTGCTTTTGCTTTGTCCCCTACCACCTGGTTTGCCTCCCCAAAGTGTTGCTGTGGTGTTCAAGCGGCAATTTCCTCTACTACATGAAGGAGGTCGCCGTCATCATGTCAGTCCTCAATGTCTGCCTGGACCCACTCATCTACTTCATCCTCTGCAAGAAGTTCAGGGCCCAGTTTAGGCTGTTTGGAAAATGATGATTACTGTTTGTAACAGTTGAAAAGCCAATAATGTCAATGTAACAGATTACTTAATAATTGCAAATAATGTAATGATAACATAACTGGTCATTATTAGTAATAATTCCACATAACGCAATAACTTTTATTACAAAAAGGTGAGTTGGCATTATAAACGAATACCATAATTGTGAATAATTTAAGAAAGATTTTAATAAATAATTTTAATAATAAGAAGAAATTATAATATAACTTGTAAATGCATAATGAATTCAATGTAATAAATCCACATAATGCAATAACCATTGTTAAAAAAAGAGTAAGGAATCATTTTAAACTAATATCATAATTGTCAATAATGTAAGAACGATTTTTACAAAAACTATTAATGCAATTTTTCGTATTATGATTGTAAACAATGACAATGCATTAATTCCAAATATTTAAAGATAAAACAATGAATAATGTAAAACATAAAAAATGGCACATGCTGTCACAAACAACACAAAACAAAAGATAATGCAATAATTGCAAGTCATATTTTTTAACTGCACATGAAGTGAATGTAAAAAAAAAAGAAATAAAACGTCTAATGTAATAACTGCTTCAAATGAAACATTCACCATATAAAGTCCTTGCTTGTTTCTGATTGATCGATTAAAGTACATTATAATTTCAGTGTCAATTTAAATTCCTAATTTTCTGACCAACACAAAGGTGGCGGGAACTGAAAATGAATTTATGACTTCAGCAGGGAGGCTGGGACTATGTGTAAAAGTCTTGTCATCGCATCACAACTAATCCTGCGGGGAACACGGATGTCTGTGCCAAAACTTTATGACAATCCATCCCATAGCTTTTGAGACATTTCTCTAAAACCCTACAAATGCCAAACAAATGTCACTCGGACTCATCGTCTGAGTGTCTGTACACAATGTGTCCATTGCTTTGGAAGCTTTATAAGCTATTCAAGATTAAAGCTTATGTTTAAATGTCTATGGTTATGCTCCTTCCCTGCTCAATTAATGCATTATTAATAGACACCAGCACACCAGTAGAGAGAACACACAGGCCTCAGTCTTCTCTGTTCGAGGAGCAATGTGAGGGCCAGTCCCAATCTCCACCCTTACGGACTCACGGACTTTGAGGCGCGCTACCGCGAAGTCCTTGAGGGTTTAGGGGTGTCCCATTGTCACATCATAGAGTGCTCGAGGGCTCTCTGTAGACATTTTGAGCCCTTTATGATCCCTTTCCGTAAGTCAGCATTAGATGCTGACTTTGCCTAAGGGAATTACCCACAGTTCATAGCAATGTGACGTTAAACACGCAGTTCCCAATGGAAGCATGAAGACGTAAAAAAAAAAAAAGGTAAACAAAGAGACACGTGGGCGTTCAGCCCGATAAAATAAATTTACACTACAACATTGCTGATTAAAGATGGGCCATAAAAACACATGAAATCAGAGGAATGCAAGCAGAAAATATATATAATAATATTTTTTTACGTTCATCAAACATTTCGTTTTGACAAAAACGAGTAAAGGAAAAAAAATCTCGTGAGGAAGACGTTCAAATCATTGAATAAAAAGTATAAAATAAATCCACAATTGCGTTCCATATCAGTGCGCACTTAAAATAACAGGTAGATTTAAATTGCGCGACCATTAGTTGTCATTTCAAGCTTGACAGTTACCAAACATGTTTCGTGTAAAGTTTGATATTTTGGGGGGAATGACTTTTGATGAGGATATCAGCGGTGAATAATGTATTTGTGGTCCCTGTTTCTGCTGTACAGTCAAACGTTGATACGGCTCACAATCAGGAGAGCAGAGCAGATAACGCTCTGAGAGCAGACTAGTTAGCGGGGAGCGAGTGCATCAAACCGGAAACTAAGATGAGGAATGAAAAGGGTTTGATCACAAAATTGTGATAATTTCCAGTGAGAGATAATTACGTCGGTAATTTCCCGACGCGAGGCAAGTTCTCTAAACATCATGGAGGAGAAAAATGACGGAGAAAAGACGGACAGAAGCAGCGAGAGCACTTCTTTACATCGGTGGCTGAGTGTCCTCCACCCTGCTTTCAACCGGCCTGGCAGTCAGTTTTATAGAAAATAGTCCCGTATGTGCCGCCTTACACATACGGGACTATTTTCTCTGTCGCTGAAATGCGATACACAACGTTTGGTGGCTACAACTATTTTGTGCTGAAAGGGAGCTTATTATGCCTATTTATAAAGTCGCAGGTAACCGTATTATAAAAGCAATAAGGTACTCGAGGCAGTACTGTATCTACAATAATGTACTGTTCAAGGGTGTTGTTAACAACACCCTTGAACAGTACATTATTGTAGATACAGTACTGCCTCGAGTACCTTATTGCTTAATTATTCACAGCCTCACAAAATATCGAATTGTGTCCTCCTTTTTGGTGTTATGGATATGGTCACCCTAACAGACTCTCACACTCAGCCACTTAGCAGCTTTTTTTTTTTTTTTTCACACTTTCAAAAACTTTATCAACAAAACGCAGCACCCGGTGGGCAAATGAACAGGCTCGTTCGAAAGAGCTGCGCCTCGCCTGGAATTCAGACGAGAGGAGGCGGGAGCAGCAGGGGGCGGAGTCAAAAAACTGTGGTCAAGTCAGACAGTTTTCAAAGTATACACAGTATAGTCACAGAAAAAAATACTTCCTGTTAGTTCCGAACTTTAGGCTTCTTGTAGTTTACAGATCACGTTTGGATTTATTCATATGTGTTTATAAATATATATATTTATGTATAAATTTGTGTGTAGCTGCATCCTTTGTTCTTTTTATGTCTGCCTGTGAAATACATTACTAATGGTTTTATGTGTGTTATATAAATAAGATTTTGTATTATCAACCACACAAGATATGTTTTTAGATTAAGCATGAGACAAATAGTCAACAATCCAGTGTTAAGTATTACAACTACACATAAAATAAGGATTTTCTACAACACGTGTTTGCTGTCAGATCTAAGAGCCAATCAGCTCTCTGATGTGGCGAGGCGTTTCCCATCATGCACTGCGCCACACAGTCGGTGGAGAGCTACTCCAGTGCCTGGCTTGGAAGTCGGGGGCTGCCTTGCTCTCGTGAGATTATCGTTGACCACGTGTGCATGACGTCAGAGCAAATCGGGATCAAGTCAGACTAAAATCCAACCGGCATGCATTGCGCGCCGATCGGTGGCGATCGATTCTGCGCAGAAGTGGCTCATCTTGAACGAACCTATTATTGTCAATCACCAATCACCTCCGGTCTTTGCATAGCCGGAGGTGTTTTTTTTTTTTTACAAAAGACAAAGCACTTTCTCAAAAGGTTGTTGGGGCCCGCCAGGGTTGAACCATATCACATTATACATTTGTGATTTTCGTGGAGAGAACATCTGAAGACAGAGCCGAGAGGAGGAGCGCTCCGTGTGTTGAACTCAGGATCAAATATTTTCGTGACTGATGTGTCTCTGCAGGCTTCATATGACCGTGACCTATATTTCCTGGACATCACAGGCTATAGTCAAACTGGAGGGGATCCCACCGCTGCAGACCCAACACACTGAAGGCATTATCCTGTGCATGCCACAAGGCCTGATGGCTCAGCGAGGATGGGGATAGAAAGCTGTCAGGGCTGTACCTTCAAACCTCGATAAGCAGCGGAAAAAGGATCAGTAGATTTTTTTTTTTTAAAGCACAAAAGTGGGATCACCAATGCCGTGAGGATTTATCTTCTCATGGCCGACAGACTGCCATTGCAACTACTTGAGACCGTGACACCAAAAATAGTCTCCAGTGTAATTGTGGCCCGTTTATTGGAACTAGACAGGAAGCTAAAATGGCATGTGTGTGGTTTTGTATCCTTTTTAAATCAAGATGCTATCTCACTAGGAAGGCATCATTTCCTAGTTCTGCAGCTTTTCTTCTGCCGTGAAGACGGAAGACGTACAGCGAAAACTACTTTTAGACATCTTCACTGGCACAGACAGGTTAGTGCTGCAGGTATTTCATCCTCTCTTCGTTGGACTCTTACTGATTCGATGCTGGATTTTTTTATATGGGCTGAAAATAAGCAAATGATGCTGATAATCTACAAGCGTTAATATTCATAATCATACGGTCAGCTGACCATTAAGTAGCATACATAATACGGAGTTGATGGTACAAAACAACACTACATTGATTTGAAACCATCCATTTTCTCCTTCAAGTTTCTTCAACTTGATTTTTTCGACAAGAAGTTTTGTAATTTTATTTGGGTTCACCTCTGTTAGATCAACCTGACACACAATGACTGACCAAGCAGCAGAGGAAGTGACTTCATCCTTCAATCAGTCATCAGTTACGAACCAGACCATCTGTGCTCAGGTGGACAGCTCAGCCGACCTCTTCTTCATGGTGGTCCAAGGTCTCGTGTTTCTGGTGAGTTTCAACAATTCTGATCAATTTCCTTCTTCAACACAACACACACAAGAGTCATTCTGTTCAGATGAGTTTTATGAGTTTTTTTGTGAGAGGAAACATTTTGAGGAAATTACATCTTCAGGAAATTACACTTCTGACTGACTTGTGTAAAAGATGTATGCTTTTAAATAACAATATTTTTTGGGGAATTTTATTCCCTCATTGGGTCGAAAATTTTCATTTTATGTTCATCAGGTCAAATCCAAAATTCTTTTGACTCACTGCAAATGTTGCAAATTGTAAATCTCTCCATCCTCACCACGTTTCCTCTCCAGGTGGGTCTCCCCCTCAACGGCTTCATCGTGAGTTTTTACTTCTGCCGAGCTCAGCAGAGGACATCCAGCAGCATCACGGTCTACCTGAAGAACTTGGTAGCCGCCGATTTTCTGTGCTGCCTCTGTCTCCCAATCCGCATCGCCAAATACGTGAGCAGCTCCTTCACCCTCCACTCGCTCCACTGCAACGCTGGCCGCTTCCTTCTGTTCCTCAACATCTACGCCAGCATCTTGTTCATGGACTACATCGCCGCTAACAGGTTGGCCAGTTTGAATCTCCGAACACCACATGTCATCCTAATCAGCTCTGATGTGTAATTAGCTACCGCCACAAAGTATTGTCGGTCCTTCAAGTAGGATTCAAACCAGTTAAGTGCTGCGCCAGAGAGTCCTACTCAGAGTTTCAGTCTGTCTAGTAGTATGCAATGATCGACCGTGTCGAATGCAGCACTGAGATCCAGTAATACTAAGAACAGATGAAGACTCCTGTCTGTGCAATGAGAAAATAAGCTAATAGGGAAAAATAATTGTAATACATGTAGTCTATTTGTGAAAAACAATTACATTACAAAAATGTGTATTTGTGTGCAGATTCCAATTCTTTAGGTCCTACTCTTTCCAAAAAGGTGTCTTATTAGTATGTGGGCTGAACCATACAGTTTGAAAAACTCGGGGACCACTCGAGGAGGCATTTTTGGGGAATCTGGCTCATATCATGTTGGATGTTCATAGTTATGATCAAAATATCCTCCTGGGAACTGAGGGGAAATAGTGTCTTCCAAATTCAGATTTTTTTTTGTGATTTCCTACCTATTTACAGTTACCTATTAAAAGACAGCCAAATATAGAAGATACAAAAACTAACAAATTATGGCTATAGAGTGATATTAAACCAATAATACATTCAACTGGATTATATTATGAATCTATTATGATGGAAAATAACACCATTAAATGAAAGCTAATAACAGGAATAATAATTAAACCTCACACAAATCTATTTAGATTAAATGCAGTCAGGTCGTGTGCATCATTGGGATCAAACATCGGCCTACGTGCTGCTCCTGGCCCACAGAGGACCACGTCTTTCCTGCTCATCCCTGTCTGTCGCTCAGTCTGTCTGCTCATCTGAGCCTTCTGTATCTTCTGTATCTTCTGTTTCTTCTTCTTCTTCTTCTTCGTCCTCACTAGGCTCAAACTCATCCTCATCTCTCATCATCTGAACGCTCCAAATCTGATTCTCCCTCAACTTTTTGGTACAGCATCCTTTATGCTCGAGTTCTTTCTCCGACAACAATGTTGAGTCATTGCCTACTGAGCTTCATATAGGGCCAAAGACACAAATGAGTTTCAGCTGAGGCCACTTAGGCCCTGTTCCCTGAGCCGCTCCTCCCCCTCTGCAGCTGAGCCTAACCACACCCCAAGCCACCACACCCCCATTTTTGGGGGCTCTGGGGTTCAGAGTATAAGAAGAGTGATTCTTCATCAAATCGCCACGTCAAACACATAAATTCTCAGATTCCACTTGAGGGCACCAGGAGGTGAATGCTGAACTCAAAACTGTTATCCACTGAAATCCTCCCTGTCCTCTGCAGGTATCTGAAGGTCGTTCAACCTTTAGGAACTCACATCCTGCAGACGGTGCGGGCCGCTCACATCATCTCCACGGTGACCTGGGTTTTCCTCCTGGCCGTGACGGGCATCTTCACCATCCTGTCGTTCCACACCCAGAAACCTTCCACCTCTGTCCTGGAGAGATGTGACGAGTCGCACAACGGTCAGTTCAGCTTGCCGCTCACGATCGTGCAAACCGGCTGCACCGCCATGTTCCTGTCTGTCCTCGTCTCCCTGATCTTCTTCTACTACAGCACCTCCCACCGGGTGTCGCTGGCGCAGCAGAGGCAGCCGGCGTCCTCCAGCTGCACAAAGCTGGCAAAGTCCCGCAGGAACATGTTAGTGCTGGTCAGCGTCTTCTGCTTTTGCTTTGTCCCCTACCACCTGGTTTGCCTCCCCAAAGTGTTCCTGTGGTGTTCAAGCGGCAATTTCCTCTACTACATGAAGGAGGTCGCCATCATCATGTCAGTCCTCAACGTCTGCCTGGACCCACTCATCTACTTCATCCTCTGCAAGAAGTTCAGGGCCCAGTTTAGGCTGTTTGGAAAATGATGATTACTGTTTGTAACAGTTGAAAAGCCAATAATGTCAATGTAACAGATTACTTAATAATTGCAAATAATGTAATGATTGTCAGGAGGGGGGGGAACGAGAGAGGACCCAAACGCCAGAGCAACGGCTGAAAGTAAAATTTAATCGAACAAAACCAGACTCCGAAACAAAAAGACGATGCAAGACTTTACATGGTAACAGACAGGGGAAAAACCAGGACAATCCGACAAGGGGACAGGAGACAGACAGGGCTTAAATACAAGAGGGTAACGAGGAACAGGTGGAAACACTGAGGGCAGCACAGGTGCAAGGAATACACAATCAGGGAACAGGGCAGACAGACAATCACCGACAATCACAGGGGAGGAAGTGCAGGAACACAGAGGACACCCAAGACAAGGACTTCACAATAAGACAGGACACCTAGACAAACCAACATCATGACAATGATAACATAACTGGTCATTATTAGTAATAATTCCACATAATGCAATAACTTTTATTACAAAAAGGTGAGTTGGCATTATAAACGAATAACATAATTGTGAATAATTTAAGAAAGATTTTAATAAAAACTAATAAGAAGAAATTATAATATAACTGGTAAATGCATAATGAATTCAATGTAATAAATCCACATAATGCAATAACCATTGTTAGAAAAAGAGTAAGGAATCATTTTAAACTAATATCATAATTGTCAATAATGTAAGAACGATTTTTACAAAAACTATTAATGCAATTTTTCGTATTATGATTCTAAACAATGACAATGCATTAATTCCAAATATTTAAAGAATGAACAATGAATAATGTAAAACATAAAAAATGGCACCTGATGCCACAAACAACACAAAAAAAAATGTTTTAACTGCACATGAAGTGAATGTAAAACAATGAAATAAAACTTCTAATGTAATAACTGCTTCAAATGAAACATTCACCATATAAAGTCCTTGCTTGTTTCTGATTGATCGATTAAAGTACATTATAATTTCAGTGTCAATTTAAATTCCTAATTTTCTGAAAATGAATTTATGACTTTCCAGCAGGGAGGCTGGGACTATGTGTAAAAGTCTCGTCATCGCATCACAACTAATCCTGCGGGGAACACGGATGTCTGTGCCAAACTTCATGACAATCCATCCCATAGTTTTTGAGACATTTCTCTAAAAACCTACAAATGCCAAACAAATGTCACTCGGACTCATCGTCTGAGTGTCTGTACACAATGTGTCCATTGCTTTAGAAGCTTTAGAAGCTATTCAAGATTAAAGCTTATGTTTAAATATCTAAGGTTATGCTCCTTCCCTGCTCAATTAATGCATTATTAATAGACACCAGCACACCAGTAGAGAGAACACACCGGCCTCAGTCTTCTCTGTTCGAGGAGCAATGGAACGGTCTAACACAATTGAAAGTACAACTCAATGTTAATGTTTTTAATAAAGGTCTTAAATCATGGCTAAAAGAGATACAACATTGTTCACACACCATTGTAACACACAATTGTACTTTCTGTGTCTATCTATGTATGTATTTGTGGGTGTATTCTCTTTTTTTATTTTATCTTATTTTATAAAAAATATTTAAAAAAAGCCTCCTGTGGACAGGTGTTGTAAATTAGCGTTTCGCTACAAACACTCAACACAGTGCATCTGTTTTTTTGTGCATATAGATGTATGTTAGAATTATAATGCCACTGTGATGTCCATATCAAATAAAGTCTAAAAAGATGAAGTGTTATGTGAATATGTAATGTTTCAGTCTGCATCAGAAATAGTGGACCAACAGACGAACAATCTCAATAACCACCATTATCTTAACATATACTGTATATTGTGTTTTATTTGACTTTAATACAACAAGAGAAGAGACACTGTGCAATGAGACAGGAGCACAGTTACATTTCCTCTCCTCCGATCTTCCTTTAACAGCACAGTTACAGCACAGTTATTACTCTTCTCTAACACAGAGAGAAATATCTAACCCAGGGCCTTTGCTGAATGATGAACCAAGAGAAGGCCAATGATGGTCAATCTTTCTTCTGTTCTCATATATTTCTCCGTCTTCTCTCTTCCTTCTTTTTATCTCAATCTTTGTGTCAGGTGGCGCATTGGTTCAGAGAAAAAGAGAGAGAGAGAGAGAGAGTTGTAGCTGCTGATCATCTGCCAGGTTTTGTTCCCGTCGACATATAATCCATGTTAATAAATGGCTTTTGAGGTCATCGCGATATAGCCGGAGGGAAAGTAGAAGAGATAGAAGAGAGGAGGCTTCTTGGTGAGCGAGAGCTTTGAACAGGGGGTTTATTCTGATATGTGGACAAAAGTATGTGGACACGTGAACATTCATTACACATGTGATTGTTCCACGAGATTTGGGAATAAATAAATGCATTATTTAACATGTATTTATTTTAGTTAAATCAACGCAGCACACCTTTTTAAAAAATCACCTATTTTTAGGCCTCTTCCTCGAAAATTGCACACCCAAACTAAAAAGGGTGTATCTCTGGTTTGGTACATTTGTTCATGTACCAAACCATATATTTCACTTGTATATTACTTATGGTGTTAAATACATCCAAATACAGCAGTTTGGGTATTTTTTCATGAAACAAGCTATAATTTACAGTTTTATGTAACAATTGCTAGGTCTGCCCCCTAGGGGGGGATTGGTTTTTAAAAGGTTAAAAAGCAACGATGGTCAAATTGTGTTATTCATATTATATTATTCTTATTATCACCCTTAGTTTGCTGGATACAAAAATAAATGGAAAATGTAACATTCCAACAAGGAACTTTATTGACTTATTTCTGATTAATGCTTAATAAAAAATAAAAATAAAGGTTCATAGAGCCCTAACAACCTCCCAAATTAAACTGAAACAATAAAAGCTAGAGGGGACAAAAATAGGATTTCGAAAGTGAGTTGGACATAATTTAATTGTTGAATTGCTTGTCTTTGTCGTCGTAAACACATGAAATATAGCCAAGACGAGCTGGCATTGAAACAAATGACTGAAGACCTCTCTCCATCCCTCACGCGTGAGATGAACCAATCCGACTGGTTTTGTTTCCGGTTCCTAACCTCTATTTCGTCTTCTTCTCTACGGCCTTAAAATTCACTTTGAATGGAAACACAGCGATAGCAGTGATTTATTTTGATCTGATCCATATTATATTCAGCTGCTAAATGCTGCACTTCGTTCTGTCTGATGCTTAGTGCTGACCAAGTCGCTGAAAACAGGAACAATGAGACCGTGAGACTGAACCAAAACAGTGAATTTACGGACTTAAAAACAAAACAATGAGCTAAAAGACACCAAAATGTCATGTGACCCATTGTCAACACAAAAATATTGATTATAACCAGGGCCGGCTCTAGCCCTTTGGTTGCCCTAGGCGAGATTGAGTTTTGCGCCCCCCACAGACACACAATACTTTACATCACTGAAGAGACATATATTAACTTAACTGCTTTACTTTGCATAGCAGTTTTTCACCCACTTATAATTCTACTCAGAATCAGAATCAGAATCAGAAACCGTTTATTTGCCAGGAATGTTTTCACACAAACGAGGAATTTTTTGAGGTGGAAGGTGCATACATTGGACATGGACATGGGACGTAAGACGAGACAAACAACAATCAACAATCAACAATCAATGAAAACAACAGTGCAATTGGTATTAAAATATGTGTAAGATAAGCAAGTGCTCAGTCAACAGATACGTTAATGTGAATGTACGTTAAAGTGACATGTGTATTTAAGTTAAAGTGTATGTTAAAGTGACGAGTGTTTAAGTATGCGGTGTGCAGAGGAGTGAATGGTAAAGAGAAATAAAAATAAAGAAGAGAAAATAAAAATAAAAGTAAAAATTAAGAGTTAAAATTAAAAATTAAAAATTAAAATAGCTGGGGGTGACAGAGACAGAGACAGTCAGTGGGGGACCCGAGCCCCATTGATGTACTATTCTACATTGCAGTTCAACAATAAATGGTGCATGGACAACAAACACCAGAATAGTTTCAGAACATTTTCTTTTTTATTATTTTAAATAATTTATTACACACTCAAAGTTAGGATTAAATTAACTCCATAAACTGTGCAAAACACTCTTTTTTTTCAAATATGTTTATTGAACAAACCTATCCTTGACTTTCTTTTCCTCTTCTTCCTTTTTTCGTCCCTGTGCTCCAGATGGTTTAGACCGCTTCATTTTTGCAAATGTCACGGGCCAGTCAAAGTGGCCGCGCAATAGATTTTTCAGATCGCGCACATTTTTCAGACCGCACAAACGATTTTTTTTTTTGGAGTGAGCCATCTTTACAATAGAAGATCTTTGATGTGACGTGTCGAGTCTTGGCCAATCAGCGTCCCGTTTTATCGACAAAAAATTCAGATTTTTGGCCGAGTTGTTGTCATCTCCGTAATAGAACATCTTTGATGTGACGTGTCTTGGCCAATCAGCGTTAAGACGTTTACAGCGCCCGTTTCTCAATATGCGTGTCTCTCTGTACTTGATGAGAAAACTCACAGCTGAATCGTCCCTGCTCGCGGGAGCCAGCGCCACCCCCCGGTCACGTGGTCGCGAATTGCTCACAGTGCTGAAATGTGCGCTGTGAAGGCGCCCCCAACCCATTTGTCGCCCTAGCCAGTCGCCTAGTTCGCCTATAGCAATCGCCGGCCCTGATTATAACAGCATTACATCATTTTGACCATAATGCATGCTGTAGCTTTATGATTTTAGTTTCTCTGATGAAAATAAAGACTAATCACATGTGCAAATGATTTGTTAACGGGCTTAGTTGCGTTGCGTGTGTCTAAATGTGGATTCAAGGTCAGAGGGTCTCGGGGACCATATGTTCACAGTTTTTAGCGGCTGTGCCAAAGAAGAGGGCCAAAGAGAGAGGAGCCGACTGAGTGTGACTGCTTTTGGCTCGTGTGCTTATGAATGAGCGTCTCTCTCAACACAAAACACACAAACACAAACGAGCACACAGCGACAGATGTTTGTCAACGAAACAACGGGAGAAACCCTCAGCGCTGCAGCGTTCCTCTGCACCACTGGATGGCACTGCTCCTCCTCTCTCGTCTCTCCCTCTCTCCCTCCCTCCCTCCCTCCCTCCATGCACTCCTCTTCTCTCTCGCCCTTTCCCTGTGTCTCCTCATCTTGTGTAGGAGGAAGATTAAAATCGCCAGAGAGCACGACGAGGATTACCAGATCGATATCGGAGACAATCTCTTTCTCCCATCTCTTTTACATGGTCTATCCCTTCCATTTCCATCTGCTCTCTGCGTCTGTCACTCACTCGCTCTCTGTGGTTAATTTGTGTTTTCACCCTCTGCCCTTCAAGTCACTTATTGCTTTTGGGTACATAGGGTAAAACCAGAGAGCGAGAGAGAGACACACACACACACACACACACACACACACACACACAGAGAGAGAGAGAGAGAGAGAGAGAGAGAGAGAGAGAGAGAGAGAGAGAGAGAGAGAGAGAGATAGAGAGAGAGAGAAAGAGAGAAGGGATTGAGGGGACAGATAAGCAGAACGACATGCCGAAACATTGGAAAGAAAGAGACAGATACAGCTGTGAGGCGGAGATGAAGATGAGAGATTCTGTTTCCTTTCCCGCCACAGATACTATTGATCCACCGTGACCTGCTTCCACACACAGTCAGAATATGCAAAGCTGTTAATTCATCACACCTCGGCACACAGGCTAAGCCGAGGCGCGGCCCGCTTCATACACGGACACAGGAATCGTAGCTGAGTAACCGATGATAAAAAATAAAAAATAAATAAAAAACGTAGAGGTATCACTCTGCCCTCTCAGACAGACTGAAGTATGAGGAGGAGAGGAGAGGAGAGGAGAGGAGAGGAGAGGAGAGGAGAGGAGAGGAGAGGAGAGGAGAGGAGAGGAGAGGAGAGGAGAGAGGAGACGTGAAAAAGACAGAAATAAACGCAGGTGCACAGATCCAGACATGTTTAAAATAAGTGGGAGCGAGGAACCTTGTTTGTTTAGTTCCTGAGTACACAGAGATTGGTAGATTAAATCCTACAAAAAGAAGATTAGTCAATAAATTCAGGTAAACACTCGTATGTGAGCGAGTGTGTGTGTGTGTGTGTGTGTGTGTGTGTGTGTGTGTGTGTGTGTGTGTGTGTGTGTGTGTGTGTGTGTATGTGTGTGTGTGAAAGAGACAAGGGAGGTGGCAGACTCATCTTTTATGTATGAGTGTTTGTTTAGCTGCACTTGCAGCTGTGCCTGGGTTACTTCCCATCTCAGTCACACACAGCTGACTAATAAACCCTCTCACCACGTTTAAACACACCACTCGACTTCAACTCCCATTAAAACTGTCTGAATGTCACTATATTTACCAAATAGTATGTCCAAAACAATGCATCATTCAGACGAAATGAATAAAGAAAAAAAGCATCTACGTCTCGTGTGAAACAAAAAACATGAAATATTCTCTTTAGGTTAGCTGATTTATTCACATTAATGGACTTGTTTCTTTGCTTGTGCATGCTTTTTTCTCTTTTTTTCCGCATGGGAACAGAATGTTTGTGCGTGTGTGTGTGTGTGTGTGTGTGTGTGTGTGTGTGTGTGTGTGTGTGTGTGTGTGTGTGTGCGTGTGTGTGCACATGCGTGTGTGTGTGTGTCTATACATGTTTACTCGGACAGTGTGCCTCACAATCATCTGTTCCCGACCAAACACACATTTCCTGTATCCAACTGAGATCCAAGCTGGCCACAAGTGTGTGCACACACACACACACACACACACACACACACACACACACACACACACACACACACACACACACACACACACATACACTAACAACAACATCAACTCTTGCATAATCAGCCAAAGTAAAGTCTGCCAAAACTCATGGCCGAATCAACAAATGCAAATATAAAAATAAAACAGGACTTTACAGATGTATGTATGTATGTGTGTGTGTGGTGTGTGTGTGTGTGTGTGTGTGTGTGTGTGCGCGCATCTCATTGCTATGCATGAGCAAAGGCGTGTTATTGGTTCCTGCGGGCTCGTTTGGGGCTAATTAGAGAGAGTAATGAGATAAGAGGAGTGGGAGAAAGAGGGAGGCGATGCTCTGATGGATGTGGGGAAGGGGACGGCATCTCAATGAAGAGAGACTCCGAGGGAGGCAGAGAGATCAAATTAAGAGGATGAAAGGGAACAAGAGGGAAGGTAGCGAACGACGGAGTAATGCAGAGAATCAATAATGTGGGTTGAAAGGGAACCTCGGCGTCCGGGGCTAAACGTTCCCAACAAAGTAAATCATCTGCACTCTGCGGCAGATTTGATTCAGCACACTTCAACTTCAGTCGCGTGGATAATCCTAATCAATTATTAATGTTCACGTACGTCTCCAGTAGTTAACGCTGAGAACCATAAAGTGATGCTTCACCCTGGCAGATCAATAATCATAAAAATGCATGTGAACAAAACATAAAAGGAGTCCATTCAGAGGGAGCTGATAGCGTGTGTCAATTATTGGATGCCTGGAAGAACTCAGTTCAACAACTTCTCTCGTTCTCTATATTTATTTACTAAATGATCACAAGCAAAGTAGTAAGCGCTGCAATTGCAAAAGCAGTGAGTGGTACAGCCAACACGCAGGTTGGGCAAAGATTAACTGCCCCACCACGGAAGTGGGGCCTTTCATACACAGTTTATCGTCACAGGTTCGTCTCGCCTCGACCTGACATCTGATTCGCTCTATCCTGTCAAGAGGAGGAGAATCCCGTGTTCTCATCTTTTCTCACAAGACTGGAACGTGCAACGACCAGTCTGCTTCCATAATGTCAATATACTGATAAACAGTTGTGGGTGTTGAAGTGCGCAGGCGTGTGACTAACTTCCCTTGAGAACTGAACATTTCATAGACACAACAGCTGCATAGCTGTGTTATACTGAGCTCGCTAACCTGAACTTTAATAGACATGAAGAGTAATACAATGAAGAATATCTACAGAATATAAGGATTTATATTATCAGAGCAGAGTGACCTTCTGTGGCTTCTTAAAAACAGCATTACTCAGACAAAAATGAATAAGAAGAATAATCAGTTTGAGAAATACGCTTATTTGCTTTCTCACAGAAAGTTAGACGAGACACCTCTTTCATTTCTGTCCTTGAATCACAAAGCTACAGCCAGCAGTTGGTTAGTTTGACATTAAGACTGGGAAATTACCCATAACCCCCCTCTGCCTGACGGACGTTTTTACTCTATGTTCAGACAAAATGTGAAACAACTTTTTGAGGTCAAAGTCAATGAAAATGTGTGATTAGAGCTCTGGGCAGCGCAAGTTAATGCAGCGACACTTCTGCCCGCATTGAAAACATGTCAACTTGAGTGAAAAATGAATGTGAATCCCAGGGCTTAATGAATCTGCTTTAAAAACATAAAGAAGAGGGGACGAATGAGATTGACTGGAGGAAATGGAGCTGCTGAATAGAGGAACGAAATGGAGTGTCTGGTGAATTCGGACAGAAGCTGAGCTGAACAGACACGCAGGCACGCCGTCAATCTGTCCGCTACTAGATAGCTTACAGCTAACGTCTGTACAGGCTGTTCGCGGCGAACATATTTCATGGACACCACAAATGGTGCAAAATCTGTAGATTTTTTCGACTCTGGTGTAAAGAGAATCTTTAATTCAGAAGGTGTGTGGTTGAATCTTCGGTTTAGGTGTCAGAATATTATCTTTGTTGACCATAAACAAGTGTATTTTGTGTATTTATCAAATGCAAAATGTGCGCGCAATGCTATCTGGTACATGTAGGCACAGGTCTGCAGCAGAAGAGATCAGCTTTCTCGGTCGATAAAGCACTCACTGGGGGATTTTATTGGTTTTTGTTGACTACATTTACCATCTGTACCATCAGTGGCAAAGTTTTTCTTAAAAAAAAAGCACATTTATGATTCAGAGATTGAGTCCACACAGCTCTCAACATGGCTAACGGCGCTAACAGCTCTAACAGTGCAAACAACTGCAACAACGATCAAGCCAACAGTGTTTACCTGAAGGGGAACTGGAAGGTGAGCGCTATGCTTCTGCGACAACGACGGTTAAACACACACACACACACACACACACACACACACACACACACACACGCAATAAAATGCATGCACTGCAGTGTGGAGCTGCTTTATATACATTTTCAGTATCTGCAGGCTGAACATATTTGTATGCGTGACACAATAACAAAACCTTCATCATCACCATCATCATCAGTCATCTGAGCCGAGAATACTGCCGTCTACATTAAGTTTGTGTTCCCCCCGGTGATTCTGCAGTGCACTGTGTGTGTAGTTTGTTTTATGTAAGCCAACATTTACATCGTCATTTAAGTTTTACTGCTTTTAAAACTCAAAGTTTGCTGATACAGCAGTTTTAACTTTTCCCCGCGAAGATGCCCAAAATGTGGCTTCATATATTCGAGGTGTCTATTTTTATTTTGATTGATCAGGTTGCTTTCATTGTAACAGAGCAGGAAAATAAAATCTAAACATGAGAAAACCTTGATAAAATCAAGTGTTCAGTGTTTTTTTGTCGTATTTCCTGCAACCCAAGCATCTTTTCTACCTTCATATTAGCTCAATTGTGTTCCCGTCTATACTGATACCATCAGTAATTGATTTCTTGCTCGGGGGAACATTTCGACGCGAGGAGCCGGGGATCAAACCACCTAAACAGTGATTCATCGACGACCCCTTTTCATTGATTCAATTACTCTTTCAGCTTTTCTTTGACTTATTGAATTGTACATATGATTCATGAAGTGGGCCTCGACTCGTGGGGGAGGAAAAAAAGTGCAACCTCTTTCAGCGGGCGGATAAAAGTAGATCGTCTCTGCACTGAAAACCAGATGCAAACCGTGTGTGTGTGCCAATTTGTTATTTCACTGCTGCAACGCTGCTGATTCACAGCGGCGCTGCCACACAAAACCCCCCAAGTGCATCAGAGCCCCTCGGGCCCAGACGAGATCATTTCTCAACCTGCGTGCACACAACCTGCACACAACAGCGGGCCGACCAATCAAACGTCCTCGGTGAGCTTCTGGGTTTTGGATAGCGACACAAGCCCGCTTCTCGTGTGGGCCTCTGAAGACACGATGCAGGTGACAATACCAGCAAGTCTGACAGGTTTGCGAGTGCATGTGTCTGAGGGTTTACCATCGGTAGTGCAGCGTGATTCTAATTGGCTGGTTTCCCCTCCCCGATGTGCTCTGACTTCTATTTATAGAACAGCAGCTCGGGTGGAACCTGATGCCTCTCTTCTCTCCCTCAGACCCCCACATCACTCTTTGTCACTCTTTTACACCCTGAATTCTGTCTTCTCCGCGATCACCGAAGGAGAGCAATTTATCCGCCACCTCTCTGACGTCCTTCTCCTCCTCGTCGGTGTCTCCCTTCCAGGCTTTCAGCCGGTGTCCTTGTTTAATAGGCTGATCCCTCCGTCATTAATTAAGCATGATCACGGGCCCCGTGTCTCTCGCTGCACTCGGCCGTGGAAGAGGGAGGCTCTTCCACATCGGGGTTTCATTCCTCCACTAAAAGGTCTCTCTCGCATCTCTCCTTCCTCCTCACTTTACCTGTCCTCGTTCTGTTTCCTTCACCCCCTGCTCTGTCCCCCTCAGGTGGTCTCTTTTAACAGGGGTAAATTATTCATCAGGCAGATATCCGCCCAGGAGACCGCAGCCAATGGATAGATGGACAGATAGAGATGAATAAATAAAGAGGTAAAACATGATATAGCAGGCAACGGTTGTGTGCGAGGTTGTGTGTGTTTGCACGTAAACCATGTGCACGGGTGTGTGTGTGTGTGTGTGTGTGTGTGCATGACTGCGTATCCCTGTGTGGAATTCCGGAGGGTCTTCCGGAGAAGCTCTTCCACGATGCAGAAAATCAGAGCCAATGACGGTAATAGATGGAGAGAAAGGATCCTTGCAGCAGGGACGGTGCCAAGGAGACTGGGGCCTCGCCAAAGACAGCAGGGAGGCGGGCAAACGGAGAAGAGGGGAGAAAGAAAGAAAGAAAGAAAGAAAGAAAGAAAGAAAGAGAGAAAGAGAGAAAGAGAAGCACAAAGGGATGGAGGGAAATCAAGCTACAGTCTCAGGCAGTGCGCGCAGGCTGTCAGTGCAAAGTGAAGCCTCACGTGTGTCACAAAGCAGACAAACTTGTTATGTAACGCGTCTGCCACGACAACGTCGCACCGCAACACGAGACATGGACCTGTCGTTTACCGTGTGCGATAGGCTGCGATGAGACGTCGCTGGAAGAAGAGTCCTTGAATGTACTTTAATATTATGAAAAAACATCGCTCTTTTCTTCTCTGGAACGAGCGATGTGATTTGGTACTAATTAAATGGAAAAGGAGACAGTGTTCAATTGGTAGCTAATCTAGAGAGTGTTTTAGTCACTACTGGGAAAACATAACACTATATATATACAGTATATATGAACAATAAAGTACCTCGAAGATTAAAAATAAGATTGTTACTTGGATTTAAATGGAGCAGTTTTATTTTGTACTAAATTCCTCTTGAAAATCCTAAACTAAAAATCAAAACCGAATCGCATCAGGAAACTTTCTATCACCCAAATATTAAAAGGTACTACTTCAATTAGTTTGAAGAACAAGTTCATATTTTAAACATGTTAAAAGGATGATTAGAAGACTGGAGGAGATGGTATCATAATAGCAATAATGTATTGTGGATCATTTTGTGGATAACTTCAATAGAGCTGCACCTAAAAAGAAAAAATGACAACAGTTAGAGCGGCCGTAATCAATATTTTTATATTACCTATGAATCAAATGACTTCTTGTAGCGTTGAACTCACAGAGAACTCTTTCAGCCTGTTGTTTTTGGCTTCATGGTGGAAACTTTACTCGCTGCTCGGCATTAAACGGCAGACAAACAAAGTTAGCAACAAGCTGCTGAACACCGTGGAGCCTTTGACGACTAAAGAGAGACATTTCACTCGAAAGAGGCCGGAGACCAAAGAGAGAGTAAACACTGGACTGGCATCAATCAGGTCGAGAGACTCTTAAGTGAATGCTCGGGTCAGCTGGATGTGTCAAGAGGCAACTGTTTGTTTGCAGTCTCGACTCATGATCGTCAATGTTTTCTTCCTAAGAGGCCGAAAACATCAGGATTAAGGTACGGTGGCGTAACACTCATAACACAGTGAGGCATGTTGGGGCTCAGCCTTTTCCCACTTTCACCTGTGAATAGAAACACTGTGTTTGGAAACGCGTCATCATCATCATCCCCTTGTGCACAACAGAACAATACACAACCATGCAATGTAAGCTGGACTACAAATAGTAAAGTACTACTCTAGTTTTCCGACCACTCAAAGCTCTTTCACACTACTTGTCATAATTCACCCATTCACACACTGATGGGAGGGGCTAAGGTTCCACCTGCCCATCAGGAGTGGCTAACATTCATACACACACTGTAGGCACAGCTACAGGAGCAATTTGGGGTTAAGGGTCTTGCCCAAGGACACATCAACGTGGATTGGCGGAGGCGGGGAAGTCGGTTAAATTCTCACGCTGCGACCTTGGGAAGACCTCGTTAAGGCGTTTGTGCGAGCGCTGTAATTATATGAGCGTCGCCCTCGTTCTGGTTATAATCCACTAATTATTGCTGTTGGAGAGGAAACGAACAGGTGCAGCGGGTTCACACCTGTGCTCCCTCGCTCAGGGCGGCTCGGGGGATCACGCAGGGGAAGTAGAAGTCGACGGAGCCGGCTGAGGATAGCCGCGACTCCTTCAAAACGTTGTGAACTTCACAGTTTATTGACATATGAGATTGGATTCTTTCCCCTCTCTTGGTGCACGGATTATTAATGTGTTTGCATGGGGGAAAGGTTTTTCTGATTCATTTTTTGCTCATGTAAAAAAATGTCATCATTCTAGTAATTAAATCTCTCTTAATTAAAAAAACGAGGTAGAGGAGAGAAAATCAAGTGGAGGGCGTTTCATATGTGACCCAAACTCGAGGCAGTCAGACACAACATCATTACAGTCACCATGGCAACCCAATGGCCATTTGTGATGTTTCCACAATTAGACCCACACGTATAGCCGAGCTCCTTTATTATCCTCCGACGCTTTGTATCGATTGTTATCTCGTCATCGGCGAGGCCGTCTGTTACATCTGCCGCTTCTTCTCCGCGTCCGCACGTCTTCTGTGCATCGACAGTATGCGCTGTGTGTATCGGTGACCTTGTATGCTAGTATATAATAGCGTAGCGCGTGTGTTTGTCGGTTTCAACCGACAGTATTGACTTGTCCCTGAGGACCTTTTGCATCGGTGCCTGAACCAAAATCAAAGCCTCCTTTGAACTCTGATCCTCCGTAAGTCTACTCGGATCCATTAGACTCGATGAAAACATCATTACACATGAAGAAACGTGTGCAGTAATTAACGCCCGACTTCAAACAGACGCTCCAGCCAAAGACATGAAAGCTATCTTTCGTGTCATTGTGACAAAAACTAAATCGAATGAAAGGTTTTTGACGCTTTCCTGGAGGTGAACGGTTATGACGTCTGCCTACGCGGAACACAGCTGCTACTTTTCAGCGTTTGGTGAACACAGCTCCGCCCGGGGCGTCCGTTGGGCACGAGGCCGAGACGCGTGCTACAGTTAGTCTCCGTTTGAGCTCCTGGGAACGAGCAACGCAGCAACTGCACACAGTTGGTACATTGTGTGACGCTATCTTAAGTTGCTCACATCATCATCTAATCCAGTGGTTCTCAAACTGTTGGGCGCGAATTTTCTTCTTCTTTTTATAATCCTTTATTAATCCCACAGTGGGGGAAATTATTCTCTGCATTTTACCCATCCTTAGTAATTAAGGAGCTGGGCTGCTGTGATGCGCCCGGGGAGCAACTGGGGGTTCAGTGTCTTGCTCAAGGACACGGAGACATGCGAACTATGGGGAGACCGGGGATCTTGTGGTTTCAGGACGGCCACTCTCCCCATGAGCTACATGAGAACTTGAGAGAAGTACAAATACACGGACATAAAACGTCATTAATAAATACATGGAGAAATGCCTGTACTTTGGTGGAAATGTTTACGTTACGCCCAGGGCCGGCGATTGCTATAGGCGAACTAGGCGACTGCCTAGGGCGACAAATGGGTTGGGGGCGCCTTCACAGTGCACATTTCAGCACTGTGAGCAATTCGCGACCACGTGACCGGGGGGTGGCGCTGGCTCCCGCGAGCAGGGACGATTCAGCTGTGAGTTTTCTCATCAAGTACAGAGAGACACGCATATTGAGAAACGGGCGCTGTAAACATCTTAACGCTGATTGGCCAAGACACATCACATCAAAGATGTTCTATTACGGAGATGACAACAACTCGGCCAAAAATCTGATTTTTACGTACGAGAAAACGGGACGCTGATTGGCCAAGACTCGACACGTCACATCAAAGATCTTCTATTGCAAAGATGGCTCACTCCAAAAAAAAAAATCTTTTGTGCGGTCTGAAAAATGTGCGCGATCTGAAAAATCTATTGCGCGGCCACTTTGACTGGCCCGTGACATTTGCAAAAATGAAGCGGTCTAAACCATCTGGAGCACAGGGACGAAAAAAGGAAGAAGAGGAAAAGAAAGTCAAGGATAGGTTTGTTCAATAAACATATTTGAAAAAAAAGAGTGTTTTGCACAGTTTATGGAGTTAATTTAATCCTAACTTTGAGTGTGTAATAAATTATTTAAAATAATAAAAAAGAAAATGTTCTGAAACTATTCTGGTGTTTGTTGTCCATGCACCATTTATTGTTGAACTGCAATGTAGAATAGTACATCAATGGGGCTCGGGTCCCCCACTGACTGTCTCTGTCTCTGTCACCCCCAGCTATTTTAATTTTTAATTTTTAATTTTAACTCTTAATTTTTACTTTTATTTTTATTTTCTCTTCTTTATTTGTATTTCTCTTTACCATTCACTCCTCTGCACACCGCATACTTAAACACTCGTCACTTTAACATACACTTTAACTTAAATACACATGTCACTTTAACGTACATTCACATTAACGTATCTGTTGACTGAGCACTTGCTTATCTTACACATATTTTAATACCAATTGCACTGTTGTTTTCGTTGATTGTTGATTGTTGATTGTTGTTTGTTGTTTGTCTCGTCTTACGTCCCATGTCCATGTCCAATGTATGCACCTTCCGCCTCAAAAAATTCCTCGTTTGTGTGAAAACATTCCTGGCAAATAAACGGTTTCTGATTCTGATTCTGATTCTGAGTAGAATTATAAGTGGGTGAAAAACTGCTATGCAAAGTAAAGCAGTTAAGTTAATATATGTCTCTTCAGTGATGTAAAGTATTGTGTGTCTGTGGGGGGCGCAAAACTCAATCTCGCCTAGGGCAACCAAAGGGCTAGAGCCGGCCCTGGTTACGCCGCTAACAGGTGACGCTTGCACATGCGCGACTCGCCGATTCTTGCCGTTTTGCCAAAAGCCGATCTCCGTGAGAACTCCGTGAGGTCGGCTTTTCTGCTGTTGCGTCTCTCAAAACCGAAGACAGATCTTAGCTCAACATTGAGCATTAATTGAGAGCGGCCCTATCAAGCCTGCAACCCCGTTTAAAAAAGAATTGTAGAGGAAAGCAGCTCATTGCAGCCAGTAATACTGATAAAACAAGTTTTGTTTTGCACAGGTTGCACGTTATTGTTATTATCTTGAAAAGATATTCAGTGCAAAACAGGTTAATTGCAGCCACAATAAGCTTCTTTTTTTTTGCACAGATAGAACTTTATTTGCATTGTTTTAACAAAGTGACATGCTATTTGTTTTTCCCTCCAAAGTAGGGCGTGACAAAAAAGGTTTGAGTACCACTGATCTAATGTGAAACGCCAGACGGAGACGTACGAGCTGGGCATCCATTCACCGAGCCTACAACCCGGTAGTCAAATGTTAAGTTCGTCTCATCCTCTCCCCTCGACACTACTTGTTTAACAATGTTTTTTGCCGGGTTTCGCTTCATATTTGTAGCCGCGCGTGCCAGAAAAATAGCTGTCAGCGAGCACGAGTAGGACTTTTGTCTCCTGAGCCAGGTGGACAGCAGCAAAGGAGGACAAGACACCTTTTCAGCCATGACCTCATATATATATATTTTCTTTTTTTTTTGGTGCAAAACACCCATCCATTAGACGACCGTCCACCTCCATATTTGCTTTTTTCTTCTGAAATCCAGTTTAATTTCTGTGAAATCATCTGCGTATCTGCGTCTTGATTGAATCCTCTTATGTATTCTTACGAATACAGAATTAAAAATAGGTTGTACATGCTATTACGTGTGTGGTCTGTGTTCATGATTTCAAAATGCTTTTGAACCAGACATTAGAGAGCTCTTCCCCTGAGACTTAAGTGTTACTCTTCATTAGGGTGGGAGATAGTTCTGCTGTGGTAGCACTTCTGTGTGGTCGGAGGTGTGAGTCCTTTAGTCTGTAAGCTACTCTTGTTTATTTCGCAGTAACTATTGTTTATTTTCAGTCACTTTGGTGGGGTCTTACAGGCCATTGTCTCTATTTGAGCCATTGTTGAAAGGATGTGAAAGAGAATCAAACCTGTAAAATTAAATGTAAAAAAAAAACAAGGTAAAAAAAACCTCACCTCTCTGCTCCGAAACAGAGAAGACAGTCGAGACACATTTTGACAGTAATGTTTATTGAATGAACAACCATGCTGACTGAACACGTCCACGATCACATCACAAACCCAGAATATCTCCACCAGGTCCTCCGTCGGAGACGAGTTGAAATTCAGGTCGCGGAGCTGCATTTTTTATTTAATTTTGGGATGATACGACTCCAAAATCAATTCTTGAGACACAAGTGGAATGAAACGCAACAGAATATGGATGAGCACGAAGTGTCTGATTTCTTTCTATCAGCGTTTCTGCAGCAGAAGCAGTTAATTTCCCTCTTCGCTGTGATGAACACTTGACTGTGACCTTTAGGCATGTGTTCCACCACTGAGTTTTGTGTTTAGTCGCAGTCTTCAAGTCATTCAAATTCAAACACAGAAAGCAATCATTTTCCTGTTGACGTGAATGGCCATTGTGTGTGTGTGTGTGTGTGTGTGTGTGTGTGTATGTGTGTGTGTGTGTTGTGAGTTGCAGTATCTGTAATGACACATTGCCTCCGTCTCTACAATAATCACTCTTTTCTTTTCTTTTTTACATTTTGCTATGCGTGCATCTATCCGTCGCTCCTGATGACGTGAAACAGTGTGACGTTGTAGAGCACCTGGTGTCCGTTGTTCCAGGTGTACAGCGCTCTCTCGCGGGGGTTGTAGTCCATCATGCTGATGTGGGAGTACTGGTTGTGGAAGGGGATGTCGGTGTACTCGTACGTGGAGGAGTTGGTGTGGTAGGCGAAGTGTACTTTGGCCCCGGCCAGGTGGGAGTTGGTGACATAGAGGGTGCCGCAGATCATGAAGGACTCCCCTGCGCTGCGCTTAGGAAACCCCGTGTCCCAGCTCCGGAGGACTTCCAGGGAGCGAGAGTCCAGGCGACTCACCTGCAAACAAAAAGCGACTGTTGGGTCACAGAGATCGCGAGATCGTAAAACAGTCTGCATAGTCGGAAAAAATCCATTGAAGAGATGAGCTGCTGTTGTGTAAGACAGCAATCGTCATATTTCCTTTTGCACTTAATCACATGGTGTACTTATGTACAATATTTTCTTAAATATCAACAAGGCCAATAAATCTGCCCATATTAGCTCACTGTAGATATAGCTGTATCGGCACATATGACAGCCGGTAAAGCAACAATAAAGTGCAGAAAAGCCAAATAAATGTTTATTATCGTTAATGTGTGCGTAATCAGCCGTGCAAAGCTTGACAGACCCGCTGTGCCTCGTTACTAAGCTACATCCAGCTGCTTTTCTGCACATTTGGATTATGCAAATAAAAAAAATCCTGAGAGTAGACGTTGGAGAAAACGTTTTTACACTTGGCTGAGGTGGTAAAGCTTGTGTATCAATAAATGCCGAATGTGACAAAAGGCAAAAAGGCTTTGTGAATAAATCATAATACATGTGACTTAAATGTCTAACTGATTCTTTGTGTCTTCTTTTCAATCGTCTAACGATGGAAAAGTTTACTGAGCGGTCAATTTCGTTACATAGTGCCTGTTGTACCAGAAGTGGAAGTTCCTTACACACACACACACACACACACACACACACACACACACACACACACACACACAGTTGTGTTTTCATGACTTTTGGGGACATTACATTGACTAAGATTAATTTCCTGGAGACTTACCTTAACAATAACCACCACCAGCCTAATTAACCCTAAAATGTAAGGCTCTATGTTTTGGTATTGGTCCCCCATTTTGTCCCCAAAAGGCAGGTGAGTCCCCACAATGAGACTGTGTAATCAGTCTTATGTCCCCACAAGACCGGTAAAACCCACACACTCACACACACCCTTCTTGTCCCCGAGCTATAAGCACAGGCTTGTGAAAAGAAGAGAGAACATTAGGCTCATACAGTTCATAAAAATCATGTTATGTAAAACTACATTGCACCTGGAGTTCATTATGATAAATTGCATTATTCAACATAGCAGCCTCAGCTGTTTTAATGGATTTTTTAAAACCGTGGGAGTTTACGACTTTTGGAAGGTAAAGCGAACCTGCTGACAGCAGTAAGTCCAGACTGGAACAAACGCATCAGTGGGTTTAGATTTAGTTTGTCAGTTAACATTAAAATGTCTCTTTTTCATGTTCTTTGCTTGTTATTTTTGTTCAGTTATCACAAGAGACTGTACCATAATGTTTCCAGCGTTTGGGATGGAGGTGTAGACGGCCCAGAGTCCCATCTCGTCGGCCATGAGGTCGATGTCAGAGGACCCTCCCCAGCTGTAGGGGAAGGTGTTGTTGTACCCGGCTCCGCTCAGGCTGCGCTGCAGCAGCACGCTGCGAGAGCGGAAATGGTACTGGACCTGCAGAGACAAAGACGCACGCATCGCTCACTCTGCTCATCTTTGCAAACGGTTACTTCCCCTCGCGTTTTCCGCTCCAGCCGGTCTCCTACCAGGATGTTGCTCTGGTGTTTGTTGTAGTAGAGCGACCCGTTGTAGACCACGTGGCCGGTTCCCGCCCAGGGATGGGGCAACAGGTGCTGCACAAAGTTCTGCCCCTTTGTGAAGTCCCCCATGGTCCTGTACTCCTGCACACGCCTGCCCTTATAGTAGCCGTCCATCGACCACACCTGATGGAGGAAGAAGGAGCCGGTTTACCTCTGATCCTAGCTCTGCATGCAGGATGCTACATTAACACCCACCAAGCCTATAATTATGTTCAATTTACTGAGATCCATAATGGTCACCTGCAGCAACTTGATTAGATAATGACATGGCGGCTGGTGTACACGGCACACCTTGAACCGATGAAATCGGTGACAGCAAACCCTTTAACTGACCGAACAGCGGTTTTCTAATCATAGCTTAGCAACCGTGACAAAGCACAGCAGGTCTGTCTGGCCTTTGATTTCTCCACACGCTAAAGAGGCGAGCATGGGGCTGCAGTGAGAGGGATATTCAATGAGTTTAGAGAGGGGTTGTGCTTTTCAAATCGTTTTTTATGAACCAATAATACCAGAAAAAGAGTTACTCTAATGTAAGCTGCAAACGTCGGCATATCCGGAAGTAACCCAACCTGCAGCATTTCTTCTAAAACAACAAAGGAGTTCAGCATTAGCTGCATTTCTATGCTCCTGGAATGCGGCTAAATCTGAGATTTTATGGTAATATTAGCGGCTCTGTTTTAGCGGCTCTGTTATGTTTGTCAAACACACGAGTCGTCCTCACTGAAAAGTGGAAATATGCACATCAAAGCATAAATCTGTGTTTCTCCTCCATGTAGGTTATGTTTTACAGTAATGAGCATCCAAACAGAGTCATGTTTATCATTACTGCATTATAACACAAGATTTATTTTTATTTCATTTCTGCATGAACTGCTGAGGATGCCGAGTTTTTATTGGGCCACGCAGCTTTAGCCTCAGTCAGTCTCGTGCAGCCATCAAGTCCACATCTGTCTTAAAGCGAGTCAGTCTGAAACAGTTTTCAACCCACACGGAGTTCAAATGAATTAGCTACCAATTGCTAGCTCAACAGCTAATACAATCTGCTAGATGGTTCTCTCCATCATCGTCCATAACCATCAGAGAACCCCGGAGGAGCAAACTGACAGAACGAGAGGACGAAGGAGGGGAGAGAAAACGAGATGGGAAGAATATTGCACATTGCCAGCATGGAGGATTAATTACCCAAAGAGGAACGAGAGGTGAGATAGATGAAAGAAAAGAGCAGAGAGTGCTGGCAGGAGAGAGCATTGTTGGTGAAAAAGCAACCCTGTCTCCTAAAAATTACCTTCCCCCAGAACTAACACGCATTCCCAATTACGTTTGATCAGAAACGTATCTCCTCCCTGATTATGTTTGTGTTTGACGTATTACACATACGTTGATTAAACACGTATACGTTGATTAAACACGTATGTTGATTATACACGTATTTTTGTTTAATTGTTTTTATGTTTGTGTTTGACGTATTACAAATACGTTTATAATCGTGTGTCTGTGTTATTGTTTTCTTGCTTTATTTAAGCATTTATTTAAGCATATTTACATTTTTAAATTCTGCGGAGAAAAAAGAAAAGAGGGGCGGGGTGAGGCCAGTGACGGCCGGCCGCACCGGGAGCCCGAGAGTCGGCCGCACCGGGAGCCGAAGACCGTTTGCCCGCCGTTGTTAGGCCGGTAACGGGCCGGTCTTCAGACCGCTTGCACCGGGGCTCGGTCTTCAGACGTGTGGATGTGGTCAGAAATGTTCTGAACACATTAATTTCAGTTAGTATTTTGAAAACCGGATGTTAGGTCCCGTGACTCCTTCCGCCCGTTTGAATATTTTTCACGTCAGATTCTGCACTTGATGTGACCACAGAGATCCGAGTGTCTGCTGATGATCGCAGTGGTTTACTGCACTAGATGGAGTTTATCACACACTTTGGGCTGCATTCACAAACAACCCGACTCAGAGAAGACCGGAGCGAAGGAGGCTGTTACCGCCGGCCTAACGGCGGCGGCCAAGCGGTCTGAAGACCGAGCCCCGGTGCAAGCGGTCTGAAGACCGGCCCGTTACCGGCCTAACAACGGCGGGCAAACGGTCTTCGGCTCCCGGTGCGGCCGACTCTCGGGCTCCCGGTGCAGCCGGCCGTCACTGGCCTCACCCTGCCCCTCTTTTCTTTTTTCTCCGCAGAGTTTAAAAATGTAAATATGCTTAAATAAATGCTTAAATAAAGCAAGAAAACAATAACACAAACACACGATTATAAACGTATTTGTAATACGTCAAACACAAACATAATCAGGGAGGAGATACGTTTCTGATCAAACGTAATTGGGAATGCGTGTTAGTTCTGGGGGAACGTAATTTTTAGGAGACAGGGTTGCAACAAAGATGCTTATTATTCTCTCTCAAGCAGAGAAAAGTGTAGGGCAGAGGAGATGGACCGGATGAAAAAGGACCCTTTCTGTCGCGGGTCAAAGAAAAGAAAATCTCTCCTGCAGTGCACGGCGGCACCATTTTTTTTTAAATTACAGTAAATTTGTAGCTGCAATCGAAAAATATTGAGAATTAGGATTCGTTCAGACAAAGGCGACTGATTGAAGTGATTCTGAGGGCCTTCAAAAGCGGTGTTTAAATGAGACATGAGATTTGCAATGACAATTGAAACAGACCTCTCTCTCTCTCTCTCTCTCTCTCTCTCTCTCTCTCTCTCTCTCCAACACTGCCTCCTCTAAACACTCCTCGTTCCAACTATGTATTTCCTGCTTCAGCAGTTAATCTGATGAAGCTTTCTCTGTTTTAATTCCCTTTAAAACTGCGTTTCAAAGGATCTGGAGTCCCTTTGTTTTCTGGCAGCTGTAATCATCTCCCATTTGAATGCACCACATGCTCTACATAAACAAGCCCCAGACGCTGATTATACAACGAACGGCGCGTTCTAGAAAGTGAGCAGGGATGTGTTTTTGTTTTGCCGTTTCTTGAATTCACACCTTTTTGTTTTTACAGATTGTTGCAGCGTTTTCCCGCTCGGCCTGGAGGACAGGTTCAGATTTAGTCTGTGCTCATATTTAGTGTTAAGTTCAGCTTGTGAAACACATGGAGTTGCTATTGAAGTTAGTTAGTTTGTCAAATTTAGACTTGCACATGTAAAATAAAGAAATGTTTATGTGTACATTACAATGCATAAGAGATATGATCATTAATAAGGGATATTATTATGAAGGATATGTCACTATGTTTGATTACTGTATAATGATTAATGTGTGAATGGATTTAAAACACAGTTTGCATGCTGCATGTGGATGCCAGTGGACTGTTTTTTTAGAAGGAAGTGTAGTTCCTCTATTCGGCTGAAGGGGGCGGAGCTGTACATTGATTGTTTGGAGTGCAGAATCTACCCTTTTCTGAGAAGAGAAGAAGAATAGCTCCGCCCCTGAAACCGTGGGACCAACGAACAGACAGATTGTACGAAGGTGTTACGAGAGGAAAGAATGAACCAATGAGTGGCCTTAAGCTCCGTGAACGACCGGGATAAACTAACACGGCCCTTTTAATTCCCGACGTGAACTAGACAAGACCTGCGGTCTGGAGTTCATCGAGGATCAGGGGGATCGAGATTGCATAAACTGTTTTTGTCATCATCTCTTATTAAATAATGTTTTATTATAACTAATTTTGGACTCTGGAGGACTTTATTCCCCACACAACCTCCCGGGATTTTTTATCACTTTTCTTCACTATCATTGCCTGTGCCGTGATTTCTGCGGTTCAGTCCAGTCGGTCCAGAACAAAAGAAAAGCGTTCCACATGGTTGCCTTTTAGTTCTGGCCCGGTTTGCGTTGTATGCTAACCGCTTATTCGTATAGCATCGAACTCGGGTTCAACAGTAGTTCGGCTTTTGAAATCAATCTATCTACCCCACAGGAAACAATTGCAATTTACTTACGCTGGCTAATTATATGCACACGTGCAATCCTGCTAGATTATTTAGTAACACTGAAACCCGTGCGTCTATGTAGGTCACAGAGACTCGCAGACCAAGTGCGTCAAGCAAACGGAATGGAAATGACAAAAACAAGAATGTATAATCGTCACATGTGCCGTTCCGTCTTCTTCAGACCGGTGAAGTCTCGCTTCATCTCCAGGTGAACCTTTGTAAACACTGTTAAACAGAAGTGTTGTCTCGTATTTCCTCCAGTGGAGTTGCGCTCGGAGGGGATCGATCCCCGGTTAGGGTGGAGAGGAAGAAGGATTACGGCAACGAAAACAACTGTAATGTTTACTGCAACAACATGTCTTCACGTATCTTCCTCTCTGTTTCTCTCACACCTTCCTGCCTGTCCGTCCCGACTGCCGCTCTTTTGATCAACCTCCCCTCCCCTATACTCTCCTTGTTTCTTCCTCTTTCTGTCCACCCACTCTTTCGTTTCACCGTCTCCCGTTCCTGCTTCACATCTCCTCACCAACATGCCCCGTTCTCTCTCTTTCTCTCTCTCTCTCTTTCTCTTTCTCTGTTCTTTGCCATGTGTCTGTCCTCCTCTCTCTCTCTCTCCCTCTCACACTTTCAGCAGAGACATCTTGACAGATCAGGGGATATCCACACCTTAGCAGCTGTTCTCAAAGACAGCGACAGGTGTGTGCGTGCGCGTGTGTTTTTGTGTGTGTGTGTGTGTGTGTGTGAAGTACAATGCGTGCACACAGTCACACACTGTTGAGCTAATGAAGAATTCATAAATGCCAAACTGGGACCCTGTGCAGATACTGTAGTCATGGATACCAAAGGATGTATGAGGATGACTTACAGTGCGCGCGCGTGTGTGTCTGTGTGTGTGTGTGTGTGTGTGTGTGTGTGTGTGTGTGTGTGTCTGTGTGTGTGTGTCTGTGTGTGTCTGTGTCACTATACAGGTCGTCTAGCCTGGAAATTGACTGATAGATTCATGATTTCTTTTTTTTTTTTTACTGTTCAATAGGATTTTTTTAATAATATATAATAAAACTAAAAATGTGATCCTCATGTTGTGGCTTAATGTCACCGGCTTCCATTGAAAATGATTTGTAGACGTTGCTGCGTCGCTCGTACAGTCAACGCGGTATCACAGTCATGACCTTATGAAATATCAAAGGCTGCCAAAGTCACCTGCAGCACACTGTGTGGAAATGTGTTTGTATTTCTTGAGCGATAAATTGTTTTTATTGGGAAATTGATGCAATCCCTTCATTGCATTCTTTGCTTTCTGTACTTTCATAAGAATGAACGGGGCGCCATCTTTAAATGCGGTATCCAGTCCTGCAGCAGGTTTGGAATCAGCTCTGTAATTGTTTACAGACGAAGGAAACGCATCCAACACATTTGTTAGGCCTCAAGGAAACACACTACGCATTTTTATAAGAAACACGAAATGTAAACATAATAAGTTTGTTGACAAGAGAACTCCACAGGGCTCCTTTACGATCGAAGAAAAGCAGGATGGAAGTGCTTTCAGCAGATTGCAGCTTTTTTAGATTCCCTATCTTGTTTATAATACAAATCCAGAACGACCGTTTACTGGCTGCGTCTGAGACACGGCAGCAACACACACACACACACACACACACACACACACACACACACACACACACACACACACACACAGAGAAACAGCTTCCTAATCTTTAGACAAGTATGCAAACAGACACTGGGACCAGGAAGCAGCCCCAGCCCATAACTGTGACAGTCACACTGGTAACTGGGAAACGGAAGGCAATAACTGGGAGACTGCTGCTGCGCACAGCTCCTTCTCATCACCAGGGAGAGGCTCTAATAGGGAACAGGCAAGGGTCACCATGGCGATATAAATCACACCTGGCAACTGGGAGACAGTCTCCTTGACAACTAGCTTAATATGTGCCCGAGTGTGTGTGCGTGTGTGTGTGTGCGCGCGTAGGAAATGGGTGAAGCTCGTAGCGAGTGAAGACAAAGTGCACTCGGGAGTCATGTTGGAACGGAGGCCGAAAAAGGCAGAAAGAAAAATATAGACGTTACCTTCACTTGTCGTGTGCACACACACACACACACACACACACACACACACACACTGTACACACACACTCTGCACGCACACTGTGCACCTACCCTGCTGTCGGAGCTGGGAATCATTGCGTCAGTCATCCAGGAGCCAAAGCGGGACCCCGAGGCTCTCACGGTGATTGGGGTACTAACCGCAGTCAGACGACCACAACCTGGTCACAAAAGGACGGACGTGACGCGTTAAATCTGAAAATAACAGTTTTGTATTTGCATATATAGTGAAGATTATGGAAGTGAAGTAACAATGTGCGCTCATATTTTTCTGGATTGGAGTGAGTGATGTTGCCCCGTCAAGGTCACCTGGCCAGCTTGTTTATAATTTAGCAAAACTAAATGAGAAGTCTATTCAGGTAAAATAGGATTGTGCCAAAAGGATGTACTGTTAAATAAATGGGTTTGACACCAAAATTAGGTGTTTTCTCACACATTTTCTATATAATCTGTGGCGTTAAACGCCAGACATTTCACGTACTTCACGTTCCTATTCAACCTCGTGACCTTTTTCGGTGTGTCGTTCAGAGTCTTACTGTCCGTACCGAGCTTGTTCATGCAGCTGTGGAGCCTCGTCTCCAGCAGCAAAACCCTCTGCTGCAGCTCCTCGTAGTCGTACGCTCCGATCTCTTCCTGAATGGACGCCAGGATGACGGACAGGTTGAGGAGCTCCAGCCGCAGGGTGGCCAGCGTCTGCAGGTCCAATCTGTACTGCTCCACCACGGACAGAAGGGGCCGCAGCTGAGACATCTGGCCCTTTAACTCCTGCGGGCGCATTGGAGACAGGAGAGGAAAGAAGTTAAGAGGGAAGACGGATTCGCCCCGCACTGGTGTAACTCTGTCTTTCTTTGGCTATAAGGTGGCTCGGAGTAGGGGCACCAACTCCTTCATGGCCGACTGAGGTAGTTTATGTGTCTGGTCAGGGTGCCCTCTGAGTGGGAAGAAAGGGTGCTTTCCATTCAGCTAATTAGGCTTCCTGTCCTCGCTCCTCCATCCTGCAGCCTGTGACTCAAACATTGATCTGGTGAGGAAGCTTCCACAAGACCCACGGGATTTTTATATGTGGATGTTTTTTTTTTTTTCTACCTGAAAGGCCTGGAGCAGTGTGTGTTTAGCCACATTTAGGAAACAGTAAGAGGAAAAATGCTCTTTTGTGTGAAACAGTATTACCCTACAATGAATGTCACAGCATGATTGAAATACTGTAGATGAGACAAACATGAATAAAAGCACCAGCTGCCGCTCTGTTATTCATTATTCATAATATTAAAAAAAGGTTTAGTTGCGTGTATAATCTGAACGATGAACGAATCACAAAAGTTCCCTCTTTTTCTTCAACAGCTCATTTTGTTCGCTTCCTCTTTTCTTCTTTTTCATGCATAAAGTGCACCTTGGCTCATTCAGGGAAAATATACAGACACACGCTCCTTTTCAGCCACAACGTCACTGTCATTATCGTCCTGTATTATCAGCCTGAGCCTAAAGAGTATCAGGCTTACTGCGTCCCTCTGGTTCCTCACAGACAAATTACAGAACCAATCTATAAAGTCACAACAAGATAAAGGCTACCGGTGTTGTGTTTGCATTGCTGATAATACACACTGAAAACGCAGCGGATCTCTAATCAGTACTGCAGCAGCAAGTCATCAGGTGCTTTTCTTTGAATCCCCCTTAATTATGTATGCACTAAAAGGGTTCCCACACCCAAAATCAATTACAGCGCTCCTTTAATCAGCGTGCAATGTCAAAATTCATCCGAGGGGAGTGTGTTTCAGACGACATGCACCTGCTGCACCTGTTGGGAATACGTTGACTGACACTCATTGTTGGGGAAAAGTTAAACGTATCACACAATGTCAGAACGTGTGAGCATTTTCTTTCCTGTGTTTAATTTCCACATTGAAAAAGAAAAAAAAACGATCAAATTGATTTGGAACTTTCTTTTCTTTTTCTTCATTATCTCGACACATTGGAGAGTTGTGTGCGTGTCGTGAGTAATTGCTGTCTCCATCCTCGCACCTCTCCCTCTCTCTCTCTCTCTCTCTCTCTCTCTCTCCCTCTCTCTCTCTCCCAAACCCGCTGGGAGGAGCTCTGACGCGAGGAAGCGAGACGCAAGTGAGGGAAGGCGAGGAGCCAAGTGAGCGAAATGGAAAGCGCCCCCGGGAAACGCCGGAGGGACGACACATCCCATCTGGCCCGAGAGCGCCTCTACAATCCCACAGGAGGAGGAGGAAGAGGTGGATGAAGGAAAGTCGCTGGCACTGCGACCCAGATAAGCAGCATGAAGAGGAAAGAGGAGTCATTTATTTGCTTTTCTTTTGGCCTCCCATGAACCGTTAAAGACAGCTTTTTCTATGACTGAAAACATTGTCCGGCTAAATTTAAGCTTTTTTTCTTTCTGCAATCAACTTGAAGACAGATTCATATTTAGTGTGCATTTCATGCCCGACCACATGACTCACAAATGACACATAAAGGATTTTTCCTAAAATACCCCCCTTTTATTTCTCTGTTTCAGTCTCGACACTTTGACGTCTTTTCAACCTCCAAAAACTGTTTGCTGTGTATGAAGAGAGGAGTCGGATTGGATGTGAAGGATTAAAAGAAGTGTCAAAAGACGAAGACAAAAACACCGCTCTCGCACAAACACAACAACACATCCAGGAAACAGACTTGGCAGTCAGTCAAAAACCTTTATGAGTCCAATCCCCTGCTATCTTCAAATCAGGACCGTAACACTTTTCCTGAAGCTTTTTTTTTTCTTCCCGAGATCAATTTCTACATTGTGAAACAGTGTGAACATCCTGTGAACGGTTGGCCGACCTTTGGGTTTGGCCACTTCATCCTGACTGATTGGTATTGACATCCTTATTTGTATATAATTGTAAGGTCATTAATATGCATTCAAATCAACCTCTGCAAAATGGTGGAAATGTCACGGCCCGTTAACTAGTAAACACTTTACCTAGTTAATTCCCCCCCTGCCATGTGTCCTCCTCCTTCATCTTAATCTCTCTCTAATCTCTCCCCTCCGGTCTCACTCTTTTATCTCTCCCTCCCTCTCTGCCTATAACCTTTACCTCCCCACTTACTCCCCTTTGCTCATCCCTCTCATCCCTCCCTCCCTCTGGGGGGAAAAATGGTAATAAGCAATAAACCATCTCCTTTTCTTCATTTCCCTCTCTTTTCTCCTTCATGTCTCTGAAGCCCTCCATCTAAGAGCCCATCTTAATCTCTCTGTTTGACCTCCTGTTCTCCCTTCCCCTTGTTTCCTTCACCCCAAGGGATAACAATACTGTTTAGTTATTGATAAACTTACTGTAGCTGCACATCGCATAAATATTCACCAGTTATGCCTCTCAGTGCAACGGCAAAAAGCTTATGACTGTGAAAACCCCCAAGGAGCAACAAGCTTGCTCTCTCTCTCACACACACACACACACACACACACACACACACACACCGCTAACTGCATAAAAACTTAAAAACAGACCCCTGAGCCCCGGATGTTGTTAAGAAGATGCTCGGCAAAAGATGAAAGGCAGAAATGCTCTCTATTTGGGGTAGTCAGGGGTTGTGCGTGTGTGTGTGTGTGTGTGTGTGTGTGTGTGTGTGTGTGTGTGTGTGTGTGTGTGTGTGTGTGTGTGTGTGTGTGTGTGTGTGTATGTGTGTGTGTGTGTGTGTGTGTTTGCTTGCAGACCCATTATGGAGCCTCTGTCCGGTTCATATGGCATCTCATGCCTTTAAATACTTGATATATTATTCTATAATGTTTTGGGATGGGTATCCTGCAAAAAATAAATAAACTAGTACCAATGCCAGTACCCTTAAAATGATACCATTACCAGACGCCACAGACGTGTATTATCATAGCCATACTTTCGATCATTTTGGTGGCATCTCTGCAAGCCGGAGTGCCGACTCCGTTAAATACACCACAGACTGTGTGGGTCGTAGCCGCTGGGATGTCGCATTACATGGAAGAACGCTCGCAGTGATTTCCCAGATCTGAGAACAACGAGGTTTAAAATCAAGCATTGTTTAGGTGTTTCATTACTACTTGGTCGATGCCCTGCCCTGATAATGTTGGATTAATGATCTTCTAATTCAATCTTCAAATGAATCTTTGTGGTGTTGGCTGTTGACGGTAATATGTAACTAAAGTCGTCGAGCGATTAGTTCAACAGCTTCGGGGTAAACCAACGGAGACGGCGGGAAGTTGCTGCTCCCAGCCAGGAAACAGTAAAAGCAGCAACTTGTTTTTGTTTTTTTTACACTTCAGCATTTGTACAGATTAAACAAACATGTTTATCAGTTATCTTTAGGAGTGTAGTAGGCAGCTTTTATTACATTTGGACAAACCCAGACCAGTTGTTTACAGTCCTTATGCTGAGATGAGCTCACTGGCTTCATATCTACCAGACAGATATGAGAGATATTAATCCCTTCATCTAACTTTCCCAATCAAATTTCAAAAAATGTTTCACTAATCCTTTAGTATTAATGGCTTTTCCATTGTTGGAGTTTAGGGAACAGTATCAGCATTAAAGGATAGAAACACTCAATACTTATTGAACCAAGTCAGTTAAATCACATTGAACTTCATGCAATGTGAACGAGTTCTGATTAAATTAAAAGTGCAGACGTGAATATGTTGGCCTCCTTCCTCCCTGAAGGGAGTGGGTTTGGGTCCGACCGCATCATTAAGCTCATTGTGTGGGCACAAAGTCTACTTACTGGGGAAGTTACATGCAAGTGAAGACAGTCTACAGGGGTTTTACTACCTTTTAGTTCGGTGTCATTAGGAGTCCTCAGCTGCCACGAGAAGACATTAAACCGGCAATGTCACAGCTGATTTAACTGTTTGGATCATTCGCTCCTCATTCCTCAGATCCACAGCCTTTCACTCTCTAAAGCTCTAGAGATAATCTTCCACTTGCCTGCGTTTTTTTTTTTTTGTCGTTGGCACAGACGCCTGCCAGCGGCACCATGGCAGGAAACACACTGATGAGATTAATACTCCAAATATAAGAGGTACAGCACATTTAGATTTCCCTCAATAAAAGGCAACATCTTCAGCCTTTTTTATCTTCTATCCTGCTGGTTTTAAAGCACTGACACCAAACTGAAAGATAATTGTGTGTTTTTTCATTCACTCCCTCTACTTCTGTGTGTGTGTGTGTGGCAATATTAAGTACATTTCATCACTGACAGACAGATTCTCTTCTCTCTTCTTTTTTTTTTTTGACAGCTCGAAGTCTTAATGTGTGCAGCGATGCCGCAGTTTCGCTGGCACCTTCTGTTCAAGGCCGTGTGACACTTTTACACAGCGGACATGAAGCCAGTGAATTGACAGCTTCAAGACAAATTCCGTCCCCTTGATGAAAGATGCCCGCGTGTCTGAGTGCAGGCAGAAAACTTCAGCTTGGCATGCGTGAAATCAATGTTTTCACACCAAAGGTTATGTGTTCCCTACAGCGACTGTCTTACACTGTGTTTGTGTGTGTGTCTGGGTGTCTGCCTGTTTGTGTGTGTGTGTGTGTGTGTGTGTGTGTGTGTGTGTGTGTGTGTGTGTGTGTGTGTGTGTGTGTGTGTGTGTGTGTGTGTGTGTGTGTGTGTGTGTGTGTGTGTGTGTGTGTTTACCTGCAGGCCCTTGGCCGTCAGAGCGCGGGGGTTGCCGACGTAAGTCTGTAACCGTCCATCCACTCCTCTCAGCAAGGGCTCAGAGTCTCGGACATACTGCAGGTCTCTGGATGTCCGCAGGTCCACCACCTCCATGGACTGACTCACATTCTGGACCTGACACACACACACACACACACACACACACACACACACACACGGTTGACATGATGGGTGATTATTATGAGTACCCTGCATCGCCAGAAACGCTTACGATTGGTGTCGGCTGTTGTTTTATTACCACCACCTGTTATTTGCTTCCAAACACCTGTTGTGTAGTTCAACATGGCTGTGTGTGTGTGTGTGTGTGTGTGTGTGTGTGTGTGTGTGTGTGTGTGTGTGTGTGTGTGTGTGTGTGTGTGTGTGTGTGTGTGTGTGTGTGTGTTGATTCTGTGAAATATTTATACAAACTGCAAAAAGACACATTTTCTTACGCATGATATCTCACGTGCAAATAGTTTTATCTGCCCCGTTGAAATAGAGACAGGAATTTTAATTACTTCCTATTTTGCCGTTTCTGAAGATAATCCACAGAACACAGAGAGACTATTTATTCTTTAGAGTCGAGATATTTCATTTTGGTTTCAGATCATTTCTATTGTGCCGTCGTGTGTTGTTGGACCAAACAGAAAATGGCCAAAATATCAAAATATGACAATACACTAGTAAAGGTAGAGGTAGAAATAGCGTTCACAGCGTTCCTGGGACACTGTGATGATGTGGTTGTATTGACATCATTGCTTATTAGTGTTTATTTTGGTTGTTCTTGATATGTCTTTGGATATCTTATAATGAATGCTAATAACACAGTCTGTTTGTGTATATTTAAATCAATAAGCTTGATGTGAGTTTGGGTACTGTGTCACTGGGACAATATTGACTTCATTATCTAATCAACCAGATTTAGAGTCATCAGCCCGCCTCGCGGCTCGGTGAGGCTTCACTGTAGTTCAGCTTCAAAATGTTTACCATCTTAATATTGTGCAAATTAAAACGTTGACCTGATAATGGAGATAGATTCAAATTCAAGGAGTCCGCGACGTTATCAATACTTTTCAACTGGGGAACAGGAATATCAGTCGCACATTTCAGCACGGACTAAAAATGTCCACCTTATGAGGAAAGAAGTACAGTTAGTTAAGGCACCAAGGAAAGTCATTAGAGTTCATCCTCTGGGGAGCACAAATCTGTCCAAAATTTCCCGGTGATCTGACACCATTTACGACTGAGTTGTGATAATAGCTTGTAAAGCTATGAGAACTACAGGAAAGAAATCTCAATTTCAAAAGTGGAGGCGGATGAAGATCTCAGTGACAGATGACTCAAAAAGGGACAAATGAAACAAGAGGTGTCAGAAAATGTGTCTCTGGGTTTTGTGCATTCTGTGTTTGGGGTCGTCGGCTTAAGAACACGACGCAAAGTCACACATGTATCTCTCTTTGAAGGAGCTTCTCATCAGCTCTATTTAACACATGAGATCCTCACCTAGTCTGCTCGGAAGAAACAAACACTCCCACGCTTCTTCTCATTAACCACCCTGAAAGGCTAACAGATACTTCAGATCTCTTTTGATTTTGAATGGAAAAACAAGCATTGAAAAAAATGCCAAAAAAGAAAAAAAAACACACACACATCTCCCACTATAACACATGTCAAGGCGGAAAAATATTTAGCAAAACACGTGTAAACCCTTCCAGGAGCACACACACAAATTCACACACACACACACATTCACACTCACAGCAGGATGGAGGTGTCACTTCCAGAGACACGCTGAGCTAATTAAGATTCATAAACGCAGACGCCTCCCAACAGGAACAGAGGGAGGAGGAAAGGGAAGTTATTTCAGATAGTGTTCATCTTTTTTCTTATGACTCTTTCTGTGTGAGGTGAGCACAGGGTGCAACATCAGCAGTGAATGAAAATAACCCCGGTGATGTTATTACCGTTGCAGGGCCGCGCTTCACTTTTACTTTGGGGGCGAGAACACGAGATGTATGTATCCCCGATGTGTGAGCCTCGCTGTGGAGCACGCTTTGGGAAATGTTTTCCGGCCTGATGGCGCTCAATAATTCATCAGCTTCTGTCACAAATCACTTTTTATTTCTCTCTCGAGGACGCACATATGCATCGGGAGAAATGTGCCGACGTGGCCAGCTGCGTGTCCTCACGTAAACACGCACGAGCTCATAAACATTCATGCATACAGAGCTGCCCCTTGTAATGTAGATCTGTCAGTTTAAACACCTTTTTCTTTTTTGTGTGTGCATGTTGAGTGACTGGGAGTCTTCAGAGGATAACAGATGCTGATGTACGGTGGGCCTACATCTGTCAGTGAAAACCTGTCTGTTCATGTGTGTTTCTGCAAGTGTCGAAACAAAGAGAGTGCAGTGAATATTTCATTCCAATATGCTGCCTTTCCCCCTGTGCTGCATCGCAATGTTGACCAATGAAACATGCAAGGATGCATTCAGACACACACACACGTACACACACACACACACCTGTTCAGTCAGCAGGCGAAGCTGTCGACTCCGAGGGTCTCGTTTGCAGAGGTTTCGTGCCGGAGCGACCACCGTGCAGACACACCTGCCGTCGGGATCCGACGCCGTGCTGTACACCTGCCATCCCTCCTCCGAGCCCGGGTACAAACCCTGCACACAAGCGAGCGCCGCGTTAATGAAGCCACACTGCAGGAGGACCGAGTCGGCCGTGCAATTCAACAGAGGAGAAGGTCAGCAAAGCAATTTAAAACGAAGGGATTTTTTAATTTTTTTTTATTTTCATCGAATTAAAACACACACTTCTGTAAATGCATTTCAGTCTGAGATTTACATTCTACCTCCTCCGGGAAACACTTATGATCGACCTTTAAGGCAATTTCCTGCGATATTTCATACTGTCGTATACTGCTAAAACAATATGTCAATGAATATATATGTAGTAATTGGTCACAATCTTGGTAATCGAATAATCGGTGAAGCGAAAAGGGCAAAAGGTCACCGATGACAGCTTCTAACATGTGGCGATTGACCCCAAATCAGTAAATGACATTAAAATGAAATATCTTTGAGCGGTTGTTGGGCAAAACAAGGAACGTGAAGTCCCCATGGACTCTGGGATTTGTGATTGGCAAATGTGTGATATCGACTTAACGTGATGAACTGAGAAAATAATAGCTTAATAGCTGTACTGTTTAACGTACACCTTGTGTAAGATGATTGCTAAGCTTGTAATTTCCACTGATGAACCCTTTTAAAAATCCCATTTCTGTCCCCAGCTACCTCTAAATTACTGGAGATCTGATATATAAAATCTAAAATGTGTCCATTTCCGTCCGGTGGTCGTGAGCAAAATGAGGCAATTCACTCAGATACCATACTGTAAATTCATCAAGTGTGCAAACAGCAGCAGCTCCATGATCACTGGCAGCGTGTAATGGGATATGTTGGCCCTGAATCACATCCCTCGGGACCGGCTTCCCTTCAGGCGTTCAACTCTCATACAGTACGTGTGCAGAAGGCACATACAGCATCAGTATAGGGATACAGTATATAGGGGCATGTGCAGGAATCAATAAAACAAAGAATTTTTCTATGAATGTGATAATGTAACAGGAAAAACAATCATCGTTAATAAGGCAGCGAATTATGCTGTGCTTTTTTGAAGCAACACATCAAGTGATTATTGAGGCTATAACTCAAGGACCTTGAAGTGGTTACATGTCCTATTTTTTCCGTTGATCTGTTTTCTTGTGAAAATGTGTTTTCCAAAAAGACCAAATGAGTCATATAACTGAAGCAGTTTCTTTTTGTGATTTTTTTTCGAGCACACATTTGCTCAGCATCTCGCATAGCATCTCGGCGTGGTATTCAGGTCAGGCTGTTGTTTGAAGGGTGGACAAATGTTTTCCTTTAAGAAAACGTCTCTGTCTATTTCTACCTGACTGGTAAATGGGAGCTCTTCATTATAAGCACATTGTGGTTTTAGTGTCCATTCCTGTTAAAAAATAAAAATAAAAAGGAGAGTGCATGCTCTTTGCATTTTATTGTACTTGGCTGCACCATAGACAGCTGTGTCTAAATCAGATATTTGTTGCAGCTATAATCAGCTGTGACGTCGGCCCCATTCCTGTGTCCAGGAAAGCTAGCAGCAGAACTGGAGAGTTTCCACCTTTCGCATCCACAGACGGAGCTGCTGCTCTCTCTGGCAAAAAGTCACCAGAGATCCCCGGAGATCTGAACAAAAACAAAGAATATGTCTACCCTCCTCACTCACAGTCCATACAAATGCACAACGTCGCTTCTACTCTTGCTGGTACAATCAATTCACGCTCTAAAATACACATTTCGTCATGTTTTCTTGTGACAAGAACAAATAATGTGAAACCAGCATTAGACTTAAGGCCTTTGCACATTGCCTGTGACATTTTTGCTAAAATTCCAGTAGATTTGTGCAGGCAGAGGACTAACGAGCGGGATCCTATTGACCGAGAGCAGCGTCTGACAGTCTGTCGAGGGTCATTTGTTGCAAAGTCTGAGCATTTCATTGATTTCATTTCCTTTTAGCAAGATGAGTACATTTGAGTTCCCTCTGGTTAACAGCTACACAGTGTATATGTCCCGGGCTTTTATTGAGAAAGGTTAAGATGTAAAGGAGTAAATCTGGTCTGCGCTGCCTTCTCTCAAGGCTTCATGAGTTGAGATAAAAGAAGACTTTTTCCCGATGCACACAAAATACTCATCCGCCTTTAAAATGTGGTGCACGAATGTGTTTAAATCCGTGTCGGTGAGCATTTCTCCTCTGCCAAGATCAGCCGTCCATCCGACAGGTGTTGCACATCAAGACGCTGATTACGCCGCAGGATTATCCCAAAGGTGTGATCGGGCTGGTCACATGAAAGGTCACTCTGGAACGTGCCGGTTTTTCCTCACAACACATCGCCACACCAGTTTTGAGGCAGCGGGCCATTGGCGTGCCGACCGCGGTCATGTCCAGCAGAGCTGTTGCCCGTGAATTAAATGTTCATTTATTTCACATTAGCCGTCTCCAATGTCAGTTTTGAGAATTAGGCTGTAAAACCAAATCGGCCTAACAACTCTTCCCCCCTTGTGGTGTCCCAGATGCTTATCTGTAGCCCTCGTTAAAAAAATAAAAATACATAAGGCACACCTGTGTAATAAGCATGCTGTTTAATCACCTTGATAAGCCACACCTGTGTAATAAGCACGCTGTTAATCACCTTGATATGCCACACCTGTGAGGTGGATGGCGAGGCGCTCACTCACTAATGGGGAAACTATTATGTGCTCCTTTTTTGAGAGTCTTTTGTGTTTTATAACAAAAAATAAGTTTGAGAGCTTTTATTTCAACTCGTGAAAACAAAACTGTTCCATTTTGTAACTTTGTTAAGCGTATAAAAAGGTACTGATTTGAATATCAATTGAAAACCGTATTATTTTGTTACCTTAACGTTGTAAAATACTGAAATTCAAATACAACTGAATTTATAGCATTGAAATCTTTGACTAAACATTTATCTGAATGTATGTGGTGTGATTTAGGCTGTGGTCGCCACTCCTTTCCTGTGGGTCATTTTAAGTGGTGCGATTTCAAAAAGTCGATTTTAAGTTAATTATATTAAACTTTAATCAATTGAAATTTTTATCTAAACCGTGGCCAAAACTTTAAGATGAAAAATTCTAAAATTCCTACTTAGACGACAGACAGAAGGTTTAGATGGATTCCAGTCAGACTCGATTAATTATCCATGTTGGCTCCAATGTGAAGGTTTTAATCGTGGCTTTTGGTGTCTGCATGAGACCAATCCAACTGGAGCAACCTGAGTTTTGGAATTGACTTGAATTTCTAGATAAGAGCTGAAACTTAAAAATTGACACTTTAGTGTGAATTCATGAAACTAATCAAAACTAAACAACATAAAGTGACTAGAATCAATACTTGTATAGAAACAGTGTCTCAGGTGACTTCTTGAATGTCACTCGTAGAGACAAACTCACAGGGAATCGTCACTTAACCCTCACATCTCTCAAAGCATTCTTTCCGGTCACAGCGGGCTGCTGTTTTCAGCAAAAAAGGTTTAAAAATATAAATGTACGCTGCATGCAACAGCACCAACCAGACACAGTTAGCGGCTAGCTGGTGAACAGAGTGTAGCATTTAGCCGCTAACGAGCCACATGGTTCCAACAGGAGGTGGTGGAGACCAAAACCTAAAAAGAGGGGGAATATTCTACTTAAATGTGTCAAGCGGCATAACTCCAATTAAAAGCCAATGTGTAAATAAGCTGAAAATAAGTCAGTGTTGTGTTTACTTTGCCTCCAAGTAGCCAAATCAGTTATTGAATGTGACCTTCTGAAAATTCAGACGACATAAATTCAGATGGTTCTCTATGATTAATAATTAAATTCTATAAACACACTGGTATTTAAATTTCACAATTAGGTATCGAGTTGGGAGAATAATGCAAATACTTTTTTTAATGACATCAACCACATAGAATGTATCAATAGTTCCAAAATATTATATGTTGTTATATAATGACACGTGTTTCTTTTTTCTTCTTTTTGGGGGGGTTATTTGGGACCTCATTAGGTAAGAGTGAGGTGACAGCAAACGTTTCCTGAGGTCCAAACGTAGGACCCGATTCACAAGCCATTAAATTAGAAAACAGCTCGGTCCTCAGTTTGACCTACTTACCGCAGCGCTAACATTTAGGAACAGTGTGAAGGTGCGGCGGAGCTCAACCTGAAGCGCACCAGCCTGTCACAGTAATCTGTCTGAGAAGCTGCCCTACAAACCCTGACAAAGAAGGAACAGAGGAGGATGCTGGGAGGATTGAGACGCGGGAAAAAGGTACGGGAGGGGGAGGAGGAGGCTGGGAGGGAAACGTCTGATAAATCAATCAGCTGGGTTTGGTGTGGTAACCTTGAAGTCCCATTTACAATAGAGCTGACGGTGGCAGGGGGGTGGTTTCAAACAGGAGGACGTGGATGTGATGAGAATGTAAGCATCGTTTGCGCCTCCTGCTCGATGTAATTAAACAGAGGAGGACATACGGCACCTACGGGCTCATTTCACACAAGGGAAAGATGATAAAAATCTACTCAGGCGGTTCAGCTGATTGTGATCAGTGCAAATAGAGAGAGAGAGAGAGTCGAGCGCTAACGCAGCTACATCTCAACAAGGATTCAACAGACGCTAGCAGAGCTATCGGACAACATGCAATACTCACAAAAGTGCAACACACAAATCTAAAAGTCTACATGTTGTCATCAACCAACACTTGTATCCCGATAAGAACAAACACTCTAAATTCCAACATATTCAAATAGTAAAAAAAAAAAAAAGAATGAATGGAAACTAAAAGCAGCTCAAGCTAGGCTGTCACCCTTTCATTGATTTTAAATGAAATGCGATGTTAAGTCAAGCTGAACCAGAAATAATTCAACGACAACTGTAATGATGGCGGAGACGCCGCGTCCCAACAACGAGCGGTGCGTTACGCCATGTCAACAAACCGTGTACTTATCAAGCCGTGCGCTCCGAGCGGAGACAAAGTAGTAGCTACTTGCTGTACCTTCATGCATTTGCACTTTTTGAAACACAAAACACACGTTTTACATTGTGATATTTACTGGAAATGACAAATACAATATAGCAAACAGCAATTGAACGTTCAGCTTCCGCTGCCACCTTATTTAGGTCTCGGTAGCCGTCGTACAGGTAACTCCTCATTTCAACGTCAAGAGTTAGCGATTCCTCGCCAGCGGCGGGAATATTTGAAACAGGGTGACCAACAAAGGTTCATCTCAAAGTGATCCAGTAAAGTAAGGGGTAAATGGTTAAAATACATGAAAGAAATATTGAGCGTAACGTAACGGATTAACAATTGAAATACTGTAGTGAGCTAAAAGTAATGCATGAACTTGCCCAAAACAATTAAAACAAACTGCATGAAAAACATACTGCAACAATATCCACTTTTATATCATTAAAAGTGGTAAATAGCACCTCGTTTTGAACATGACGGGTCCATTAAAGAGTTGGTAACCAGATAAATATACTCCTTACTATACAATGTTTAAAACTATATTATGTCCTATAAAGACACACAGTCCAGTCAATGTCATCCCCATACATAGCCTGAAGTAGCACCACCGCCTCTAACATCTCCATCTGTTCTCAGCCAGCTCTTGTGTGTGTTTGTGTGTCTCTGAGTGTGTCTGACTTTGTGTGTAGGCGTCTACTACTTGCATGAGACTGCATGCACTTTGCTGAACTTGCAAAGTGCCGCCACATAGCAGCTGCGAGGTGCCTCTCGAGCCAGGAAGCTAAATCATGCAAAGCCCAAGCGCACACAATATATATTTATATGTGCAGAGGGAAGAGACCTGTACGTCCATTGGTCCCGCATCTACATGTCAGGGGGTTGCTAAGGCAACTAATTGATGGCTGTCCCACGGGTGACAGGAGAAAAATCACCCCAGGAAGTCAGAGAGAGAGAGAGAGAGCAATCCTATTACACTGTGTGTGTGTGTGTGTGTGTGTGTGTGTGTGTGTGTGTGTGTGTGTGTGTGTGTGTGTGTGTGTGTGTGTGTGTGTGTGTGTGTGGCTGGTGCATACTGTACGTGTGTTCTTTATGACTCATATAAACAGAGAAGATTATTTGTGTATTTACTTATTAGTGCTATTTATTCCTTATATTGGCGCCGCCACACTTTTCCTTTCAAATGTTGTTCTCAATCTGTTCCTCTCAGGATCTTTTCTCTTTCTTGTTTCTTCTCCTCCTTCGCTCTATTTTCTGCACCAGCGAGCAGATCAACTATATCTGCTGCGTGTGTAGGATAAATGTGACGATTTCCACCATCATTCTAGATAGTCTGGGTGTTTTGCAATTTCTCTCACACAATGCAAAGAATGTCACATTAGAGACCCGATGCAATTATATAATTATAGATTATAACTTAAGCTGCTGGTCGACAAAGAGAACGTGAAAGATGAACTTCTGGGGAACAAAATAAAGCACATCTTTTTGTTTTGGAACATAATTATTCATCCAGTGTGTGTGTGTGTGTGTGTGTGTGTGTGTGTGTGTGTGTGTGTGTGTGTGTGTGTGTGTGTGTGTGTGTGTGTGTGTGTGTGTACACAGAATATACATACACTGACGATCCGCTCATGTGTGCCCTCAGAGGAAATGACGGTTCCATTGAGTCCGACCAGCGATGGCAGAGTCTGGGACATCCAGTTAGTCACCATAGCCATGGTGCTGAGCACCGCGCCGATCTTTAACATGGGAACACTCATCCTGACGCACACGCATCCACACTACACACACACACACACACACACACACACACACAGGCAAACAAACACACAAACTCTGGCTGGTTCTCACACGCAGTCCAAACTCTTCACGGCAGTCATGCTAAAAACCAAGGCGTACACAACATGACGCTCCAGGTAAAACGTCTGTGTGTGTGTGTGTGTGTGTGTGTGTGTGTGTTCAGCTCTAGAATCCCCCAAAAAAACACCACAGCCAGGATCGTCCCACTGCTGAAGTCCTCGCCACTGCACTGCCACAGGTTAGAGAATAAATCCTGGAGTCAGTCCAGATGTCCTCATGGGAAGATGCATCAAGTCCAAACATCCAACGCTCGGCTCGGGCTGCAGGAGATGCTCCCGGTCGCTGCTGGTTAGGTCCCACTGATGTGTGTGTGTGTGTGTGTGTGTGCGCTTGTGTGCGTGTGTGTGTTTCCTGGACTCCTTCCTTCCCCTGGCAGTAAGAAGCTGTGGCTGAGCCAGCGCTGCTCTCTCATTTATCCACTAACTCTCTGCCTCTCCCTCCCTCCCTTCCTCTCTCTCTCTCTCTCTCTCTCTCTCTCTCTCTCTCTCTCTCTCTCTCAGACACACACTCGTCCATCTCTCCCTCTCACTAATGCTCTCATAAATTCTCTCAACATTCTCCTCCTGACCAATGTTTCCTAAATGAACAAGCGGATAATATAAAATATGAGGTGAGATTATTAAAAATAAAGAAAAAAAAACCTGCTCCACATTTATCCTCTATTCTTTTGTGTCCTCCTTTTCCTACCCAGACTCCTTTTCTCCATATTTCCCCTGTCCTCTAATGCTCCCTTTTTCATCTTCATCGCAGTAATCACATTCCTTTCTTTTTCCTCTCTGTCCATTTCCTCTCCATATTTTCCTTTACATTGATTCATTGCAAACGGCTCCATGACAGCACACCGCTGTAGATTGACCTGCTCCTGATCAGTGTGTGTCATGTGCATTGCAGACCGGTGCAACACTGCCCCCTGGTGGCCGGCAGAGCCATGTCCCGGGTTTTATCTCCATATCGAGCTGTTTCACATTAAATTTAATCAAAGTTGTGATGAAGTACAAGATGTTCAGACGATGTTTTATTTGATCTGCGTCTGCAGTGTTTCCATGGAGACTACAAACTCCCAAAATAACATCCAGCTAACGCGCCACTGGAGTATTATGGGATGTTTGTATGTCGACCTGCCAAGGGACTGCAGATCAAAAGAAGCCAGTAAATCTGCTGCAGAGGTGTCCCAATTCCACTCTACACACTAAGTGTGTGCAGTAAATAATGAATAAACTTAACTTTATACTATCAGGAAGTGACACAATGCATCAAACGTTGTAATGACGATGCAGATTAAACTTCACAAAGAGACAGGAGCATATTTATTTTTCCATGGAGCTGTTTTTAGTCTGCACACACTGACTGCTTTAAGAATACTTTATGTTGTCACGTTTCACATTACATTTAAAGTACTTTTTTTTCTTTTGTAAATAAATGCAAACACTGTAGTCGACTGAATTTGTTGATGACTGATCAACGTTTTGAGTCATTTGTTCAATCACATGTCAACCGTTCTCTGATTTCTGCCTCTCAATTGTAAGGATTTGATGTCTCATGTGATGAGAAATATTTTTTTTTACAAATGATGAAGTGATGAAGCGACTGGCAGAATAATTTATCATGAAAGTAATCATCAGTTTGAGCCCCAAAAGAGTCAAGTAAAAACGAGCACCTGTGAAACTGGCGTCTTCAGTGAAATGTTAGATTGACTCATGTGTTTTGGGACATTTGCTTCACTTCCTCATTGTCTGGGTACGTACCACTGCTGTATGTTTTTGTTTTTTTATACTGCAAAATCAACCAATGTCCTCTTTTGAACTCTTTCAAACATATTTTTTTGTTGAATTTGATGAAGGTGACAATGCACGGAAATGACCATAAAGCATTAATAATACACCAAATAAGGATATATACATAATTATCTGCTCTATGGGCTATGCACGAACAAATAGTGTATATATTTATTGTATCAGCTAAAAAGTAATAAGTAAAAGATAGAGAAACAATCAGTACGTCGTGGCGTTACTCATGTTCGAGGTCAACATGAGACCCCAGAGATCACTCTGATGTACAAACAGAAATATAAATAGACTTATTGGGGATTTTCATAGAGTTACTGCTGCATAAAAATCACTGTATTCAACCATGTTTTACAGATACAGACACCAAACAGAAGTAATGCATAATAGACTGTAATAGCATTTCATATAAATGGGATATGCCATAAAGTATCAAGCTGATGAAACAATGTTAAGTATGATTCTTGAGCCGTTAAAGAGCCCCCACAGAGCATTAGGGTTAATAGCCGGTGTGTGAGAGCATCTCTCTCGGTATTATAACAAGACGAGCACGTGTAACTGCAACTGAACTACAAAAGGACACGGCTGCTCTGCGGTTCACGCCTGAAGCGATTATGTCGACAATTTAACTACCCATCACTAAATGTTTTATCGAGCCTTTGTTCTCATCAACAGTTACATGCTCAGGCTTTCTTGTCTGAGAACAGAACCCCCAGGATACACATGGATTATACATAAAAAGCCCTTCAGCGAATACGCTGAACTAACATGAATATTTCAATCAGCAGCACTTAGAGACGGAGATGGAGGGCCACAATAGAGCCGACATGACAACTGAGCAGTGTGAATCACCTTCAGGGTATTTATGGTATCCTGCTTTTTATTTCTAGGGAATATTTACTACTACTAATACTACTACTAATCATAATAATGTGTTTTTATAGAGCAAAACATCAAAGCTAAGTTGCAAAATACATCACAGAATGGCAGATAAGAAAGATGGAAACCCAAAGGAGCAGCCACAATAATGAGGCAAAAGTGCGCACGTCAAAACCCACGATAAAAGAAAAAAAGATGATAATGATTATGTGATAATGTGATTTTAGGAGTAACTGAAAGGAGGACTCTGACATGCAAGAACTCCTCTGGCAGCAAATCTTATATTTATCCAGTCCTTTTCATGCTGTGGATGCGTGCAGCCTTTCATGCATTTTGACACGGTGCAGAAAAAGATAAAGCACGAAAAAGCAAACGGGAATCTTTTACAGGATGTGCCTTTTGGGAGGTATACATACAGTTCCCATGCAAACAAGGGCATGCTTTGGAAAAAGTGTGTATTACTACTCCCAACTTTTTTTTTCTTTGCTTTGAAGTAAAAAATGTAGAGTTTAAAATGATCATCTAATGAATAAGAGAGGGCTTTCTCTCGTCATAGGACACAAGTATAAACTAGTCTCCATCACCTTTATCCCTTTGACATCTGATGTTAAATTGTAAAACTGCAATTTCTCCAACACAGAGATGAGGAGCAGGAGGGAGGGCCATCTTCTTACCTTACAGGCGCAGACAGCAAACAGCAGCAGGACCCAAAAGGCTTCAGGCGGACCCATCCCCAAGCTTCTCTCTCCTTCAGGTCTCCCAAGTCTTGACCCGGGTTTGGCTCACCGCAGGCACAAACAGCAAAGCGCACGTCTGCTTCAGGTGCCACTGGGGGCCGAACACCTCTGAACACCTCGGGGTCATGGACCGCTGTGGCGGCTGGACTGGAGTGACTGAACCCCCTCTGGCTGTGGCAAAGGAACACAGACCTGGTGTTGGCTGCATGCTGAGGAGAGCCACACAGGCGCCAGCTGGAGAGGACCACTGTCTTAGAGAAGGTGAAAGAGGGGGTGTGTGGGTAAGGAGGAGTTGGAGGAAAGGATGCACAGTTTGTGTATGTGTGTGTGGGTGACATTGCGTGCGAGATTGCACCGTTGGTTTGGGTCCTCATGAAGAGAACAAGGGTAGAAATAATACGAGTTATGTTTGGAGTCCAGTTGTGAGGATTTGCATGCTTTTATTTCTCTTCTGTGGTCATAATATATATTCAGCTATTTTAAGACATGGACTTTGGGCATCAGGAAATTGTAGCAGGCGTTCTCTCCCAACGTTGAGCCAATTGAGACAATCATTGTCAGGTTGACTGATAAGGACAATTTGTTCCAGAGGTATTATTATTTTCATAGTAGAGCTGATGCAATACCTCTGTTACGGGAGCCAAAATTATATATATTGTTTTAATTTCCTTCAAAAGCTAAATGTTTTCTAATCACAGGCAGCCATGCACGGACTTTGTCTAAATAAGAGAAGTATAACCTTACAACTAGCAACATTATGGATGAGCAAATCAGGAACTCTCTGATAAAAGAATACCAAATTAATAAAAATAAAAAAGTATGAATCATCTTTTAGCCTTTGACAGTCTTTTTTAAGCATAATTGGAATGTATTATACAGAACACATACTAGGATTATTTTCTTTTTACAATATTTTGCATTCAGTGATGAAATAAAAAAACGGGATGAAATGATTATTACAGTGAATATCAGAGTAATACATTTCAGCATAGCAGTGGTTATACTGCTTATACGAGCATTCTTCTAACATTAACGTTAGCTAGCTAGTTTACATGCTCATCTTTAGCATGGAACATCTAGCATTAACATGTTAGCATGAACGTTTGACCCTGTTGAAGTCAGATAATCGTCAACATTATTATTTTAACCTCTAAGGACCATGAATCGTGAAAATATTTGATAAAAAGACCAACATCGCTGTCATTAGCCACACCGCTAACATAACCGTTGGTGGTTTAAAACAAATAAAGCTTCTTACTTTTCTCTTTTTTTTTCTCATCTCTATGGACATTGACATCTATCTTCAGTAAACACAAACTGAAAAGGAATAAAATATTAAACAGTGTTGGACCGTTTTTTTTAAACTCAAAAGGCATCAAATATGCACATTCCTATGTTTGCGCTCACCGTGGTGTTAGTTAACGCTAATTATGACGTCATGTCGTCTAAAAAAAACTATTAGCAGGTTAAACACTCCTGTGTTCATGTGCTTCCTCTCATTAAAGTTTCAGCGTTGCTGTTGCCGATGTTAGATGTACTGCATGATGTCAGGATCGACAGAAGAACAGCGGAGAGAAAGGTATAATAAAAAAGGCGAATGAGGGAAGAGAAGAGAATAATGTATCCTCAAGCTGTAGCGCACTATGAAGACAGAAAATGAGCACTTTCACTTGAGAGTGCAAATTAATGAAAAAAAACTGTTCCCTGCCAGACAAAAGAAAAATCTTTTACTCAAATTTGACATTTGAAAAGCAAGTGGTCTGTGGGCTTTTAACTAGAACTCAGCTGGGCCGCACATTTTTATGATCCCTCCAACGAAGTCCACTTGCTTTAAGAGTATAATTTACGCTTTTAGCGATCAATGTTTTTTTTTTATTTGCCTTTCAGGATAACGGCGCCATTTGGTGCATTGTCATATCACCCTATTTAGGCTCCCTCTTTTAATCAATATATCTGGTCATCAAGTATTCCATAACCATCAAGGAATCGTAGAGACAATAGTTCACATTCAGAGCAAACAAGATAAGTCTACAGCCACAGTGGCTCTGAGGATGCACTTAGCTGAGCCAGATGAAAAAAAAACAAAATACATCATCTGTCTTTATATTTCACCCCGAGAGGAACATGAATGTCGACCTGGACATTTAATAAAAACCACAAACACCAGGCCGTTTGTGCTCAGTGGAATTAAGGCACCATGTGTACCAACGTTAGTTACAGTCCATGCAATAGTCGTTGAGATAACCAAGATAAAACAAAATGTGAAATCAATGTCAGTGTGTTGGTGTTTTAAAGGGTTGGGTCGGAAAATCACACAATGACACAAACAAACTAAACAAGTGAGGAAGTGGTCGAGCAGCAACTCTCGGCCTTTCTTTTTGGTGGCTAAAATATCCTTTGCTGCTTTGCACCCCTCCATCCACAGCAGAACATTACTTTGCTCACGTCTGATTGTCCAAACTGGTGGCGTGCCGACCGCCTGACAATCTATAAGTGCCTCATACATCTCCACTTCAAAACAAATCCAAAGCATCCCTTTAATTGGCATGTGTCGCACTGTGTGCAGCCATCAAGCACCCTGTAACCGCGCTAAGAGAAGTACGGTGGGAACGTGATGAAAGACAGATGGAAGTGCACACTGGAAGGACTTCCTGGTTGAAGAGCAGCAGATGGTCCCTTTGCTCTTCAAAGCTTTTCTGTGTTGGCTTTCAATGAAACTAAATCTCATCATATTAACTTAAATGTACATCATGTACTTTTTATTAAAATATGTTTCTCAGTCACTTCCCCACACAACTATACACAGAAAGACATTGAGTCCATCATGTACCACAGTTTGGTTTGTTATGTTGAAAAAATATAAAAACAAGGCTTCACACAATATTAAAAAAAAATACAAAAATGCACTGCCCCAGTTCCCTTTTACAAAAGAAATGTACTCCGCAAGGACCACATAATAGCACCGTGATGAATTACACTCCAATATACATCACATAACAGATAATTATAACAACAAAATGACGACAACAAAACAAAAAAATAAACAACGCAGCAAATTGAGGTTTGATGAAATCACAGAACAACGTGTTGGGTGCTGGAATAAGGTGTGTTTGTATTTATGAAGATGACTCACTGATCGTAGTGTTTGTAGACTTGTACATCGATAGGAATTGAGTGCATAGATCAATACATGTATGAACAGACAGGGATGAAACAATGGGAGCACCGTTCACTCCTCCAAAGCGGGAGTGAACGTTGTGAGAATGTATGAGATGAATAAGATTAATTAAGGAGAGTGAATGAATGCCTGTGTGACAGAGTGAATGTTTAGGTGAAGGAACACTGTTGTAGGTAAATCAACTTATAAATATGTGGCACCAGGTCAGTCTTGAATGTAGTTTTTCTCCCTGCATGTAGAAAGTGTCCATGGCTCTATTAAATTACTCCTGTTGTAATCTTCCCGCCCGGCTCGCTTAACCGTTGTAGCAAACCGGACCGACTTGGAAACCAAACTTCTGGTTCCCCTTCCCGAAATCAGGCACGGCCACGTCGATGATGGGGAGCGTGTTGGACAGCGGAGCGTCAAACTCCAACACCGTCCTCTCTTGCCCCGAGCGCGTCTGTGGGATGAGAACAACCGAACGATCAAAAATAATAATAAAAAAACAATACATCATAGTATAAAACATGTCATTTTGTTTGTTTGCATCATGTTTCTCGATGTGAAGTGTAGACCAGGTCATGTAAATCCAATGCCGTTTGGCTGATTTCCTTTCGCCAGTAGGTGGCGCTATGATAATGTGATAATTTCTTCATGTAAATGTGCTCAGGCCTGGACCGGCATCATGCATGAGAAATTTTGGGCGGATTGCATGATGTACCTTGGAGTTACAACAACTTTCTATAAACAAAATGTACGCGTTCCTGTTCACACTCGACCGCCTCGAATACCCACCTGACACCCGTCGTACAGCGCGCTGATGTAAAGCGTGTTCTCGTGCGTTAGCTCCTCCCCGTTGGCGCCTCTGAAGCGCAGCGCGTGTTCGTGGCTGTAGGTGGCGACGTGCAGCCAGGCGGCGGAGTTGAGGCAGTGGTAGGTGAAGGTCTGCTTGGCCGTGGCGCTCAGCAGCTGCAGGAAGGTCAGCTGGACCACGTGGACGGGAACGTCGTCCGTCCCGGAGTAGGAAATCTGGTGGAGACGCCCGGAATCACACGCATGTAAAGTACACAGAAAGGAAGCTGCGTACACTGTAAGTCGTGTACATTCAACACTATAATTAAAACAGATTGAGTAATGGAAAACACTGGATTACTACAACATTTTATTACACTAAAAAGGCAACATTTCAACTCTACAAGGTCTTTGTCGAGCTTAAATGACAAAGAGAAACAGTACTAGTATTGTTGACATCATCCCAACATCATAAAGCAGCGCAATTTAGATTAAAAAGAAAAACCCACAGATTACCAGAACAATTTTTATTATTTCACTAAAAGACAAATATGTCAGCATGCTGGCAAAGTCAGCTGGACTCTGAAAATCCTGAATGTCTGTATAAAATGTTTATTCTGGACCAAAGCTTGTTTGGATAAAAATGGATGTGTTTTTTTTATTTAATCTTTATTTTTAATGAGGAACAATTAAGAACTCATTATTTTTTAAATGGCGGCCTGGAAATATCAAAATATATTCACATTTTTAAAGGGGGCGGTAGCATAAAAGCAAACTGCACATGATTCAATCAACCAAGACCTGTTTGGTCTAATGAAGGAGATATAAATACTATCTGCTTTTCCCACTCCTCAATAAAAAAGGGCTTTGAAGTTGCTACATCGCTTTTCCAACACTTCTCCAGTGATTGATCACGTGGCTCAACGCCAATAAGCAGTTATCATCTCCCATTTATACATTGTGAATCATCGCCGTCACTGTTAGTTAGTTTTGCGGTTAACCTTTGTTCCTGTGTTCTTTTAAAAAGAAAACGAGAATGTGTCTCCAGACCGCAATCCCCTGACATAATGAAATTACTTTATAAAGATTGTAAATCCCCAGAGCGGACCAGCGCCTGTCGTCCTCAAGGCCGCAGCGGTCCTTTTGCTGGAGAAACATATTTCACATCTACCCGTCGCCTGCAGCTGTCCTCACACAGAACTCCTTGCAAAAACTCCCCAAGAGTATTTAGTTTGCTGCTCAGGAGAAGTAATAGCACAATGCCTCACATACAGATGTCCACAGACGTCCATTAGCCTGAGAAGTATAGTTTTGAACTGTGTGCTCCTCACGTAACTAAGACTGCAACTCTTCTGTAGTGCAGAGACAATTGAACGTGTCATTGAATATGTCCACATTTTGTTTGTGGGAATACCTGACAGCCCCTCCCCCGAGCGTTGTGGTGGATGGGAACTTAACTCATTTCATTTAGCTGACGCTTTTATCCAAAGCGACTTACATTTTTGCTCTATACACCGTAGACACAGCAACGGGGAACAATTTAGGGTTCAGTGTCTTGCTCAGGGACACTTCGACATGTGAGCTATGGGGGGGACTGGGGAACGAGCCAGCTACCTTGTGGTTGCGGGACGACCACTCATCCCCCTGAGCTACAGCCGCCCCTAAGTGCAGGAGTAATCGGATAAACAAACCAGCCTCAGATAATTTTATCATGCAGCTTTGCTCGCTGTAAGGATAAATTATTTAATTTAAAAAAAAAACTGAGCAGTGTTGTAGATCACCTTGAATAATGCAGAATGTTGTAAATGCTGCTTTGAGTGCCCACTTAATAAAACGAGTGCCTTTCTATCGCCAACAATTGCTGCTAATTAGCATTCCGCCAAAGCAGTGATTCACCTATTTCACGTCTGAAATCCTTCTCCGTGAAGTCATGAACAAAAACACGCACTGACGTTCAGCGATATCGTGCAAAAACCATCACACCGTACCTGTTTTCCTTTCCTGAATTTACTGTACCAGGTGTTGGGCTTCTCCCCCTTCCAAGCTGCTAACTTCACCTGATGGCAGACAAACAAAAGTTCATTAAATCAACACACAGATGATGACTAAATACAGTTTAATCTCTTCCTGAGGAGTCGTTCAGTCTCCTGTTGGCTTTGAACAGGTGTGTGTGTGTGTGTGTGTGTGTGTGTGTGTACTAACCGACTGGAACTTCTTGTCAGGCTGCAGACACGTCTCTCCCTGTGCAGTGAAGTTACAAAACACCTTGAAGGAGTCTCTATGGCAACCCTGGTTGGGATCTATCCAGTACTCACCTGGAGAGAGACAGAGGAGAGCGGAGGAGGGCAGGAGGGGGTCAACAAAACCTCAAGGTTAATAACTGTCAACACCAAACAGAGTAAAACCATACAGATGGTATCAGATAGATAAATAACACACAGGCAGCTGGTAAATAAAATACAGTTTAGACATGCACACCGCTGTGGAAACAAATGGCGAGCGAGAGACCAACTGATGAAGTACCGTTGGGGAGCTCTGGGTGGAGCATCCACAGCTCCTTGCAGGTGCGGGCGGGGCTGTGGAACGTCCCTTGTGGGTTACGCAGACTATCCACCTCTACTTTCATCGAGGACAGAGACGCAAACACCTCCTCCATGCCTTGGCCCTCCTTCTCGTTCTCCTTCATCTGACCGCCCTGCTGCGCCTGATCCCCCTGCATCCATTCCTCCTCTCGTCTGCCCATCGCCGCCTCCTCCTCCTCCTCCTCCTCCTCCTCTTCAAGTGCGGCGCCATCCACCGAGGTGTGGGTTCTCCTTCTCCGTCCACGCTCTGGCAGAGGAGACATGCCAACAGCTGGCCTTCCCTGAGGAGAGGAGAGGAGAGGAGAGGTGGTGGACAGGTTGAGGATGCAGCACAGTGTGTGTTAATTATAAGTTATGAGAGTTGTATGGTTGGTTGATGTACTAAATGTATGCAAGCAGAACTCACTGGTAGTCCTGGAGGTCCTGCAGGCCCGACGTCTCCTCTGGGACCAATCGGGCCCTAAATACGTACACAGATTCATTAAATAACGTGACAGTGCTGACTAATTCAATGAAATAAAACAAAGAGCATCACAGTTACCTGGTTTCCTTTAGAGCCCTTTGTACCAATAGCACCCTGCGAGAGGAAGCAAAGAGTTAAAGCTAAAGACACACAGATGAACAATGTCCCAGTAATCCCGATGCTATCGGTGGTGAATGTCTACTTTTGCATGTCAACATTATGTTGTATACTCACAGCTAGACCACTGGGCCCGGGGGGCCCGTTGGGGCCTGCTGAACCGCCTCCACCCTGATATCAACCATGAAAGAAACCAACAGTCAGATAACGAGAACACGTAGATATAGAAATGTATAGAATATTGCCAGCTTTCTCCTTTAAAGATGGATTAACTCGCTGGTAACTGCTTGGCCTTCAGGGCTTTTGTCTATTGTTTGTATACATGTTCAGCACCTCATCTCCTTTGGGACCCAACAGGCCCTGGTTTCCTGGCAGTCCTCTGTCGCCCTTCTCTCCGATGTCCCCTGGTGGCCCTATCAGACCTATAAGACCACCGTGACCCTGCACAGGTGACACAAATACGCTCAGGGTCAAAGTCAGGGTCAATGTTTATATGCGTGTGTATGAGTATGTGCGCACCTTGTCTCCCTTCTTGCCATGGTCTCCCTTGAGTCCTGGTAATCCCGATGGACCCTGAGGGACAAAGTTATGTTATTAAGTAATTAAGTTGGAATGTGCATTAAAACCTTTTAACGACCAATCCCCCCCCTAGGGGGTTAAGACTGAGCGATTGTTATATAAAACTGTAAATCATAGCCCCAAAACTGCTGTATTTGGATGTATTGAACACCATAAGTAATATACAAGTGAAATATATGGTTACATGGATACATGACAAAAATCTAATGTCACAGATGCGCGCAAATGTGCCCCAATGCAAATTGATGAGACCTCGCCTGAATTTTCTTTGTACTAAAGCCTCTCTAGCTTTGTTCTGCTTCACTTTATCAAAGTCAACCTTTGCAGAGAGAATGTTCACATATTGTGTTATGATTTGGGTTAGAGTTGGACCTTACAGCTGCATCATTTCAAAGAAATAATCATCCTGAAAGGGCTTTTTTTTCTAGGCGGACCTGAAACCTTTTAATTTTTTTCTGTATGTCATCTTCATTTACTCTTAGCCAGCAACATATAGACTGATATGTACACATCTGAACAAAATCGTATTATAAATACATTATTCAAATAGCCCTAGTGGTTACAGAGATACACCCTTTTTAGTTTGGGTACGCAATTGTCGAGGAAAGGGCCTAAAAATAGGTTGGTTTTCTATTGGTTAAAAAACTCATTCATTTGTCACAGTGACAGAGAAACATATCTGATGGTGAAGGGTCTTCCTGCTGCAGCTCCTGTATTGTTTTGATAACGGCTAGGATGCAAAATCAGCTGAATATGTTTTGTCATACCGTCCCTAAACTTTTTTCTTTTCCTTAATATGATTTAAAACTGTATTATTTCTGTCTTTTCGATTGAATGATCTTACCATGGGGCCCGGGGGTCCTGTTATGCCGGGGGGTCCATTTAAACCCTGCTCCCCCTGAGAGAGACACACACACACACACACACACAGAAGATGTTTAACCTCCATCTTTTTCACGCTCCGCTTCAACCGCTTCATTCTCCACTGCCTGACTTACTCCAGGGCCGGGGATCCCTCTTAGACCTTGAGGGCCTGACTTGCCAGGGTGTCCCTGGGCGCCGACGGGCCCCGTCTTCCCTATGGGCCCCTCCAAACCGGGAGCACCCTGAAACGAAACAGAGAACAGGGTGCCCTTCAGAAGCTGCGAGCATACAGATGTTCTTCCTCAAAGAGATGCTTCCAAACTCTCACCTTCGCTCCTTTCAGACCCCCCTTTCCTTCTTTTCCTGCTTTTCCCAAGTGGCCCTGAAGAGCAACAATTTAGAACATTTTAAACTCTGACACACAGGACGTAAGATGCACAAACACACACAACCGATCCTTTTACCTTTCATATTCTTTTACTTATTGTTTTAGAACTATTATTATGCACACACATTCCTGTTTACATTTCTCTTTTCATTTTCTCTATATTCTGTATTTAACTTACTCTATTTGATGTTTAAAGTCTCATTTTGTCTGTACTTGCGTGATCTTCTTCTATTTTTTCATACATATTTAATCAGCATTGTTGGAGGTAGACTCTGTAATAGTTGTGCATTTGACAAAGAACTTGAACACGCTGTGAGAGTGCAATAATAAAAAAATACCCTCAAGCTCGTCCTCACAGAGAAAGGGGGTTTAACTGTTTACTTATTCAAACAGGAAGTAGAAAAACACGAACCCTTCGCCCGGGAGGTCCGGATGGTCCAGGTTCTCCTGGTGCTCCTTGGGGTCCCTGGAAATAAGAAGAAAGTAATTGAACTGTATGACTTTATCTTTCATTTTCATGAATGTTTAGGAATATGAGTGTCGTGGATGTAGTGGTGTGCGACGTAGAAGGGAGGAGCTCACCGATTTCCCAGGGTCCCCTGTGTCTCCTTTAGACCCGGGCAGACCGTCCACACCCTGATGAGGGAAGACAAAGAGTGGGCAGGTGATAACGACACTTCTTTTACATCGGATAATGAAGATGTCTTAATGGCAAGATAAGAGCTGTTAATTATGAGGCATATTAAAGAAGAGAAATAAAGCCGAGGCCGTTGATCACTTGTTTAATTTCTCCACAAATTCAAAAAGAACAGTTCAAGAGATTAAATGAAAGTGATATCCTTCCATGAGGATACGGGGTACTCTGTCTGCTGTGGTTGCCATGGCTTTTCCATACATCTTTACAATATAAAACAGTTATCTTTGAAGACTCCACACATTAGCTTCAGACAACCAAAACAAATGCATATACTGTTTAACATAAATCATTCTGTGTGATGATCTTTAATTTGGTTTCTGTCACAGAAAATTGTTCCTTCAGAAAATCAGAAAGACAAAATGTTGCAGTGACATCCTTAAAACAAAGGATCATTATGAGTGTAATCTCAGAAAGATAGTTTTGGTCAGCTCTGGCAATTTCACAGGATGTTTCCATAACTGAAAAATGATTTGAAGAAGACACTCACATTAGGTCCGGCCTCTCCCTGCTGTCCGAGGTCCCCGGTGAGACCTGGAGGACCCTGAGAGAGATGAGCTGGTTTAGCATCGTATTGTAGAACATTAATGTCTTTTCAATCATGTACCGCCTGATAAGGTTCACGGAACTGAAGAGGATCTACCACCAAAATGTGTTCAATCAGCTTTCTTGCCCATTTGTAATACTTTATTCGAAATATCTAGAGTCCGTGGGTCCTTCTACTTATTGAGATTTTGAAATCAATATAATTGCATGAATTGAACTCGTCAAAAGCTAAGTTACTGAGACCTGGTACACTAGTTACGTTGAGTAATATCTTTTCCATAATTGTTGTATTTAGATAATGCCAAACTGAATTACCAGAAAGCTTCTTTTACAGCCAACAGCTCGAGAATCAAGTAAATGTAGTTTGAGCTTTAGCCTTCCCTCTACGCACATAGCTCTCTTTCTTTAGCTCTTTAGTTGACCATCTCTCCGAGGTAACAGCAGCTTCTTGAGTCCAAAGATTACCAAAGAGAGTCACTGCCTTTGCCTTTAGATCATTTGTAGTTAATGCAAGTTTTAAAAGTTTTAAATAAACGTATACATTATTATGGTATAATATTTTTTATATAATGAAAGTCTTTTTGATACTGGTCTTAAATCAATTTGAACCAAATATGTAGTTACTGTATTTAGCCTTTCTAAGTATGTTAAAATAAAAAAAATACATTAAAGTGTATCGCACAGAATAACAAGGTTCCAAGTGTATTGCAGCGCTTCCTGTTGCATCATGTTGGACCGTATATAACAGTATTGAAGAGGGGTTTATATGATTGTTTCTCACAGCGTTGCCCTTGGCTCCGTCCTCCCCCGTTAGGCCCCTGGCTCCTGGAGGACCGGCTGATCCCGAAAGGCCCGTATCTCCCTTCTCCCCCTGGTCTCCTTTTCCTCCCTAAAGTAGCGGAGGAGCAGAGCGAGCGGTTAGGCGAGCCGAGAGGAGACGAGCAAAGGGCGCTCACGGTATCGGCTGAAGGATGGTGGGAGCACGTTTTGAAGCCGTCTTTGAACGAGCAAACTAACTCACTAGTCTTCCTGGAGCACCGGCTGCTCCCGGGTCACCGGCCTCGCCATCCTCCCCCTGAGAGAGATAACGCGTCAGAAACCCAGGAAGGGACAACGTCGACACACTAAATGCACACACGAGTTGGAACTGTCCATTTCTGTACCTTCTCTCCAACGACACCCGGCTGTCCGATCATCCCGAGGCGACCGGCCGGACCCTTCACGGAAGCAGAAGCAGTCACAGTATTTCTCCAGGTTTCAAAACAAGTGCTCGATTCAACGAGGATGCAGAAACATTGCTGTGAGACTCACCTGTCCCCCGATCGGTCCTTGAGGACCAGAAGGGCCTTGTTGACCAGGTGGACCCTAAAATGAGGCGAGGAAGAAGTAATAATAATCAGTTTATTCATTTGTGTGCATGAGTGTGAACATGTGACGTGAATAAGAGACAGATCTTCGAGGAGGAGCTCACCATTAGACCCCCGTGTCCGCTCTCCCCCTTCTCTCCTGGCAGGCCGGGCATGCCCTGAGAAACACACACGGGATGAGAGGATTTAAGTGAAGAGAGACAACGTTCTGGAGACATCGCTTCAGTGATCCACATCCTGACTGATGCTCAGGTCTCACCTGTAATCCTATTGGTCCTCTGGAGCCCTTGAAGCCGCGGAGTCCCTCATCTCCTTTGGGACCGTACATGCCCTGCTGGCCCCGGGGGCCCACCAGTCCATCTACACCCTGAAACACCGAGGAGGGAGAGTCGTTATGACCTTTAAATGTAATGTCATGTCTTATTTATTGCACTAATGTGATGTAATTCCTGTTGAAACCGGTTGTTTTGGCGGTCATTTATGAAGTATTATGATTTTATAGGTCTGGTAGAAAGGCCAGATTGCAACAAAAAAAAAGTGGGATGTTTGGACTTTTTGGTTACGAGTACAGCTTAAGGTCAACAGTTTGATTTTTTGAGGTAATATGCATATGGGTTTTTCTCCCTGAGAGTTAAGGCTTTTATACATAGGAGACGTAACAAATAAACACAAAAACTATTCAGTTGCTTTTTCACTAAAAGGTTCAAATAGACCAACAAACGGGATCCTGCAGCGTCTGTCTGTCTGTTTCTACACTCTTGTCTTTGTTCCGATTAAGTGGCCGAGAGATAACAGTTATGTTTATAAGTGGGCTTAAGGATGCTCAACAAGAAATCAAACAAGTCTCAAAGACCACATTTATTAGTTTTTTTTTTCAGATTTGGATCAAGTGGACTGAGTACTTTAAGCCGATATATCATATTATTTATATCATTTTATCTCATCCAGCAACTTGCTTCTTTTTTTTTTTATACCAAAAGGTGGAAGCTCCATGTTAAACTGTAAATAACTAAAGCTAATGTTACAAAAGAAAACCTCTGGAGAAGCCAGGCTGTAAAATGTTTCGTTAAACTCGCCCAGTGCAACGTGAATCTACTCGCAGTAATAATGAAACTACGTAAATATGATCAATGTGAAACAAATGCTTTTCCAAAATAAAATAAAAAAAAGGCAAATAAGCATGTAATTATTCCTTTCCCAATTAATGCATTTTGAGTCCAAGACAAATAGTCAAACCAGAGTTATAACAAGCAGACAGTGTGTGGGAAACATCATCTCAGTAGGTTTGTGGGACTTTTGGGATTCACAAACTTCTCATCATATTTGTGCAACAGTGCGATTTGAGGTCTTTCAGTTTTGAAGACACTGAACAAAGAGGAGATTGGACTCACCGGAAGTCCTGGCTGACCGATTACACCTTGAGTGCCAGTGGGGCCTTGGGGGCCCTGTGGAGAGAGAGAAACATTCAGATATGATCAGATCTACTCTCGTTATTATAGCAAACAGTCTACGTTGATGTTCTTCTCCAGCTGCAGACTCACTCCTTCCCCTTTGTCTCCTTTGCTGCCTTTCTGCCCGGATTCTCCTTGCTCCCCCTGTGGACGCACACGCAGAGAGAGGACGCTAGATGTATCATCACAGCACAAACACGCACTCTCTCTTTGCCTCTCTGACTCGCGGACAGTTCACCTTATCCCCGTCGTCTCCTGGAGGACCTGCGGGGCCCATAGCCCCAAGCATCCCCAGGGGACCCTGATCTCCATCATGACCCGCTGGTCCCACCGGACCCTTCTCTCCCTGGAACACAGACACATTCAACTCATGTTATTCTGCATTAGAGCCAAATACACACACATTATGTCAATCAATTGCACTGAAAATGCAAAGGGAACATATAATAAATAACTACTAAATACAGTATTAGTAGAAAAAAGGAGACGTATCCTCATGAACTGGAAATTAAGGAATAACATACATATCACACACTGGAGAAACCTAATGATTGAATACATTTCAATGGAAAATCTAACCTCCTCCATCATTTACAATACAACAGAACACCATTTCATGGTCATCCTTCACTATGACACCACCCATTCTATTAATATTCACTTTTTTTTTTTTTTAAGCCTTAAACCCAATTGAAACCCACGTACATGCATACACGCATACACACATACATATAAATCTGCCCTCATCTATACTTTGTGCCTTTTTTTTTTTTTTTATGAAATAATAAACACGCACACATGGACACACTCGGACACACACTCCTCTTCTATACCCTGAATATATGATGTTTTGCTGGCTTGTATCTCACTGTTTTGTCGTCCTCCTGGTGTAATGTCTATGTATTGTCTTTTTATTTTTCCAAGAAAAATGAAGAAAAAAAGAAAGAAGGAGACGTAATTACAGGCTCGCCCTTCTCTCCCATTGGTCCAGGTCCTCCGATTGCTCCGGCCCGACCAGGCTGTCCGATGGCACCTGCGGTTCCAGGAGGGCCCCTCTCACCTGTCGACCCCTACAGACAGAACATGCCGGTCCTTGAACGTCTTTGCAATTAGAAGTACTGAAGCGATAAATGCTGCATTAAAACTGCTTGGAGTCATAATAGAGTTTGAAATTGTTTTCTAAATAGATCATGGAATCAGTGGACTTGTGATGAATATTGCACTGAAAACATACGCAACTAAAGAAATATGCTTTGGTTTCACAAACACAAAACAGATTTAGAAGTCATCCAGAACAAAAAGGAGGTGACTGTAACTCACTATGGCTCCTGGGGTTCCAGTCGGCCCTGATCCTCCTTTCAGACCAGGAGGTCCCTGGAAAGATCATACGTTATTTGAACCATGTAGCTGAAATAATTCACAATATAAATCCAGCCATTTGTATGGAGTGTGGTGTACGTGTCTCTGTGTGCGTTACCATAATTCCCGGGGCTCCTCTGTTCGCCCGGAACCCTTTCAGTCCCGGAGGACCACTCTTCCCGAATGTCCCAGGTAAACCTGGATCCCCCTGAGACACGAGGAAACGTTGTACAATCAAAACACGAACGCTGAATCTATGAGACGTTGACAATCAGTGTTTGTGTGCGAGTGAATGTGTCGACTTACCTTCCCGCCTTCCTTCCCAGCAGCCCCTGGTAAACCGTGCTCTCCAGGTACACCTGGTGACCCTGGGTGACCTCGGTCCCCCGTAGGACCGGATTCACCCGATTTGCCCTGAAACACACACACACAGGTTGTTGGGTCGTAAATTAGAGAGATGAAGTCCCTCCCGTTCTGGTGATGGACTTTATTTTGTAAAGAAATATTCACAATAGTCAACGACTAGAGAGACATTTCTTTAAGCCTGTTTAATTAAACTGTGCCATGAATTACACATATGATGTCTGTCAATTTAAAATATACATTTGTAAGTCAATAAAGTCACAGTTAGATTTGTTGTAGTATCATTTAGTTTTGAGTGAAACCGATCCTTGAACTACAGCTGCCTTTAACTTGTGTTCCTAGCCAGCTAACTTATTCATGGCCGAATGAGCCGTTATCTTACCTGATGTGTTTTATGCAACGACTCTTTTTTATCAGCCGGGCAGCGAAAGAACGAATGAGAGTCATTGAGTAACGTTACAACCCGATAGCGTGAAGGCATTGTAGCTTCAGAGAGAGACGGAACCGAGGCAAACTTTGGCTGCGTAGTCGCTCTAATGCCATATTTTCACAGTCAAAATTGGACTTTCTTAACGTGCAATGTTCTCTTTTTAATTGGCAATTATTATGTGTGTAATTCATGGCACAATTCAAACAGGATCAAATCAATATTTGTCTCTCGCCGTTGACTACTGTATATATTTTATAAAGAATAAGTTCCCATAGACACCTGACAGGGGCGGTGCTTAGCCCGTCCACCACAGACATGAAGCACAAGGCCGGAGGAATATTACGTAACAGAAAGAAGTCACATAGTTGAACTCACCTGTGGCCCCACAACACCTGAGGGTCCTGGAGGCCCCGTCTTCCCTTGGAATCCCTGCAGTCACAAAGAAAGATAGGTGGAAAACATAATATGGTGTGTGTATATGTATGTGTGTGTGTATGATCTTTGACCTCACTCACCGCCTCTCCTCTTTGACCTGGGTGACCTGGAAGTCCGTCTTTTCCAGCTTGACCCTACACACACACACACACACACACACACACATACACACACACACACACACACACACACACACACACAGAGACCAAGGTGAGAAATGAATGTGAGCTCAGGATAAAAGGCGCTTTATTCATTGAGCTGTCAAATACTGAAGTGCAGGAGCCGTCACCTGGAGGTGATTCATAAACGCATATGACGAGGATTTCTTTCCAGCGCCTTCTCAGTCAGAATATTTTTTTGTCAGAAAACGATTAAGGCTCCTGAAGCAGCATGAAATATTGACAGCTTTCAGTCTGCACCACAACAAAATACCACCTGCCATCCAAGCCACGATATTGAATAAAAATATAACAATCCGATACTGCCTTAGAGGTCGAACTCTGTTTGCCAAGGTTTGGAACTTTCTGTATTTTTTAAAGATTGCGTTTCCTCTGTGCAGGTAGAGGAATGTTCTTGGTCTTGCTTTATTTATGTAAGGGTGAGATTTTAAACTGTGGTTTGTTCTTAGTGTGTTCCTATCTTCAATCTTCCTCAAAAGCTATTTATAAAAAACGTCAAATTGATTTGGAATAAAAGAACAGAGTTTTTAGCAGTTGTATACTCTATTTACCTGATAAATGATCCATAGCATTGGTCAGTATGCTTTACAAATGTAGTACGTTATATTTACACGATTCGTCCCAAATCAAGAGAAGACTGGGTGGAGAGGAGAGAAGCGGTGGAGTAAATCTAAAGAATATGAATCAACTTTAAATGTGTGTGCGTGTCACAACTCACGCCTGATCCTTTAGGTCCTGTCTCTCCATTCCTTCCTTGTGGCCCTTGAGGCCCCTAAAAACAAACATAACCAGCCATTATAACAGGTCAATCAACTGGTCAATCAATTAATAACATGTATTAACCGTGTCTTTATTACCCTCTCTCCAGGAGATCCTGAGGGTCCATCATGTCCGGATGTGCCCTATGAAAGATGGAAGAGGGGAGAAGAACATGGGAGCGGTGACGGATAGAAGCTAACAGCTAAAAAAGTGCATTCACTGATTAGCAATGACTGACGGGGTGCTACTATTGGCTGAGAGGAGAGTCAGCTGACCTTTTCTCCTGATTTCCCGGTCGGCCCTTTTGCCCCTCTGCCACCTCGTGCGCCCTGCGGTAAAAGAAACATGTGTGAGACCTCACGTAAGCCAAACATCAACAGATAGTTCAAACCTGCAAAAACTGATTATTTTGGGCAGCAGAAACAAGCTGTAGAAGCAACCAGGGTTGGAAATAAACAGTTTTGTCCACCTGCCACTGTGGCTGGTGGATTCCAAAATCTACATCCGCTCAATCGATTACCATTGATGTTTTTGGGCTGGTGAGTGAAGCAAATCTCAAAGCCAGCATTTGGCTGGTGGTTGGTGATCATTTTCCAACTGTAAGCCCAAGTTATTATCACCTTTTAAGTTAATATGGCAAAGTTGTTGTCAAACCTGTTGCCTGTCTACACATCAGACACAGGGCAACATTAGCATAGATTTGGAGTCTTTCCAAGTCCAATATTCGCTCTCGTTTTTGCTCTGTTTTTGGTCTCCACCAACACCCGAGTAAATATATATCTTGTCTCTTTAGCGGCTAAAAGCTCCATTATGATCATCAGATCACAGAGTCTGTCTGCCGTTTACTGCAAGACAGGAAGTGTACTTCACCAAAAAAATGAAGTTGCAGGCAGATAAAACAAAATAATGAGCTGAAAGGCACTAAAAATAATCTGTGTTTGTCCGACCTCTATTACACTTGCATGATACAATATCTCATGATACAGTGTTACTGTAAAATTATTAGTTATAGTTGCTTTATTGTACCAATAGCAGTGCTTATATTTGAAGGTGTAATGCAGAAGAGATGCAGTGTTTTTACTTCATAATCTCCAAGTATGTTCATATCTTATCTAATAATGATTTAATATGTGTATCTACTACTGACCTGGATAACACATTTAAGATCCAATTACAATTTGAATTTGACAGCAAGATACAATATCCCATGAGCCTTTAGTGCCTCTTGGAAGCAGGAGTTGAATGCAATTTACAAGGTGCTCAAATGTACTGGCCAGTGCTTTGAGTGCAACGAAGCTCACAAAATGAATTTTCTAAAGAGCTCAATTTTTTATGATTATTATTTTGCCTTGCTTTTAAAAAAAATACCTCACTTTGCATGCAATTTATTGCCGAGACATTTCATCACTCACATTCGGCCCCCGCTGGCCTGCGCCTCCTGGTTGTCCTGCAGGACCCTGGGCAGCACCAAACGAGACAGAAACATTAATGGGAAAAGTCGGATTTCCTGATACACAATCAATAATCATGATTTTTAAACCGTCTCCTCACTTTCTTCCCTTTCTCTCCTGCAGCTCCCAGTGAACCAGGAAATCCATCAGAGCCCTGAAGAACAAGAGGAAGGAGTACACATTCACTTTGAATAAATGATATCTACAATATCTGTAAATTGTTAAGATTAATATAATTGATCGGCGATCATTTTAGTCATTTAATTCATCTTACCTTTGGCCCCAGTCTCCCTGGATATCCCGGCAGCCCAGGAACTCCCAGTTTCCCCTGAAAAAAATGCCAGAGTGACTCTTAACTCTTAAGTTTAAGAACTTCTAATATAAGTTAAAGAATATGTAGTGATATTATATTATCAGTTTTGCTTTGTACCTTCTCTCCAAAAATACCAGAAGACCCAGGTTCTCCTTGAGGACCCAACTGTCCTTTGGGCCCCTCAGGTCCGTCTTCTCCTCGGCCGCCTGTAACTCCGTTGTCTCCATCGTCCCCTTTGGCTCCCATCTCCCCTTTGGCCCCCGAGAAACCGTCCTCCCCCTGCAGGCAGGATGATTTGGAGACAGGAAGGGAATCCAGTTTCATTTCAGATCATAAAATCAGATATAACATGTTATTATCAGACAACCAAACATCCTGAATGATCTCAGACTGAACATCTTTTCTGTCTCTCTCACCTTTTCCCCCTTGCTTCCCTTTAATCCTCTTACTCCGTCTGCTCCCTGTCAAATAGGAGAGAAACCCAAACAGGAAGTCAACAAGAAAACATGAAATGATGATGTTATGTTCCTGGGTGTTGATGACATCTTCACGAGGAAGCAAGCATATCAAAGTACTCGCATGCTTTGCGAGTACTTTGATATGCCATAACCTGCTTATTCTTTTGACTAGGAAATGGCGAGGTGATGACGTCTTGGAAAAGTTAACTTTTCTACAACTACAAAAGCGAGCCTTATTTTTCCGACGGACAGCTGTCCCGTCCGTTCATCCATTTTCATCCGCTTATCCGTTCTTCCAGCTCTTCCTGCGGGACCCTGATGCGTTACCAGAGGAGATCTATAGAGGGTTCTGGGTCCACCCCAGGGCCTCGTGCCAATTGGACACAACCGGAGAATCTCTAATGGGCGGCGCCCAGGAGGCATCCTGATCAGATGCCCGGACCGCTTTATCTATCCTCTTTCGACGCGAAGGAGCAGCGGCTCAACTCTGAGCTCCCATCGGATGTCTGAGCTCGCTCCCTCCGTCTCTCAGGCTGAGCCCAGCGAACCTACGGAGGAAGCCATTACGCCGCTTGTAGCCTGTCCATCTCACGCTCCATTTTACCCTCACTGGAGACACTCCTTCGCTGGAGTGGCTCGCTGTTATTCTTTTGATTTCTTTAATGAGGTTTCAAGAGATTTCGTCAACCAATAGAGGACCATGAAATTCATCAGGTGATGTTAAATCCAGAGGATCGGTAAAAGCAGAGTCACAGGAATACTTTGCGTGTGCATTTCCCACCTTAACTCCTCGTTGTCCAGGGTATCCGACAGGGCCCTGCACTCCTGAAGGACCCTACAAGTGAACAGACACACATTAATAAAGGAATAGCGCGACATTTTGGGATTATTAGTTTTCTTGTTGAGACTTAGACGAGAGCGTTATTACCACTCTTATATCTGTCCGTTGAATATGATGCTACAGCCAGCGGCCTGTGTTAGCTTAGCTTAGCACAAAGACTAAACAAAATCTACCTACCAGCTCCTCTAAAACTGACTCATTCACATGTCATATCTTGTTTGTTTAATCCATCTAGTTACTGTAACAGCAACACGACATGCAAACAGCAGACTTACCGGCAGTCCTTTTTCACCTGGAGTCCCTTCTCTTCCGGGGTGACCCTGATGACAAGAAGACTTGTTAATATCTGAAGTTAGGCATGCAGGAGAATGCTTTGTGTCAATGAGAGTCATACATGCATGCTACTTACTGAAGGCCCGTCGTTTCCTGGTAAACCAAGTATTCCTTTCTTTCCTTGAGGCCCCTATGAAGCAAGGATCAGAGGATCGATCACAACTCCTTCACCCCAAAGTGGAAAATCGTAATAAAAGTGTCTTACCTTCTCTCCTGGCAGCCCTACTAACCCTTGAGGACCAGGGAAACCCTGTAGGAGAGATGGAGCATTAGTGTTTCTGTGCATGCATTTATCCAACCGAGTAAATGTTGTGGGTATCTGTCCTCTGCTCGTACCACAATGCCAGGGTTGCCTTGCTGTCCAGGTGCTCCGATCTCCCCCAGGGCTCCCTGTTACAAACAGGAAATCATGTCACAGGAAGTAATTTGTTACCGGGCTCTTCTGTCTTTACTACTACCCACATAATACTCACTATGTTTCCTTTTGAACCTTGAACCCCGTCAATTCCTCGAATGCCCTGTGGGGAGAGAAAGGCGGAGTTAATACTTCTGTGTCCATTTTAATAAAAACTAAAAGGACAATCGAGGAGAATCAGTTGTTTTAAAAGCAGACTGCAAGTTGCTAACTCTATAAAGCAAGTATTAATCCCCCTGTATGATATTTATTTTATGGTTGTACCCTCTATTCCTAAAAATATATATTTATTTCCATGTCAGACTATCTGATGAAGATAAATAAAGAGGGGGCATCGCCTCGTATCTTTAATAGAAATGTTCCTGAAGCTTGTTACACAGACTAAATGAATATGAAAACTATCAGCCACCTTCTTGGTTTTGGCATTTAATGCTTAAACAACCAACTCCAAACAAAAATATATATTTTCTACAAATAGAAAAAGAGCTTCCTCCGCGTGCTCTCAGATTCTTATGAGCACTAACTCGTGTTTCTACAAATGCAAATTAGAGGACAAAAAACGCTTGGGGGTGTTTGTTTGGCAGAGAGACAGTAGTTTTATCAGATGAGATAATAATGATATGACATTGTGTTAACAAATCGAGAGCAATAACATCCCCATCTGATAGTGTATTCATGTTGGTGGTGAGCAGAGCTGTGTTTTCACTGCATGGTTAAACACAGAGGTGAGACAGCAGGATAATTACTGCTATTTTATGTCTTTTACTGTTGTCGAGAAGGGAGATAAATATGTGTGTGTGTGTGTGTGTGTGTGTGTGTGTGTGTGTGTGTGTGTGTGTGTGTGTGTGTGTGTGTGTGTGTGTGTGCGTGTGTGTGTGTGTGTGTGTGCAGACACTCACAGGCTGGCCTGCGGGACCAGGACGACCTCTGGGGCCGTTCAGACCTCTGGAACCCTGAAATACACATCACAGTTAATGTGATATATTGAGTGTGTGTGCCCTTGTAGTTCTATCTTTGTGAGGACTAATTGGAACAATGGATCTTAAGAGTGAGAACATTTTTAGAAAGTACTTTGGCTGGTCCTCTGTACTTCGAAGGGTTGTTTAAAGAGCCAGACTTCGTTTCAGGGTTAAGGTAAGGGACTAAGGGATCTTTTATGTCAATATACTAGCACAGAAGTACAGTGAAGGGGTATCTATTTTTGTATATTAGAAGACATGGGCCCTCTTTTGTTGTGTTACCATGTGTAGCTTTGTCCATCATGGAATAAAAAGAAAGTGGAATAAATCTAAGGAATCATAGCTCTAATAGTTTGACATTAGGTGAAATACACACATTTGTTTTATAGCTGATAGTTAGATGCAAATATCGACACGAGTCTCATGTCTTTTTAGACTTTTAGACAAGATATAACATGCTGATTGCTTTCACAAGCCATTTGGCTTGTCTGAATTAGAGGTTGGTTAATTTTCCAGTCTGGTTCGGTTTCACAGTGCACAAATTAAAGGGCCAAATGAAAAACATGACTTTCTGAAGGGAGAAGCAGTGACAAAGTTCTTCCAGTTTGACTCGGCACTGAGGTACTGTGCGAACCAATCCCTCCTCCTCCTCCAGTTTATCTCGAGTGACTTTATAAACGTCACTATTTTGTGGACTTTATTTTGCATATTCTTCATGTCAAACATACATTGAACTTCTGCAGAGGTCTGAGTCAGTACGTGTGTGCAGTCTGTGTTTCGGATCACTTCCTGAGACTAAAGCCACATTAAATCAAATGGTAGCGCATTTAAATAACTCTTTTATTGTGTGTGTTATTTGACTGCGTGTCAACACTCACAGCATCGCCTGGTTGTCCTCTTGGTCCATTTGGACCCTCAGAGCCCTTGTGTGAAAAACACAAACAACAAAATAACACATCTTGCACATACTCAAACACAAACCGGCATAAACATGAACACCAACAACCACAGTGACCTCTCACCCTTTCTCCTGGCTCTCCAGAAGGACCGACAAGACCCGGCTTTCCTCTTTCCCCCTGACAAAACACACACACACACACACATGGAGGTTGGCAATCGGGGATTATGATTTAGCACCACTCACTTATTCAGCCAGATAACTTACGCTATGTCCTTTGTTTCCAGGGAGACCTGGCAAGCCATCGAACCCTCTGTCTCCCTGAGAAAAAGACGCAGATTAGTTCATATTATAGGATGACGGAGCAGTCAGTAAGTTATCAGTGTGACATCAGTTCTTCTTCACCTTTCCTCCGAGCTCTCCTATCGCACCACGGCCGCCATCTGTACCCGCTCGACCCTAGAAATCACACACACACACACACAAGTTAGACATGTTGGACTCCTCACTGACAATCTTTAACTGTTTGACCAACTGAAAAAAGACTATTTGATGACTATACTGTGCAACGAGAGCATAATAATAAGATCACAGAGGATGATATTTATTAAGAAAAGACTCCAGTAAATAGTCTCACTCTTTTCCCAGGTCGTCCGTTCTGGCCCGGGACCCCTGTCTGTCCTGTAGGACCCTGTTTGGTGGTGGGGAGGGGTGAAAAGAGGGCCGTTCAAAAGTTGTACAAGAAGGACTGAGGTGCTGAGCTTGTTGCCGTGACAAACAGCTGACTCACCCCTGGTCCATTTTCGCCACTGCTCCCCTTCAGCCCAGCGGGACCTGTTGCACCCTGGGAATAAAAACATTCAGTTGGTCTACTGCTTCAGGATCCATCTTTGCACGTGTGTGCGTCCGTACATACAATGTACGAGTCGACCAAAATGTTCGGACTTGACCTGATCTCTAAAAGGCATCTATTGTCACGGCGTCTGCTTTCCGGGCGACGTCGTGATCTACAGTACATTTCGGCACTAATTAGAGAGTGAGTGCAAACCGGTCGTTTTCAAACACCACAATTATTAAAGACGTGTTAAAACAGGTGATGTATCCTGATTCGCAATATCCAACGTGTGTGTTTTAATGCCTTGCTTTGCAGTTGTCAGTCCGAACTGTTACATTTCTTTCATCTTGTTCAGGGAGCAATCTATAGAGGAGCACTTCGCTTTATTGCATTTAATCTTGAAGAAGAAAAAAAATCCTCCAGTTCATTCTCCTTCAGATTCTTCATCCTTCACCTGGCCCCTCCCCTCCCCTCCCCATCTTCTGATTCAGGAGAAAAATCAAACGGCGGGCTTATCTCACTCACCAGTGGGCCGGGTCTTCCCCTGAGGCCGAGTGGCCCTGGAGGTCCCTTCATTGCCAGCTAGAAGAGGAGGAGGAAGAGGTCAGACAGCGACACACACACACACACACACACACACACACACACACACACACACACACACACACACACACACACACACACACACACACACACATCAGCTCTCTGTTTGTGTGTTTAAGATGTAACGGTAATATTTCAGAAGCTGGTGTACCTTGGTCTGTTGCAGGATGGCCTGAGCCTGCGCCTCCTGTGCAGAAACCACCTGCGTCCCTGCCTTTGGATCACCACTTGACTGGAACTGCACAAACACACACAAACACACACACACACACAATATGCTTTTAAGTCAAACTCAATGCCCCACCCAGTGGCCAATATGTAGCACTGCTATTCAGGTTTTGCATAAAAAGGTGCAGAGGGGGTGAAATTAAAGGACAAATCAGAGGCTTCCATACGGGAGGTTTATGAATGGTTTGATGAGTATGAAAAAGATGTGAGTCACATGTTCTGGCCTTCACAGGCACCAGATGTTAACCCAGACAAACACCCAATTAAAGTGTTAAAGAGATCAATCAAATGCCGTCTGACTGATTTGACACACCAAACGAATATATCCAGTCGCACACTGAGGAGCTAAATTGAATGTTTGATTGACACCTACACAGAATATATGTTTTATATGGGTTCAGGAAACAACTTAAGTAACCATCCTGAGCCAGCCCATTTCTCAGTTACGACATTCAAGCATTCCCATTTGCCCCGGGGCTCCGTTGAGGGTTAATGGGACCAAATAACTGCCAGAGCAACACCACTGCAGCTTGAGAGGCCGCGGGCCACGCAGACGTCTCTTCGTGTTACCGGTATGAGCATGATGTTTCCTGGGGGTCCTGGTATCCCGTCGGCTCCGTTGAGGCCCGGCCGCCCCTGCGGGCCCTGAGAGGAGACAGCGGAGGACAGTTATGGACGCACGTCGACACGCGGTGGACTCAGTCGCTCACACGGCAGACAGAGGGCAGTCCTCACCAGCTCTCCTGGGTCTCCTCGAGGTCCCACTGGTCCTGTGACTCCAGAAGATCCCGGCTCTCCCTGCACACACGGAAACAAAAACAGTTGAATCCCTCGACAGTGGAATTATATTACATGTGTAATTGCAAGCTTCCATATTAAAAGTCACTGCAGTTGCACCTTTGACCCTCTTGCCCACATGCAGAACAGGTTTCTTATCTGTACACCAAAGAAAAAAATCACTCACCTCAGGTCCTGGAGGCCCGTATGGTCCTGTGATCTGCGTTCCCTGCAGACATTTCACAGAAATGCACTTTATTTTTCTCTGAAGTGGTTGCTTAAGGTGTGCACATACTGCACATTTTCACAGAAAAGCAAGTTGACACAGACTTAAAGCAGCTTATAATGATGCTATGAGAATACTGTTGAAACCTCTATAGTGCAAATGAAATGTTTGTGGCTGCAGGAGTCAATACTCTACAAGCTGTTTGAGGAAATATCAACTACAAATGTATCTGCCAGCTTAATGAGTCTGATAATTAAATCCTTCTGAGTTTATCTATAAGTTTCGTACCACATGCTACACATCCCAGCTGTGGAGACATTGGTATAGTCATTACTCTTAAACTATGAGTTTTTATTGTGCTTTTGTATTTATGGTATGTCAAGTCTTGTCTTTTATCTGGAATCTGGAATAAAGTTCTGATTGATTGAAGGGTCAATACAGGAAGTTTGAGGCCATTACTAATGTTTAAGGGTTTAACCGACCTCTTAAAAAAATGCTAAGAAATGAGACCAAGATATTTAATGTGTTACATTGAAATTTTACAGTTATATAGTGTGTTATGTGCTTTTTAATGTGTGAAATGCACCACCTTTTGAACGCGTGACAAATAAATTCCTTCCTTAAATTCTCTTGAATATCTGAGAAATTGAGCTGTTGAGCTCTCTGGTGAACAAACACTGTTTCTACATCGTCATCACTGTGTCTGTGTTTTACACTTCTGTATCTACGTCTATGTGCGCTGAAAACCATTTGAGTCTGAGATCCTAATGTCTGTTTGTTTTTTTCGTGGAGCTGGAACGATACCTGTTTGAAGCTGAGAAGTGTAAACTGATTCATTAATTTTAATAAAGTAAGTTTAAACCTCCAGATTCACCGCTGCTCAGCCATATAAGAGTTAGTCCATTTCTTTCAATGCAAAGAAAAAGTACTTCAACGCTTCCTTTCTTACCTCCTTTAGCATAGGGTACTCTGGACCATCCTTTACCAAAGGAAAGGAGATAATTCTGTCCCATAATCCTTTGCGGCAGCAACATTTGAAGCATTTAAAGCAACTGCCCTCACATAATTACGTAGCCTCGTCGGTAATGCTGCGGTTCATTCAAACTGGGATTCAGGAATTTACAAATTTCAACTGGAAAGTTGTTGCCTAAAAGTCAAAAATCCGGCAAGCCAGACAAACCTCAACAACACCGACCCCAAAATCCAAGATGGCTGCTTTTTGTATCAACTGTATATAAATCTATAGTAATGTGCTGTTTATTAGCTCTATCTGACTTGTGTCTAAATAAATCAGTGTGTTTGTAAGCACAAAATAACTGCTAACAATAATTGCTAACAACAGCTCACCTGGCTGGAGCAACCAGCATTACGTTTCCTGACTTGTTATCTAGTGGAATGTTAAAAACTCGACGGTGACGTCATTTCCATCTCAGACGTTCGAGGTAAATGGAAAGCGGCATGAAGACAGTCGGATTCTCTAAGTCTTTTCTCTTGTCTTTTCCTCATAACTTTTCCTTGAACTCGGTGGAAAAGACAGAGGACGTACTTTTTATTTCACTAATCTTGACCGTTTTTGATACTCAATGCTGTGGATGTGCTTCAAACTGTAATAACATATTTGAAGGACAACATGTGTGTGTGTGTGTGTGTGTTTAAGCCTGTGTGTGTGTTTTCCTTACCGTTCCCAAATAGCCCGGCTCTCCTTTCTCTCCTTTCTCTGGAATGTCCTAATGACAGGAGAAGGATGAAGACGTATGAATGAGAGGCACAAATGGGTACTTCAATACCGTCCACACGGGATTCATTCACGTGTAACGTCACGAGCTCTCGGTGTTCGATGGCTCGGACGGTACCTGTGCGTTGACAGAGTGCTCTCGTTCCCTCTCGGCCGGCCCGTAGCGGTCGTCGTATTCCTCCTCGTACTCGTACTCGTTCACGTGGTACGGGTCGGACGCGTTGTCGTAGTCTTCATACTCTATGATCTGTCCAACAAACATACGCAGAGACAAAACGTGAGGGCCGGAAAAGGACATTTTAAAAATGTAAAAATGAGACGCGCTCACGCTCCGAGTCTCACCTCGTACTCTGTGACATTGGGCCCGGCTGTCACCGTGGAAACAGAGAGGTCTTCGTAGAGGTCACTGTAGTCGAACTCCTCGAACTCCTCCACCACGTGTTTCTTGGGTACTCTCTCCACCTGACGACGAAAAAAAGGATCAAAGCGGAGATGATGCATGATCTCAGCGTGCGTTACGTTGTGTTTATTTTACACACACAGAACATGGAACATGAACATGTGACCTCTGAGACGCACACGGCCGACATACCGACTTTCAGAGCCAGAGTGAAGATATCATCGTATAATATATCAGCGTATGAAACTAGACAACCTGAGAAATCCACTGCTACCGACCGTGTTATGCTAAGGTAGAACGCTCCAAATAAAGGCTGGAGGGAAAAACTGGCATCCCTTGACCTCTCACCTCAAGATATGTGAATGAAAATGAGTTCCCACTCCCACTTTATGTTTATCCCATGCAGTGTGAGGCAAAGAAAAGTACATTTTTGCATTTGTTACAAATGTGTTATCTTGGCCTATTCTAAAATGTTGCTAAGAGGTGAATATAAACGATCAAATGAACAGTTTTAGGGAAGAGAGGATGCCTATTGAGTCATCAGATTCCTCTAGTAGTCGTGTCTGGCTGAGTGCTCTGTTTCATGAAAGATGTCACGAAGAAGCCAGGAAATACGGCTACAGCTACAGCTCGGTCTTTTCATTTGAACCCGTTGAACGGCACGACGGCTTCATCGCAGTGTCATCAGACGACACGTATTTATTTATCCGTTGGCCGTTTGCATTTCTGCCGGCAGAACAACAAAACAACTTGACCTGTAAACCAGACCATAAATCAAACAGCGACAGTGGAAGTGGGTTTGAAACATTTCCCAGGAGAGTGAAGCATTTGGCACAAAGAAACCCGGCAAAGTGTGAAGAGGGGAGGAGAAAGAGAGAAGTATAATAAGAGTGTTAGATCTCAGTAGGGATGATTTATTACTTCATCTAAAAATGGAAGTATCGTACAGAAGACGAGAAAATAAAGTGATGCTTTTCAAACTGAAACTAGTGGTAAGATGTTTGTGAATATTTCCTCACAGCCCACAGTGAGCTTTTAATTTATGTTGCCGGGAGGATTTTCTCACGAGAATATTTGACTGAAAAATAATTAAACCATTCGTCTTTTTTTTTTTTGTGTGTCAGATCTGCCTTCTAAACTGTCCATAAATGCTTGTAATAGTTTTCTCCTCTTACAAATGAAACCTTAAGGGGCTCCTTTGCTTTTCAAAACGACAGTCTGGATTTACAACATCCAGCACCTGAGATGCCTCGCAGCGTGCGTTGTGCGTGGAATGGAAGAGGCCGGCTGAAGGACTTTAACGGGGTCCCACATGTGGCTCCTCTCTCTCTCTCGCCCTCCCTCGCCCTCTCTCTCTCTCTCTCGGCCTCCTGTGATTGGCTGTGAGAAGTGGGCTCACCTCCTCGGCCTCTGCTAATATCCTGTCGTAGGGCAAAGGGGCGTCACAGTCCGGGATGTAGTCCTGACAGTACGTCTCTGCTGCTCTGGGGTCATCCACGATAAACAGCTGCTGGATTTCTCCCTGTGTCACAACAACAACAACAAACACACACACACACACACACACACACACAAACTGAGCTGTTACTCGACATCAGTGAAAGCAGATCAGGAATGCACATCATGTCACTGCTCCTCACTGTACAATATGTAATTGATTAGAGCCGTCGCACAGCAGGCGGGTAGATTTTTTTCTAATATTCTAAATATTATGACTGTCGCGTAGAAGTGCCTAAATTAATAGAAAACACAGATGTGTGGGATTTGTTTTGAACAGATATCTTGCTGAAAACACTTGAAACATAACATCAGATAACATTAAATGAGAGAAGTTGAGCTACTGCCATATGCTGCCTGCGTTCTGTGTTTTGTATTTACATAAATGGAGACATTTCCACCATAATTGGTGCACAAATTGAGCACAATAGCTACGCCCTTGCACGACGGACATGTCAAAAGCATCTGTCTCCCACGTCTTGCCATGTCTTAGACAGTATGTGTTCATTTAGTCAGATCAAAGTGAGTTAACCGGCTGCTTTTTATCGCTGCTCTGCAGTTAATCGTCCCCAGAGCTTCAGTCTCAAGCGGTAACGTCCACAGACGGACAAGAACTCTTTCTCCTTTCTCGCTCACACATCCACACACATGGAGGGGAGTCCAAGTCAAACACAGGCTGGGTGTTTTTCAGTTAAACAGATGGACCACCTGACACTCGAAAAACAATAGGTCAATGGCCACACTTGGGATCTGCCAAAATGACCTCACACTGCTGAGGACGCAACAGACACAGGACTCATGAAAGTCAACAAAGGCTTCACACAGCTACAGATTTGGAGGAGATTTTTTTTCAAAGGGCTTATTGTGAGTAATTTGTTGCATTTTGAGAGCTAAAGCAGGACTGATGAGCTCGGGGAATAATTCTGCAGCTTTGTGAAGTTCAAGCACTGAAGGTTTGGAGCTGAGTTAGAGGTGCAGTACAACCTCACGGCCACTGGAGGGCAGTGTGAGGAGAAAAGCCTTTACGGTCTTTCATTTGTCAAAGTTTGATGGATAAATCAAACAAGCAGCAACAAGTAGAGACACTTCCTCACCAAACAGTCTTTTTTTATTTTACAAAAGTCAAATAGGTTTATACTTAAAGTGAGAGAGTGTCGTCTCCATTCACTTAACCCCTCCATGTCTTTTTACATAACACACACACACACACACACAATAAATGCACACACCTCGAACACGTCTTCGTCCAGCAGTCGCGTTCCAAACACTGTGACCCCCTCAGTGCTGACGTGGGGGTCGTGACCTCTGAGCAGGTCCAGGGTCTCCAGTTTGACACAGTCCAGGTAGAGCGTCACGGTCTGGCCCTCCACACTGTAGGCCACTCTGTGCCACCTGGCAGGAAGCAGGGGACAAGAAAATCACTTACTGTCCTACTTCCTGAGGAGGTTGTGTGTGAAAACTTGAATGCAGGGGAAACAAAACAAAAATGTGTGTGTATAGCTGCCTGTGTGTGTGTGTGTTGTTGTGTAGTTACCCACTTGCCATCAGCCAGGTGGATCTTTCTAAAGGTGGGATACAGCTCTGGAGTCGGCTGACCCTCGTGGTCCTCATACAGGAAGACAGGAGAGCGGCCTATCTCCACACCCAGCTGCTGCGTGCCCTGAGAGACAGAAGGAACAAGGCATGATGGGATGAAATGAGGAAGGGAAAAGGGAGACGTAGCTTTCATACCAGACAAACAAACAAAAAATCATCAGCTGGTGTATTCAGGTTCTTTCCACCTTTATACATAAATGTAAATGGTATATTGTATTTACATAATAGTTGCATACAGCACGAATGTTGTATCAATATGTTTGGCAAATGTTGCACGACAAGCAGTGATGCTGACCCCAGTAGGAGTCCTGCAGGTTTAGTTTTGCTCAAGGTCAGTCTAGTACATTAGTGTGGTGGACAAGTATCTGACCAAGGTTTCTGATTAAAGGAAAAGGTTCCCTTTTTTTTTATAACTAAATTACCGGTGGACACAATCAAAAGAGAGTTGTTGCACATTCGGCATGAAGTGTAAGTTTGGCTTCAACATCCTGACGTACCTGCGAGTCGTACAGCGAGAGGAGGAAGACCTGTGAGCCTTTTACAGCCCTGACTGTTGTCATCACTGAGAAGTCCACAGGGAATGGCGAATCTGCAGAAAATAAGCACACACACACACACACACACATACACACTCATATTAGGACACAGGCTCTCAATGACCAAATATATTCAAACTCGGTTATTTACTCCATCAAACAAGCTCCCACAGAGCTGTATTACCAGGGAAGAGTTGGTTGGTGGGCGCGCTCAGTTGAATCTTCTTGTCGATCTTGAAGGAGAGGTCCGTCTCCCCTCGTCCCTCTCTGCTGGTGCACAGGCCGGACTCCAACGACACGCCCTCCATGTCCTCCGACAGCTCCAGGACCTTCAGGACGTCAATAGGATTGGCTGCAAAGAGACAAGAAGGTGGGTTGGATGTGCTGATCCTCATCAAGCTTTAAGCTACTGAAAGAAAAAGCCAAATTTATTGTCGTTTCAGACCCGAAAAAGATCTGCACGGTCACAGAAACACACGCTGCCAAGCAGTGAATCTATCTATTAAGCCCCTTTCACACATGGACTTCTCAAGGCGTTGCCCAAGGAGCTGTGTGTGAGAACACAAAGGTCTGAATCGGTTGGACCGGACATTAAACGGGCTTCGCTCCTGAAAACAAAGTCTGTGCAATGTCCGATTGAGTCCACGTGTGACTGGAGGATTAACGGCGGCCAATGCGACTGACGTGAAACCGGAAGAGTACAAACATCCGAGGGGGAAGAGGAACGGATTAATTAGACGAAGACGCCGCAGAGAAAATCTAACTGGGATGCGGGGACTTCTGTTGGTAGGGGCCAAATATTCAAGGAACAGCGAGAGACTCGGTTGTTTATGACCTGAAGCCTTTAGTCAGCGCTGCCTTGGACGGCCTTCTGTCTCAACCCGGGCTTTACAGAGCCCTAAATCCCCACATCAGGACCATTTGATATGAAAGAAACAAACACGCCCACCATCACGCTTCAAATAAGTTATACCCACACAAAAAAGCCAGTGAGAAAAAGTATTTTTTAAGTTGCTTATTTCAGATATTGTTGGATTGAGATAATTAAATGAAAGGACGAAGTTCCATCATTTTGGCCACTGACACCAGTCATCTTTTTCCTTTGACTGAGGCTTTCCACACAGGGAAGACTAAATAAACGCTCGGATAGGAATCAAAAGGATCTGATGTCCGTCTGGAAGATGAGCATCACAGTCTGTTTGTGTGTGAGATAAAGGATCAAAGGGATCTTCGACCTTTGATCCAGTAATCTGTGTCATCGCTATGTCGCTCGCTGAGTTAAAACAATGGATCAAACACTCTACGGAGCTTTTATGGCCTCTTCTAGCTCGTTTTGGAGTTCTCTTACCAACCCAACCAAATAATTAGACTTTTAAGAATTAGACAAATACACAAACTAACCTGCGAATGTACGCATCGTTTTTTGCATGATGTTACCTCCGACACATGTGGGTGATGCCAGCCCTATAATGAAGCTACCTTGTAAACAAACTAATGAAATACTTTAACGCATGCATCAGTCATTGCACAACAAAGTCTCATACAGAGGGCAGTAAATAACACACGTGTTTGGTCGATGGTTCAGCTCGCATGGTGCAGACATTTCTAAAGATGTGACCAGAGCTGCAGCATGAGCAGAAATGCATATCATATGCAGACGCACATTCTTTTGAACACTGTCGACACAACGGTCACAGAGATCTGTGAGATGGACTAAGCAGAAAAAGATGGGCACGTAAAGAGAGTCAAATGTGCAGCATGTTGAAAGTGAAAAGGGAGAGATGTGGGCTAAAGAGGAGAAATGGAAGAAGTAATAGATGGCAGCGGAGAGGAGGGCATGCCTCTACTGGTGTGGCTCCTTTTCACATGTATTTCTAGGGCTTACGTAAACTCTCCATCTGCTCTGCACCTTTCAACACACACACACACACACACACACACACACACACACACACACTTACAGATTGGCACAATGTCTGAGTGCCAGATGTATTTGTTGTCCTGTCATTCCTGTGTGTCCGTCTGCCAGCCTCACTTCAGGCATTCAGTCAGTGTGTAATTATGTCTTTTGTGTGCAGCGAGGTATCATATGATTTACTGACTCAACTAAAAACTGAACTATTGAAACTTTCTGCCGCTTCACGAGCTCAGAATCCTCTCTGGAAAGATTTAGAGGATAGTTTGTTTTCAGGGATTTGTGCTCTGATTGCTCCCTGCAGCTTATAAAACACAAAACATGCGCTGAGTGGCCAGAACAACAGAAACAGTCCCGCAGAGTGTTTACAGTAAAAGGTTTGTTTTGTGTTAACTATTGCTGGAATTTTTCTATTTCTGTATTCTGTGGTAGAGTTTGAAGCCGACATTATATTGAAAGGTTTTTTTATTATTTTGCACGTCTCAGGGACATAAACGGATCTAATGCAAAACAATACACACTAAACACACAATGACTGGAAATAAAAGGAAAAAGAAAGCCGACCAGCACCTCAGGAGTAAATAAAGCTTCTGACTCGATTAAACTAACAAGATAGTTAGTTTAATCGAGTCGGTACAAAACCCAAAGTGTAAAAAGTGGTGGTTTTATGGAGCGGGGGGGTTATGTGCCAGACTGTTTTGTAGCCGGGCACAAAGAGATGCGAGCCAGCTGTTTTTTTTTTCCTGCATCCAGTGTTCATGCTAAGCTATGCTAATCTAATGAAGCTTCATCTTTACCAAACAGACAATGAATGTGGTATCAATGGGATTCATTTCATAGATTAAAAACAGAGCAAAGTATCCAACAAAAACTGCTCCACAAAAAAATGATTTATCTGCACAGCTTTTGCTGCCACTAAACCTGCACAACTAAGACATAAAGAAACCGTGTAAGAGGGTGGAAATGCACCTCAAACTGCTCCTGTTCCATCTGCATGTAACTAAATGAGGTAACCTGCAGCAGATATTTGGCGCAAAATGAAAACAACAATTGTACCTTTCTATGCAAATTACAAAAACAGTCCCAAATCACAAAGATCAGCGCTAACAGCCACAAGCAGTAACAGTGAAGTTATTAAAGAGAGTCGATGGTAACTGAAGCATATTTATAAGAGGAGTCACGCCCAGACTTATGTGGTCGTGGAATGCGTCGTCACGCTCAAATAAAACTCATCGGAAACCAAAAAGG